>CM055745.1:10673940-11116440 GCA_029465975.1 Dallia pectoralis | reverse complement strand
GCAAAAATGATATGCAGGGCAGTTTGACAATATGCCAGTGTATGAGTCAAATGATATGCAGGGCAGTGTGACAATATGCCAGTGTGTGAGTCAAATGATATGCAGGGCAGTGTGACAATATGCCAGTGTGTGAGTCAAATGATATGCAGGGCAGTGTGACAATATGCCAGTGTGTGAGTCAAATGATATGCAGGGCAGTGTGACACTATGCCAGTGTATGAGTCAAATGATATGCAGGGCAGTGTGACAATATGCCAGTGTGTGAGTCAAATGATATGCAGGGCAGTGTGACAATATGCCAGTGTGTGAGTCAAATGATATGCAGGGCAGTGTGACACTATGCCAGTGTATGAGTCAAATGATATGCAGGGCAGTGTGACAATATGCCAGTGTGTGAGTCAAATGATATGCAGGACAGTGTGACAATATGCCAGTGTGTGAGTCAAATGATATGCAGGGCAGTGTGACACTATGCCAGTGTATGAGTCAAATGATATGCAGGGCAGTGTGACAATATGCCAGTGTGTGAGTCAAATGATATGCAGGGCAGTGTGACAATATGCCAGTGTGTGAGTCAAATGATATGCAGGGCAGTGTGACAATATGCCAGTGTGTGAGTCAAATGATATGCAGGGCAGTGTGACAATATGCCAGTGTGTGAGTCAAATGATATGCAGGGCAGTGTGACACTATGCCAGTGTGTGAGTCAAATGATATGCAGGACAGTGTGACAATATGCCAGTGTGTGAGTGAAATGATATGCAGGGCAGTGTGACAATATACCAGTGTGTGAGTCAAATGAGATGGAGGGCAGTGTGACAATATACCAGTGTGTGAGTCAAATGATATGCAGGGCAGTGTGACACTATGCCAGTGTGTGAGTCAAATGATATGCAGGGCAGTGTGACAATATGCCAGTGTGTGAGTCAAATGATATGCAGGGCAGTGTGACACTATGCCAGTGTATGAGTCAAATGATATGCAGGGCAGTGTGACAATATGCCAGTGTGTGAGTCAAATGATATGCAGGGCAGTGTGACAATATGCCAGTGTGTGAGTCAAATGATATGCAGGGCAGTGTGACACTATGCCAGTGTATGAGTCAAATGATATGCAGGGCAGTGTGACAATATGCCAGTGTGTGAGTCAAATGATATGCAGGGCAGTGTGACAATATGCCAGTGTGTGAGTCAAATGATATGCAGGGCAGTGTGACAATATGCCAGTGTGTGAGTCAAATGATATGCAGGGCAGTGTGACAATATGCCAGTGTGTGAGTCAAATGATATGCAGGGCAGTGTGACAATATGCCAGTGTGTGAGTCAAATGATATGCAGGGCAGTGTGACAATATACCAGTGTGTGAGTCAAATGATATGCAGGGCAGTGTGACAATATACCAGTGTGTGAGTCAAATGATATGCAGGGCAGTGTGACAATATGCCAGTGTGTGAGTCAAATGATATGCAGGGCAGTGTGACAATATGCCAGTGTGTGAGTCAAATGATATGCAGGGCAGTGTGACACTATGCCAGTGTGTGAGTCAAATGATATGCAGGACAGTGTGACAATATGCCAGTGTGTGAGTGAAATGATATGCAGGGCAGTGTGACAATATACCAGTGTGTGAGTCAAATGAGATGGAGGGCAGTGTGACAATATACCAGTGTGTGAGTCAAATGATATGCAGGGCAGTGTGACACTATGCCAGTGTGTGAGTCAAATGATATGCAGGGCAGTGTGACAATATGCCAGTGTGTGAGTCAAATGATATGCAGGGCAGTGTGACACTATGCCAGTGTATGAGTCAAATGATATGCAGGGCAGTGTGACAATATGCCAGTGTGTGAGTCAAATGATATGCAGGGCAGTGTGACAATATGCCAGTGTGTGAGTCAAATGATATGCAGGGCAGTGTGACACTATGCCAGTGTATGAGTCAAATGATATGCAGGGCAGTGTGACAATATGCCAGTGTGTGAGTCAAATGATATGCAGGGCAGTGTGACAATATGCCAGTGTGTGAGTCAAATGATATGCAGGGCAGTGTGACAATATGCCAGTGTGTGAGTCAAATGATATGCAGGGCAGTGTGACACTATGCCAGTGTGTGAGTCAAATGATATGCAGGACAGTGTGACAATATGCCAGTGTGTGAGTCAAATGATATGCAGGGCAGTGTGACAATATGCCAGTGTGTGAGTCAAATGATATGCAGGACAGTGTGACAATATGCCAGTGTGTGAGTCAAATGAGATGGAGGACAATGTAAGGATGTGCAATTGACATGGATCAGTAAATGTGCAGGTATTCAGTTATACAATGCAGCAAATGTGCAGATGTGCAGAGAGCACACCAGTGGAGAACATCTGTGCAAGTGGTAAACAGATAGTACGAACAATAAGCATTGTGCAAAAGGCAAATATAATAAATAGGCCAGCAGTGTGTAAGCAAGAGGTAGCAATGGGGAACAACAGTATGCGTGTTGTGCATATGGCAGATCAAATAAATAAGGTAGCAGTGTGACTTTTTACCGACGGGTTTCAGAGTAGGTTAACAGTTTTTGGTGTGGGTGAATAGAGATCTGTACCGCTTACAATAGTCATGCCAATGTAAATGACCATTGTAGCTTTAAACAGCTGATTTCCAATGGAAAATCAACATATTGTAATTGTCACCCACTATTTTACACAGGTGATTCTACGCGTTATATAAAATACATAAGCCGTTCGTTTACCTCAGAACCTGTCAGCGATCATTTGTTTGTGTCTACTGTAGGAAGCCATTACCGCTTTTCTCTATTGTCGCCTCACTGCCGTCGGCGTGACCATAATCTCCATGGCCATATCCTCCGAGGGTCGGTGATGAAGATGAGTGTTTGAACAGGTGATAATGGAGTTGCATTGCAGGTTTCTGCCAAGGCCTGGTTGTGATCCACTTCAGTCAAGGTGAAAATGGAAATCCGTCACCTTAGTCGAGCGTCTCGTTTTTAACTAAACTAAGTAGGCTTTGGCGGAGTATTCTGTGTGATTGTGTGTTTTTGCGTGGCGGCGTGGGGGGGTGGGAGGTCAGATGGATGGAGGCAGTAAGGAGAGGAGCCTGCTCCGGTCAGATGATCCAAACACAGGGAGCAATTCATTCTTCCTTTTGGTTGTTATTGCTTTTTAAGATGGTTGACAGAGACTGAAAGCAGGTGGAGTTGATGTTTCTTGAGTCATGTGGGGTGGGTGATGGTGCCGAGTAATACTCTTGAGCCAATGGGGCAGTGGGATGTTTAAAGCGTTCTGGGGAGTGATGTTGACATGGCGTATGGAGACAAAATGGAACTTAGATGGGGGGATTGTGATAACATAAGTATGCAGCCAACATACCAAAATAGAATAGATTTGGACAGCATCAACACATGTAATTTCATATAGCAAAAATGTTTTTAACAAAGTAGTTAAGACTAGATAAATAGGTCGACGTCAATTTGGGTGCTAACAAAACACATAGGGTACTGCGTTAACATTAGAGCAACCAGACATTTTTAAGAGTATGAATGAACTTTGTTTTGTATGAACATTTATTCATGGAACTCTTTTGTAAAAGTCTAGTCAAATATGTGATAACTTCGAAGAAGGTATTTGGATCGGCCCCAATTTGATATGGTCACCGATGGAGAACTACTTTTATCTGTAACATATAAAATATAGTTATATAGCATCAAAATAAAGTGTCCGCCAAAATGCATGATGGGCTATTTTCTGTGTGCTTGACAAGTTACGCAGATAACTTGTAGATGTGCATTGGGGAAATAATACTTTTACGGATACCGTCTAAATGTAATTTTGTCCGTTTCTTAATTACATAAATGTTGCAGCCACATCTATATTATGGCGCTTTTCCACTACACAGAACCAGCTCGGCTCAGCTTGACTCAACTCAGCTTTTTTGGTTTTCCACTGGGTAAAAGTTGTACCTGTACCTGCTTCCAGGTACTTTTTTTCATACCACCTCAGGCGAGGTTCTGAGCGAGCTGAGGCGATACTAAAATGTGACGTGAAAACACGGCAGACTGCTGATTGGTCAGAGAATCGTCACTATTCACTGCATCATCATTGAACGCGCCAGATGTAGTATCCTGAGTAATCCCACCATATATATATATATATAAATAGTTTGGCCAGAGATTGCGTGAGAGCTGTACATATTATCCATTACGAATACTATGGCAAACCGAAAGAATGTGCCGTGAGAAACAGCCACATCTCGCGGATCAAACACAGCATACACTCGATTTCCTCCATGTGTGTGTGGGTAGGGAGTGTTGGTAGGAGGACGCGGACCTGAATGAAACACGCTTCTCTTGCCCGGTAGATTATACAAGTAGAAAATTCTAACACGGCGCATGTAGTACGTCCGGACTCCATTCATACTACCCGGATTCATACTATATAGAACGTACTTTTATAACGGTCGCAAAGTACGTTCTTATTTAAATGTACTACATACTCAACATAGTACGCGATTTCGGAAGCAGCCTGTGTGTCGCCGCGTCGCGTAGAAGATTACGTCACAGCAGTTTCCTGCCGCGTCGCTATGACGACCGGGTGCTATTGCGCAGGTACTATCTGCAATGGAGAACGGAGCGAAAGCGAGCGGAGCCGAGTCGGGCCGAGTCGAGCTGGTTCTTTGTAGTGGAAAAGCGCCATTTGTAATCCGGTAAGAACTAAGGTTATGAATGTAGCACGTAATTCATTATTATCTCTGTACAGTGTGTGTGCACTGTATATATGAAATGAGCAGAGAGAGAGAGGCAGTGAGGCAGACACAGTGACAAAATGTGAATGTATGAAGAGAGGGAGAAAAAAGAGCTTGCTTTGGCTGAGCAAACATGTTTCCCATGCAAATAAAGCCCCAATAAATTGAATACAAATTGAATATGACAATGTAAGTGAGAAAGAAAGAAAAAAAGGAAAAAGCTTGTTCAGTAAAATCAGTAAAAATTAAAAAAAAAAATTGGTCACTTCCTATAATGTCCACATTATGAAAAAAACCTCATACAACTTTTCTACTTAACATGGGCTTGAATGTGATTGGTTAATTCTTAACACAGACACATCCCCAATTAGATAGGGTATGCACATGTATGCAACCAGGTAAGGTTTGTATTTCCCCCCCCTCAAAGATTTCAGTTTGTTTTTAATTGAATTGTTCACGTCATAAGTCACACTAAATGTGGAATAAATGCTGAAATGGCTTATCTTTGTCAAATTTTTTCACATTACAAAAACCTGACATTTTGCACCAGGGGTGTGTAGACTTTATATATCCACTGTATGCGCGCTAGCATGAATCATCATTAACAGCTGGCTGTCTTGTAAGTTGAACACACATTGTTTTTTCTTCATTACACTTTTACAGTGCAGTGTGTACCGGATGGTAACACGACTCATGACATCATGGAAAGGTGACCTTTTCCACTAACCAGTACTGAAAAGACAACGCTGGGGGTAGTGCCGTGGGGATCACTTACCGTAAGGTGACACCAGGGCCGAATACTGCACTCTTTCTAGGAGTATTTGCACTGTGTAAATGGAGCTGAGCACTGAGTGGAGGAACCTGCAGACAATTGACAGATCTTATCGGGAGCGGAGCTTCTGTCGCTATCTTTGTCCTGCTGTCAGTCTGTCCATCTACACGTCTATCTGTCATTCTATCTGTCTTCATTTAATTTCTCATTCTCGCTCAATGGTCCAATATATAGGGTGGTTAGGAAACCCATGGCTTTTATGTAGGTGGGTTAGGGAACCCATAGCTAAGTAAATTGGGATTCATTAGCAGTTGATGGGAAAACTAAACACTATGATTGCTATGTGATTTCCCCTGAAGCATCAGCTGGGTACTGGTGTATCCCCATGTCTTACCTACCTGGGTCACCTTCATTGGGCACCAAATGGAAACAAACAGACTGTCACGCACTTAGCAGGGTGTAGTGCAGATACAGCCAGTAGCAGGGTCACATATCTCGTCCATGGGCTTTCATTAAAACCAAACAAAGACTGAACAGAAAACACATATACGCTATACTATTAAATAAAATTGTGCAATCAATCGTGACATATAGTGACAGGGACCTGCAAATTTACACCGAAATACTGACGTGACATTGAAATAATGAGATGCACCCTAGCCTAAAAACCCTTATAACATCGTTGTTAAGCTAACAAGCCCCAGCTTTGCCAACCAAAAAACATCACCAGAAACAGGAAGTGCACCCCACTAAACTCCCCATGTGGAACAAAACTCACCACACTCGTAACACAGACTTAACCAGAACAAGACAATGGCAAGCAGCCATCGCCTGAAAGACAGTCAAAGGTAAAATGCTAGCTAGCTTGGTAACTGTCACAACTTAATAGCTACAATTGGCTGCCATAGACTAAAGTCATGCGCGCAGCATTTTAAATACAACAATAACAACATGACTTCCGGATTTTTTATTGTAGCTTCGAAGTAAGAGTCCACAGTAAAACGATAGATGTATGATGTGAATTCCTTACTTTTTGCAGACTTGTACATCCAAATCCAAATCCAAAATCTTTTTCAATTATGTTTAACATAGCTTCCACCATTAAACATGGTATACGTTAAAATACATAGTTTCACTTAATCATATTTTATATAAGAATTATGAGGAGAACATAAAAACGTTTTAAGCTTAAATAAATTAATGTAGAGAACATATCTAACAGTAATTAATGCATCCATCTTTTGTGTTGTTGATGTCAGCGTGCAGCCACTCCACCCTAGTTGATGGCAAAACAGTACGAGAAACACAGATCACGTTCGTGACACACAGACAGATGTAGTGTATAATGATTCCACGAAACAATATGAGCTCCACGACTTTCTCTCTGTTCTTGGGTGCAATTGTATCATAGTCTCTTATTTACTCGTTTCATCCCACTCCCGTTACCTATTCATAAAAATAGATAAAGAATAGGTGTAAATAAGAAAAAGGCCGAAAGGGTTTCCTCCAGAGTTAAACACAAGCCTATGTGTAGCCTGCGATGGGAGTGTCAGGACACATCCGCATATAGCAAAACACAGGGGCATATAAACACATACACACAGACACACCACACACACATCCATCGACAGGCATCCCAAATCCCTTACTTGCATAGGCAACAGTTAATAAGTTGGAGGTAGGGGTGGACCGTATGAACGGTTTAAAAATATCCCGGTATGAATTTGGCCTATACAGTATGGATGTTGATTATACTGTCCTACCGCGGTAGAGTGCTGAAAATAATTGCCTTAGGCTCTGTCATCAGCATCAGCCTACACCAGGGAATCCTCTGGAAAATGTGAGATCCCATACAAACGAAAGACATGGCTGAAAGCGACAAAGAGGATATGATCACACACACACACACCAGTGCAACTTCCATTATACGGATAGCGTTCGGGGTTTAAGACTGAAAGAAAGCAGAAAACGGTAATCTGCAAAGTACGCCGGGCGACAGTGGCTGCGAAGGATGGCGACACAAGCATTCTGTTATGTCACCTCAAAGGAAAACACGATCGGGAATATGAGGAAGCAAAATAATGCAACCTCCGGAAACGAGTGGAGCGTCGTGCAGCGCTTTGAAGAAAGAAGCTAGCCCTGCAAATCAGACATCACTTTATCAGTCATTTTCCAAATGCTTGTGTTCAATTGGTTGGGGGGAAAAAGCCTTCTGTCCTGCTCTACTCACTTCATGCAGCTAGATTTACTTTTATTTTATGTTTTTCAGAGATCTTTAAAAGGTTTGTATTTTTTCTATTAAAGCTGTTTTGCAAAATACATGTTCTTAAAATACCTTTGAGTCTGTCTGTAATTTGGGAATTTTGTTGTAGTAATACAGTTGAGATTATATTAATAGCTGACATGCAGTTGCCATAACAGTGCTTCACCCCTTCAGACACACGTATATAGAAATATAAAAAAAAATACATATCGTGACATATATATAGTTACTGTCCATGCTTCAAATTATACCCTGATATACACTCACCTAAAGGATTACAATTTCTCATTAATGCAATTATCTAAGCAACCAATCACATGGCAGTTGCTTCAATGCATTTAGGAGTGTGGTCCTGATCAAGACAATCTCCTGAACTCCAAACTGAATGTCAGAATGGGAAGGAAAAGCGATTTAAGCAATTTTGAGCGTGGCATGGTTGTTGGGGCTACAACAGCCGAAGACCCCACCGGGTACCACTCATCTCCACTACAAATAGGAAAAGGAGGCTACAATTTGCACAAGATCACCAAAATTGGACAGTTGAAGACTGGAAATATGTTTTCTGTTGAGACATCCAGATGGTAGAGTCAGAATTTGGCGTAAACCGAATGAGAACATGGATCCATCATGCCTTGTTACCACTGTGCAGGCTGGTGGTGGTGGTGTAATGGTGTGGGGGGTGTTTTCTTGGCACACTTTAGGCCCCTTAGTGCCAATTGAGCATCGTTTAAATGCCACGGCCTACCTGAGCATTGTTTCTGACCATGTCCATCCCTTTATGACCACCATGTACCCATCCTCTGATGGCTACTTCCAGCAGGATAATGCACCATGTCACAAAGCTCGAATCATTTCAAATTGGTTTCTTGAACATGACAATGAGTTCACTGTACTGAAATGGCCCCCACAGTCACCAGATCTCAACCCAATAGAGCATCTTTGGGATGTGGTGGAACGGGAGCTTCGTGCCCTGGATAAAGCATCCCACAAATTTCCATCAACTGCAAGATTCTATCCTATCAATATGGGCCAACATTTCTAAAGAATTCTTTCAGCACCTGGTTAAATCAATGCCACGTAGAATTAAGGCAGTTCTGAAGGCGAAAGGGGGTCAAACACAGTATTAGTATGGTGTTCCTAATAATCCTTTAGGTGAGTGTATATTTTAGGCCATTCCGCCGAGCCCTCCTTTGAGGTGGCTTGTCAGGTATGCTAGCAGGGTTTACATACCACCTCCACATACACACACACACACACACACACACACACACACACACAAACACAAACACTGACAGCTTGCACCATTCATTCTCTTCATCTTGAACATTTTTTCTTACAAGCTCAATATATATGAGATACCAAGTTTAGTCAAATGCAGTAGCAGAATATGGCACTTGGCACCCTATTAGTGGGACAAGGTGCACTTGTTTACCAAAAGGGACCCAGTGAGAACTGATCAAATGTTAAGCAGGATAGGGAACAGAATGTCATTTGTGTGAACGAAAAGAAGAGGCACTTTGCATTCACAAGAAAACATTCTGAAAACAAGGCATACAACCGCAGAACTGTAGCAAACAGCGTAGTGAGGATCCAGCCTAGAAAAAGCTATGCTGAGAAAACGGAGTCAAATACATTGTTCCCATACGGAGCCTCACTGGAAATAACTGGAAAGTAATAGTGTTTATAGTAGGAGCTAAATATGATAGTTAACGAGTAAAACCGCAAACATTTTACCGGCAGACAATATCCATCAAGGGCAAATCAAACCGGATGTGATGATCTAGCACCCCACCTAATATGTCCTTTGGTCTATTAGAAAATATTATTTTAGGAAAAGATGGAGGCCAGTGATTTCCACCACTATATATTCATATACTAGTGCTGTCCAACAATTAAAACGATTAATCACGATTAGTCGCATAAATCCTGTAGTATTCGGCATTCCCCACAATTCAAAAAAGTGTTCAGTGACATATTTTATATGTTTTATTGTAAAATATGGACATTGCTTTATTAGAAATTAAATAAATGCAGTAGGAGCCCAAGTTCCATTTTCTGATGGATGGTTGACTACAACCAAATACCTTTGTCTTTATTTATATGCATTAACCAGTTGAGATCTGTACTTATTTATATGAGGGGTGAAAGTAAAAAAAATGATTAAATGATGCATTCCATATTGAATTAAATAATGTATTGATTAAAATGCACTCGTATTATACAAATACACTTCAAGAAAATAAAAGCAAATTAATATTTACATTTTCATTACTTTTTATCATGCAACTTTTTATCATTACAATTTTTATTGTTACACAGTTTATCATTCAAGTTTTTGTTATTACATTTTTTATCATTACAGTTTTACTCATTACATTTTTATCATTACAATTTTTTACTACAGTTTTTAGCACTAAACTTCTTATCATTACACTTTTTATCAATACACTTTTTAACATCACACTTTTTGTCATAAAACTTTTTAACATTACACTTTTTAACATTACACTTTTTAACATTACATGAGAGCACAACGCACAACGTGTCAGTCATATGCCTGCCAACCGACGTAAGACCACCCGGCTAATCAAAAGTCTGATTCTGGTGCATTCAGTCTGAATCAAAAAAGGACTAGCTAGCTTCCATCACCAATCCTAAAAATGTTGATGTAAGACATGTGTGTAAAAAATTTTTGCAAAAACTTTTCTTTGTGGTCATGTGGTCAGTCTTACAGGGGATGATCTTCGTACGTTCGATTTGGAATGGCGTGAAAACTTTTAAATAAATGCACAAACACAAACGAGTGCCGTTCACATGAATGAAAGACTAACCCAATTTGCGGCTGAAGCAACATCTAAAGCAACATCTAAATTATTACCATTATTACCAGTTTTTCAAATTAACGTATTCCCCGACCACTACGATGTCTGAATGAAAATCAACTGGGAAAACAAATTCTTTACTCTACTATTAGCAATGACAACCCCTGCCAACAAGTCAAAAGGATTCTCTCAAAAGTTCCTAAACACGAGATAGAAATAAATGTGGGCGGGAATATGATTGACACAATGTGCTCTCATGTAATGATAAAAACTGTAATGATAAAAACTGCAATTATAAACATTTTTATGATAAAAACTGTATTGATAATAAATTGTAATGATAAACATTGTAATGATAAACATTGTAATGATAAAAAAATGTCATTATAAAAACTGTATTGATAATAAATTGTAATGATAAAAAGTGTGCCATTTCCTTTGTGCAGCTCAGCAAACATTTTGTGGCACATCATAACCATATTATCGGGTCGTTCCAATTATAATGGAAAAGTATGAATTTACTTTCGATAAGGCCCCGGGGAATGAGTGTCTTTGAACAAACAACAAGAATAAGACTACAACACAATACATCTAAATGTATGGGATTGATGCCATGCTAAGTTCTACAATCGCAATGCTTTCAATGGTTTTCAAAGGAAATATGAATTGTTTTGAATGAAATAACAGTGGTCTAGTAACTTCTTCCTGCTTAATTTCTGCCCCATTTTCCTTGGGTTAGGAAATGTATTAATTAGTCGAATAGGCAAAACGTTGTGAATAATAGGTAAATATCAAGTAAAGTATTAAAAATTAAGTTATTTAGTTAAGGCTTTGTTTTGAAAAGTGACTTTAAAAGTGAGGCTGGGAACAGTCATAGCTTTGACTAGGAGGTGCTGGAAGAGGGAAAGGGGACAGGCCGGAGGGGGAAAGGGGACAGGCCGGAGGGGGAAAGGGGACAGGCCGGAGGGGGAAAGGGGACAGGCCAGAGGGGGAAAGGGGACAGGCCGGAGGGGGAAAGGGGACAGGCCAGAGGGGGAAAGGGGACAGGCCGGAGGGGGAAAGGGGACAGGACGGAGGGGGAAAGGGGACAGGCCGGAGGGGGAAAGGGGACAGGCCGGAGGGGGAAAGGGGACAGGCCAGAGGGGGAAAGGGGACAGGCCACAGGGGGAAAGGGGACAGAACGGATGCGGGAAAGGGGACAGAACGGATGGGGGAAAGGGGACAGGCCGGAGGGGGAAATGGGACAGGCCGGAGGGGGAAAGGGGACAGGCCGGAGGGGGAAAGGGGACAGGCCGGAGGGGGAAAGGGGACAGGCCGGAGGGGGAAAGGGGACAGGCCGGAGGGGGAAAGGGGACAGGCCAGAGGGGGGAGGTTGCATGGTTCCTGGAGGTACCAGATTGTGGAGAAAGGAGAAGTTAAAGGGGGGAGTGAGGCAACTGTGGGGCCTTTATGAGTCAAACCTACAGGTCAAGAATCACTGCTGGTGAAATGCTTTTTCAGCATTGGCTCCATAATTGTGTAATAAATCTGCAAATTAAACACCTGACTTTAGATCTATACTTCACCTCTCAGAAGAGGAACCAATAGTGGATTATGGGTTCCCCATCAGTGGGAGAGCAGAGAGCACATGGGCAGTCCGTTTCTTTGAGAGTTAGTCACAATAAAATGTCAGCAAGTGTGATTAAAAGATGTTGTGGCACAGGCACTTGGAAATTACAGCCAAAATGACAGAAGAATTTGAGAGGTGAAAAGCCATTTCTTTCAGTGAATTAGAATAAAATCCATGTCAGGAGATCATCATTTAGAAATAGTGTTCACATCTCAGGACCCACCTTGTGACTGACATAGAAAAACACTCCACCGCCCCTTGAATTTATTGCTTAGTTCAGTGTCACAGTACGTGTGAAACCGCTCAAAGGCAGTTCATTTCCAGAACAGTATCGGCAATCAAGTAATTTAGCCTGGGTTTAGTGAAGCCAAATACCGCAGAGAAGTCCATTGTTTTATTCATCGGTAGCTGTAGTTGATCATAGAGCATGTGAATCCTGTCAGGCTCACATTTGTTTGTATTCTTACACTCTATTCCTCCTGAAAAGTGCTTCCATTGCAAGCTATTGCATCATGTATACCTGCATGCCTTTGGTATGTCATAGGATAAATCATGAAGCTGTGAAAATAGATTGATATGTGCTAATACTACAAATATATTCTAAAATGGATCGGACACATCTGTTGGTACCACTTAGTAAAGATAATTCATTATTGGATTATCCCCAATTTCCAAACAATTTGTGTCTTTAATTAGTATCACACATGTCTGACTCTACAATCTGGTAATCAGTCATCCAGCCTATTAATATGGAGGATACTAGTCATTGTGCCATTTGGTATCATTGTGTACACCACACATAAACCAGAGAAAGCAAAAGACAGAGTTGTCTGAGGAGATTAGCAGGAAGATATTAGACAGGCATGGTGAAGGTAAAGGCTACAGACCATTTCAGAGCAACTTGATATTTCTGTGAAAACAGTACGAAATATTATTAAGAAGTACAAGGTACATGGAATGGTAGCTGTTGAGCTGAATCACAGAAATGCCTAAAAAAACTTCCCAGAGTGCACCAAGAGAAGCAAACTAGCTGCTTGTCACGTGACCGTGATTGTCACTAATTTGAAGCACCTGAAAAGACTTCAGTCATTTAAGACAAACAAACTCCAGAGAGAAGATACTCCAAGTTCACTCAAAGATTCAGTCCAAAGACGCCAATGGTCGGTGAAATGGTTTATTTACTTTCATAGGGTTTAAAATGGTGTTTATAGTGTTTGCTGCATAATTTTTGAGCTATGTTAAATTGCTGTTTGTAGATTAAGGAACACATTGCCGCATTGTATTCATTGGTTTGTGTAAAATGGATTTGTGCTTAAATAATATTTTATTTTGAGTAGGGATGCACCGATTGGGAAATTCTGGACCGATACCGATACCGATGTTTAACATAACAATTTGGCCGATGGCCGATGTTTTTTATTTTTATTATTTATTCCTTCTTTTGTGCCACGGAAACATACAAGTCTTTCGGCTCTTGTACTTTATTGACGGTCCCTAATTATAAGCACACAGAGGTTTCTGTCGGCCGATCACCGGGTTTAGTGTGGCTGCTTGCAGGAAAACCGGACCTGATCACGGGCTCCGAATATCCGTTGAATATCCAATATCGAATATCCAACCAACTTTACCTCGGTCTGAGATGAAGCAAATATATTTGTGCGGGAATCTCGCACTATAAAAAGTAACCTTGTGGGAATGGTTTAAATTATGGGCAATCCCCGCAATCCCGCACCGAAATTCAAGCCCTGATATAAACAAGCCAATCTACTTGCCCGACATACTTTTTTACTGGCCCCGGGCCATCGGTTATGTCGAACGCTGCCGTCTCAGGGCTGTCACAGAGGGGATGACATCTGATGCTTCTGATGAGCTAACTTCTCTCGTCAATTGTTCAAATGGGGAGAGGAGGAGTGTTATAAAGTTTTCAATTAATTGCCACTGGTGCGCACTGAGAGTGGCCGGGAGGTCGTAGTCTGCAGCATATGTAGCAAGTGCGCGCTTTTGTTCCAGCAAGCTCTCCAAAAAAGTTTCACCTGAGCACAGCGTTCATGACACATATAAACATCGGCGAATGTCATTTTTATTTCCCGATGGCAGTTAACGAGGCAAATATCGTCCGTTACCGATGTTCAGTTGATGCATCGGTGCATCCCTAATATTGAGTTTGGGAAAGGTAACAGTTGTTAGAAACTGTTGTTAAAATGATAGAACTTTACAGACAGATTTGGAAGATTCATGGAATCATCTTTTTTCTGTATTCTATGTAAAGGCTGGTTAAATTAAGATGTTTACATAATGGTAACTTTTGTTTCTGTTTTAAAGGTCTACAACCTAATTTTCTGGCTAATGTGCAGCTAATAGGCAGCTAATTTTCTGGCTAAGTTTCTGGCTAATTTGCTGACTAATTTGCTCACGAGAACAATCAACTGAAAAAATCGAACAGGAAAATAAAAGTGATTTGAAGTTGGAAATTTGAGTTGTCCTTGTGTCCTTTGGAACGTGAACGAGAGGAGGACTTCCCTGGATGCGGTCACAAGAGGAAAATATACCACAGGTTGAACAAAGGATAGTGTGAATGTAAGGAAAAGAACAACGGATAACTGCCACAGAAAAACAAGCAGAACTCCAAAGTGTCAGTTTCTGATTGCACCATCCGTTGTTTTATGAGCAAAAGTGGCCTTCATAGAAGAAGAACCAGAAAACTGCATTTTGCCTAGGGAGCAAACAGGTCTGCGTATGACACAGGCAACATTCATCCACCAGCATATAAACTCTCCTGACAGAATCTTGTTTCTGGACTTCAGTTCCCCATTCAAAACCAGGACAAGCTCCCCCAACTAAGAATGCCCTAGTCCACGTGTGGATCACAGCATTCCTGTCCAACAAAAACCAGCACTTGAGGCTGGGAAAGCACCTGACGGACACCCCTGGCTCCCCTCATGGCTGTGTTCTGTGCCCCCTTCACTTCACCCTGTACACCAACAGCTGCACCTCGAGTCACCACTCGGTCAAGCTTTACGGATAAGTCTACATTAATCTGACTTATTTTTGATGGTAACAAGTCTGCTTTCAGACTTGGCCATCTGGCGTGAACAACTTGGAGTACAAAAGACAGTGGAGATGATAGTGGACTTTAGGAGAAGCCCAGCAGTCATTTGTCCCATCATCCTGGGTGGCTCTTCAGTCAACTCCAGGGAGTCCTGTCGCTTCCTGGGCAATGGTGTTGGGAGCTTTTGTGCAAATAGAGCAATTTCCAGTTATAGTTTAGGACAGCGGTGTCAAACCGATTCCATGGAGGGCCTAGTGTATGCTGGTTTTTGTTTTTCCAGGTGAGGGTAGAACCTAACAAATGAGTAACTTAATTATTAAATCAAGTGCAAGGTGAAAGCAAAACCTTTAGACACTTGGCCCTTCGTGGAACTGGTATGACACCTGTGGTTTAGGATGTCCACCAATGTCTATCGTATCAGAGCTGAGAGTGGCCAGGGGGGTTGCTGTGTGGGGGGCTAAGGGCAGTCTAGTGCTAGAGGCATGTTCGTTTGACTCACCACCGTGGAGAAGAAGCTGTTCTTATGGTGAGATGTGTTGATCTTGATAGACCGTAGCAGTCTGCCAGAGGGGAGAGTTCTGAATAGTCTGTTCCCCGGATGGGAGCGGTCTGCCTCAATCTTTACTGTCTGCATCAGTAACCTGGGTTTGAAGACATTGTTGAGAGACAGCAGCCTACATCCTAATGTCCACTTTGCAGAGCTGATGATGATGCGTTACAGTCTGTCTTCGGGGATCGTCAATATCAACATGTACACTTGCCGCCGCCATGTTTGCTACTGTTTAACGTCTTTCTCGCTTCTATCGTGCCGGTAAAGCGAGGTCGAAGTGTACAGCTTCACCGCCCCTGCTGTTCAAAATGTGTCTTGCGGTTTGTTTAACATCTCCAACGACTTCACATATTGTCATCGATTTTCAACCAGTTCGGTTTGCGCCAATACTTCCCTAATTAGAAAAAGTGTACATAATGCCCTTTTAAACAAATGGCTTTGGCTTGTAGACAGAATTGTCATATTTTAAATGAGGCTGCGTCAACACGAAACTCTGAATAGCCTCTCCAGCAGTGCCTGTATTTGCAGGCTTGCCAGGCAAATTTGGTCACATTTCTTGAGGTCTTGAACGTCGCACGTTGACAACAAGGAAGACATTAAGTGGGACATCCCCAAAACCTGATATTGGTCAGCGGCCAGCATGCATTGTGGGGAATAACATAACGTTTCAAGATTAATTTAATAAGCACAAGAGAAAATGGAAACAGGTTGGTCAATAAGTCAGGGAACATTTAACGCCCACATGGTTGATTCATCATATTCAGGTGGCCATGCTGCATCACATGACTGCTAAAGAACGAGAGATTTTGTGTGGTTTCCCATTATTCCATATCCATTTTTTGTGCTTGCTTGCAGCACAGACCAGACACACTTCTTCTGGGTTTGGCTAGAAACCATTTCTCTGCCACCCAAAATAAAAAATGACCAACTCACACAGATCAAGACATTAACTGTAGGCATAATTCTATAAGATACCCTAGCAGAACTTCTACTGTGTAAATATTATTTTAACAATCAGAATCTGCCTTTGGAAGCCGGTCCGATGGTGTATAGTTGGAGTTTCCTCTGCCTTTCTAAATGATCTGCAATCTGTTCAAGCTACTTCCAACATGAGTTGACATGTGACTGCTGCCTGTCATTGGATAGCCGATTTGCAAATCACAAACTGCTCCCTTCACAGCAGTACAATTAGACTTTGCTTGTCTCGAACATCTTGCATTACTCAACACAATAGGGAGCCCGTGCATTTCAAGTGATTTTACCACTGAGGCTATTTATCCACTTCCCAGTCAGGAAGCGATTTGCATGTCTCTGCATCCAGCATTAAGGAAATTAAAGGTGAACCGAGCAAAACTGCATTAAACACAACATTAAACAATATCAAAAAGTTATGCTTCATATCAGTAGAATTAAAATGTTTTTATCACGCCTCGATTTATGGACTTTACATAGCGTTTTGCGGATAATCAAAAAATGAACACTTCATTGTGTAATGGGCAGAGATGTTAAGAACATTTTATACACAGCACAATTCCTTGAGCGTTTAGTGCTATAAAGTAGCGATTGTGTAGCAGTAAGAAGGGTTGCACGGTTTGTCTATAGCGTATTACCCAAAAAAATCTGTACAATGTCAATCAACTTTGACGACAGAATGTTCACTTGCGGCCTAATATCTCCCACCCATGATGACAAGATTACCCGTGTCATTCACTTCACCCGGTCAGCCGTCATAATGATATGGCTGATTGGTGTATATATATTATCAGTGGTATTCACAGGCAGTGGTCATAATGTTATGGCTGATTGGTGTAAATAGATTATCAGTGGTATTCACTTCAGTGGTCATAATGATATGGCTGATTGGTGTATATAGATTATCAGTGGTATTCACTTCAGTGGTTATAATGATATGGCTGATTGGTGTATATAGATTATCAGTGGTATTCACAGGTCAGTGGTCATAATGATATGGCTGTTTGGTGTATATAGATTATCAGTGGTATTCACTTCACTGGTCATAATGATATGGCTGATTGGTGTATATAGATTATCAGTGGTATTCACTTCAGTGGTCATAATGATATGGCTGATTGGTGTATATAGATTATCAGTGGTATTCACCTGTCAGTGGTCATAATGTTATGGTTGTTTGGTGTATATAGATTATCAGTGGTATTCACCTGTCAGTGGTCATAATGATATGGCTGATTGGTGTATATAGATTATCAGTGGTATTCACTTCAGTGGTCATAATGTTATGGCTGATTGGTGTATATAGATTATCAGTGGTATTCACTTCAGTGGTCATAATGATATGGCTGATTGGTGTATATAGATTATCAGTGGTATTAACAGGCAGTGGTCATAATGATATGGCTGATTGGTGTATATATATTATCAGTGGTATTAACAGGCAGTGGTCATAATGATATGGCTGATTGGTGTATATAGATTATCAGTGGTATTCACTTCAGTGGTCATAATGTTATGGCTGATTGGTGTATATAGATTATCAGTGGTATTCACTTCCGTGGTCATAATGATATGGCTGATTGTAGTATATAGATTATCAGTATTATTCACCTGTCAGTGGTCATAATGATATGGCTGATTGGTGTATATAGATTATCAGTGGTATTCACCTGTCAGTGGTCATAATGATATGGCTGATTGGTGTATATAGATTATCAGTGGTATTCACTTCAGTGGTCATAATGTTATGGCTGATTGGTGTATATAGATTATCAGTGGTATTCACTTCAGTGGTCATAATGTTATGGCTGATTGGTGTATATAGATTATCAGTGGTATTCACTTCAGTGGTCATAATGATATGGCTGATTGGTGTATATAGATTATCAGTGGTATTCACTTCAGTGGTCATAATGATATGGCTGATTGGTGTATATATATTATCAGTGGTATTCACTTCAGTGGTCATAATGATACGGCTGATTGGTGTATATAGATTATCAGTGGTATTCACCTGTCAGTGGTCATAATGTTATGGCTGATTGGTGTATATCGATTATCAGTGGTATTCACTTCAGTGGTCATAATGTTATGGCTGATTGGTGTATATAGATTATCAGTGGTATTCACTTCAGTGGTCATAATGATATGGCTGATTGGTGTATATAGATTATCAGTGGTATTCACTTCAGTGGTCATAATGATATGGCTGTTTGGTGTATATAGATTATCAGTGGTATTCACTTCAGTGGTCATAATGATATGGCTGATTGGTGTATATAGATTATCAGTGGTATTCACTTCAGTCGTCATAATGATATGGCTGATTGGTGTATATAGATTATCAGTGGTATTCACTTCAGTGGTTATAATGTTATGGCTGATTGGTGTATATAGATTATCAGTGGTATTCACTTCAGTGGTTATAATGATATGGCTGATTGGTGTATATAGATTATCAGTGGTATTCACTTCAGTGGTCATAATGTTATGGCTGATTGGTGTATATAGATTATCAGTGGTATTCACTTCAGTGGTCATAATGATATGGCTGATTGGTGTATATAGATTATCAGTGGTATTCACTTCAGTGGTCATAATGATATGGCTGATTGGTGTATATAGATTATCAGTGGTATTCACTTCAGTGGTTATAATGATATGGCTGTTTGGTGTATATAGATTATCAGTGGTATTCACAGGCAGTGGTCATAATGATATGGCTGATTGGTGTATATAGATTATCAGTGGTATTCACTTCAGTGGTCATAATGATATGGCTGATTGGTGTATATAGATTATCAGTGGTATTCACTTCAGTGGTCATAATGATATGGCTGATTGGTGTATATAGATTATCAGTGGTATTCACTTCAGTGGTCATAATGATATGGCTGTTTGGTGTATATAGATTATCAGTGGTATTCACTTCAGTGGTCATAATGATATGGCTGATTGGTGTATATAGATTATCAGTGGTATTCACTTCAGTGGTCATAATGATATGGCTGATTGGTGTATATAGATTATCAGTGGTATTCACTTCACCCGGTCATAATGTTATGGTCGGTGTACTAAACCACAAATTACCCCAAAAAGTTGAATGAAACATAGCATGAATCAATTTGGCAATTTCAAGTCTTAAGACAATTGTTGCTAAAACAGATGCACCTTTATAAAAATGAATGCATTTTATGGTTAAGTTCTTGGTTTTAGTGATATTGTACATGTGTACTGTACACATTGAGTGTGTGTCTGTGTGTGTGTGTTTACCTGTATTAGCATGAGTGATAGCATGTGTCAGTAAAACTCTTTCCAAGGTGTGTACAACCGTGAAAACCACCGCCGCTATATTTAGGGAGAGATGACACTGTTGGCATTGTTGCCATGACAGCAGAGAGGCACGTGGGTATTGATGAGCTGAGAGAACAACAATGCAGATCCAAATCATTAAGATTGTGTGTGTGCGTGTGCGTGTGTGTGTGTGCGTGTGTGTGCGTGTGTGTGTGTGCGTGTGTGTGTGCGTGTGTGTGCGTGTGTGTGCGTGTGTGTGTGTGTGTGTGTGCGTGTGTGTGCGTGTGTGTGTACGTGTGTGTGTGTGTGTGCGTGTGTGTGCGTGTGTGTGTGTGTACGTGAGAGATTGTGGATCTGTGAATATTTGAGTGAGAGTGTGAGCTGGCCAACATTGCCTTTGTTGCATTGACTAACCCATACATTTCTGACTTTAGTTTTCTAGTTCTACCATCGTGTTTAAATGGGAAAATATTTTTTTAAACATAGACCTGAAAATGTATACTCCTCCGGTCTAAACAATTTCTGTGTTTCAGTGGCAAACTGATTCTTTATAGTGTCCTATTATAAACGTGAGCCTCAGTCACTCCGTCATCTCCTGGTTTTCCTCCAAACAGGAGGCTCCATCAGGTACGGAACATTCCGGTCATTTTATAAGATTGAGCCCCCTACCAGATCTCTCCCATATGTTGTCTCCCTGGGCAAGCCAGCCACCAATCTGTCCAGGCTGCTGGGACTTCCTGTTACTGCCTTCCTGTCTTAATGAGCTGTGATATCACCCGTGTTAAGGACTGAGCCTAGTTGTAACTTGTTTCACTTCTTGGTTTTTTTTTCAGTCGTGGTGAGGTTTTGTAAAACTAGCAACTTTGAACATGCATTTCGTGCTTGTAGTCGACTTTGAGACTAGGCTCATATATAGAACCATGTGGACCCAATCACGAGTTAACCTGCCCATGGGGCTGTGCTAGTGTGCACACTACTGACTGGCTGGGCATGTGTGTAACTGTGGTCAGTCCAAATAGCTCTTTATTCCATGGACATCTCTCCCTCTCAGACGGACCATCCCCACACACCCCTCCTCACCATCCCTTCGTCCTGCCTGCTCAGTGGACTTGTTGATAGTGAACAAGGTGTGCGTTGTGCTAATGGCAGACGAAGGTTATGGAAAATGAACGCCCTGCCTGCCTGCCAACTGTATTACTCATTGAAAGTCTGACCGGAGTAAATATGAAGACTGTACAACCTTCAAACCAACATGCATTTAATTACACTAATACACTAATTATAATGTATAATGTATTACAACCATACACTCAAGCTTTCCTGCGTAGGGCTGAACCGGTGTGTGGACGTTATTGACAACGTTGACAATAAAAAAATTGTCAAAAAATATTTTTTCTCAAGAACCGGTAGTCTTTCGATCGCATAAGAACTATTTCAAGTGCCCACAATAACGTGATTTCACCAGTGCTGTGCTGTAGCTCTAGACCGTACTGCAGCCGTCCCATATGCAATCCAATAGGCGAAAACTGCTATTGCTAAAATAGAAATAATATGATAAAATGTCCGTGTGCAAACGTAGCAGACGTGTGTGGGATTCACTATAGGTATGTCATCTGTAATGCGTGCAAGCGGAACTTGCTTTCCATGGGAGCTTTTGTGTTTTCAGTTGGGCGATATTGGACAAAAAGCGATTGGCCTGTTCGGTTGGCTCGAGGTGCAAAAAAAATATTCCTTCAAAAGCTGAAGTGATTTCCTTTTTTTATTTATTAGTTAGAATACTTATAACTCGTGTGTTTCAACACGTTGCAAAAGCTAAATAATTGTCAAAGCCTGCAGATTGATCATTGGGAAAATAGATGATTAGTCGACTAATCGTTCAAATAATTGTTAGATTAGTCGATTATCAAACATATCGTTTGTTTCAGCCCTAGTTGGTATGTGCAAGGCCTCGTCTCTACCAGCATGTCTGTATGCATGTGTGGGTGTCTGTGCTTAACAGCGTGTCTGTATGTGAGTTTGTGGTGTGTGAGCGTGCATATGTGTGTCTCTGTGCTTTACAGCGTGTCTGTATGTGAGTTTGTTCTTGTGAATTGTGGTGTGTGAGCGTGCATATGTGTGTCTCTTTGCTTCACAGCGTGTCTGTATGTGAGTTTGTACTTGTGAATTGTGGTGTGTGTTTATATGTGGGTCTCTGTGCTTCACAGCGTGTCTGCTTGCCTGCCTGCCGACACATAAGTGCTATGCAGGCTAAGTACACAAGACACAGAAGCACACAGGAACTGATCCGTTCAAAAGATGCATGAAGATTGTCAGTTTACAGTGTGGGCACTGTGTTTCCTTATGGCACGGGCTAAATAACGATCTAGTCAAGTATTGCTTTTCCACAGCTCCGAAAAATATTTACACAGGCAATGTACATAGTAGTACATACATAGATATAGACAGATAACATATATAGTTCCGTGTCAATTAATGATGAAAAGAGCACCTCGCCAAAAGAAAAGATTTCCTCCCTGTCTGTATTCAAGTTCTGAGGGGAAACGTACACATAATGTAAAAAATATCCTTTATTTTGCCAGAAACTGTCACTTGAACCTGAAGTTGACTAGGAGCCATTTTTTACATGGCTGGGCAGAAAGATTTAAAGAATAAAATAGATTTGTTTAGCCATTTGGAGTCAAAGGCATGACCAGAAATTGTCCTGACTTCTTCAAATGCCTTTTGGCAAATTCTAGACCGCCTGTCGTGTGCCTTTTACTGAGAAATGGCTTCCATCTGGCCACTCCATACATGCCTGATTGGTGGAGTGCTGCAGAGATGTGTTTACAATCCTGTCTCTGAGGTCTACAGACAATTCCTTGAACGCCATGGCTTGGTTTGTACTCTGACATTCACTGTCAACTGTGGGACCTTATATAGACAGGTGTGTGCCTTTTCAAATCATGTCCAATCAACTGAATTTACCACAGGTGGACTCCAATAAAGTTGTAGAAACATCTCAAGGATGATCAGTGGAAACAGTCTGCACCTGAGCTTTATTGAGTGTGATGGCAAAGGGAGTGAATACTGATGTACATTTTATTTATTACATATTTTTTATTTTTAAAGAATAAAGAAGTTTTTCACGTTATCATTATGGATTTGCGTGTGTAGAAGTTTGAGGGAAAAAAATTATTTAATCCATCTGCAATAAGGCATAACATAACATAATGTGGAAAAAGTGAAGCACTGTAAATACTTTCTAGACTCACTGTATTTGTGATGATTAGGCACACGGTTATACTGCTGACCTGTCCATGTATGTATGTAGTTGTTTAACTTGTAAGGACAAAAAAGCCCTCACACAAACTGAAGAAAATGTTCCATCTGGAGAAGTTAGAATATTGTATCTATACTTTTTGGGTCCTCACCAGGACAGTATAATAAACTGTGTGTGTGTGTGGGGGGGGGTGGTGCATACGACAATGTTGACACTTGATTACTGTGAAAAGCCACACACACACACACACAGCCCTCTGAAACCATCAGCAGGCTCTAAAGAGCAGGGAAAACCCATCTGAAAACCACCTTCAGAGGTAAAGGCTGTCCAGCACATTTAACCAAGCAGTACGAGGATTACAAATCATAGGATTACACACAAGCCAAGGACGCAATAATCACTGGTTGTCACATTACATCGTTCACATGCAATATCTGAAGGCACCAAAGCAATGTACACAACTATGAACAGTCTAGTTCTAGATGTCTAGTTTTGGCAACCACTTGATGGACTTGTCAACTAGTGTCAATTGATTCACGAAATCAATACAATTTCGAAAAAAAATGCAAATGGTCAAAGCCGCGGTGTAATGTCGGGAATATCCTATTGTCATCACCTGAAGCATCTTCTGTAAACTACCCGTTGACATTAATGAGACTACAGCCTCCTAAAAGGATCTGTCTTCTGCCCTTTTGCCCTTTGGCTTGACCTCCATACACCGCGATTCAAATGGCACACTTAAGCTCTAATCTTTAACCACTACTTTTTGACCAGGATGAAAAAAGTATTACACTCAAAAGGAATAGGATACTATTTTAGAATTGAAAAAAGCCCTAGTGTGTTGTAGTGGGGTTCTATCAGATAGGAAATGCATAGGATTTTATTCTCTGCCATTTCAACAACTGAGTCTGCAGCAAATACTCAAACAGCACCGAGCGACTAACGAAACCATGATATCCATGAATTAACCACATTGCATGAGTGGCACTGATAGTTGAATGTAAACGCATCGTACCTTTGCCGTAGTTCAAGTGGAGTTTGACAGCTCTGCCCTGGTTGATGTGCAGGTAGGTGAACCACACCGCGAACGTGAGCACAACCAGCAGCAGCAGGAGTTTGAACTGCTTCCGGATTTTCTTCACAGGGAAGCGCAGCATCCTGCTCCAACATCCTCCGGTTACCGGCTGAGCACAATGGAAGAGATGCCGGACCCGATCGTGAACCTATAGTGGACTAGTAAATAACTGGGATAGTCGAAACTCTCTAGTGATGCATGAGGCCGAGATGTAAAGTCCACTAGTCTGTCTTTAGTGTGTCCAAGTCATGATAGTGCAGCGTTGCCCAAATCCACACGTCGACGAGCCGGTTTGTGCATGAAAAAAGATGTCCATCACGGGCTCCTTTGTGCATGAAAAACTCTTCCCCAACTAACTAAATATACCTGCGTGTGTCCGGAGGTGGGATCCAAGGCAGTAAAGGCGACCGACACTGATATTGGTCACTCTGTGAACTAGAAAATATCCGTTCTGCCAAACCAAAGACACCCAACACACATAAAGAGCCGTATTCCTATTATAAGCGTCTGAATAGGTCACAACACACGTCCTCTGACACGGCAACCCGGTGTGAGTTTACCTGAAACCGGGAACACACCGGTACACCGTCCTGGATCAGATTTATCTCAAACATTACAGCCACACTCGTGTTCAGTGAAGTTATCCACAGGCAAATCCGCACGGTGATCTGACCAGGTATTACTGCTCATCGGTAAGACCGCCTTATTATTCCTAGTCAATGTGGACCCATAGACGGGTGCATTTAAACCCCCCAGGTGATAAAGATATGAGCCCCATCAATAGATGACTTCCGTAGAGTATGGACCCGCGGCCCGATGCCAGGTGGACAGATAACGCGATATCTTAGATGGAACAGGTTAATATCGGGATTTGGTGATATTGGGATTCCTCCTAGTCCTAGATAACGCGATATCTTAGATGGGACAGGTTAATATCGGGATTCCTCCTAGAGGTCCATGTGCAATACGCGCCCGGGTTCCCCCCCGAGTTGCTGCTGCTCTCCTGGTCGCTGCATTTCACCAAAATGCTCCCCCAAGTCCTCGACACTTGTTGTCCGCAACCAACGTCCAGGCAAATGTCCCAACGCCTGCTCTCTCTCTACACGATACCACCAATCACCATGGAGATGAACACGCTACAGCGGTGCTAACGAGCCGTGCGCCGACCCGCACTGTTCATATTCCATCCGTTGCCTTTTCTTCGTTATTTCGCCGTAATAACATCGCCGTTATTCGCCCTGACATTACGTATCGCGTCGAGATAAAGCCCCCACGGCGTGAACGGTGTGGCAGAATATGGATATATATAATATATGACAAGAATGCAGCTATAGAAAATAACAGACGGATGCAATGTCTGTAATGTGCACACTCTCCTCTCCGCCCATCAGTTGAGCATCACAAACGCTGCTGGGCAACCGAACTTGGGTGGAGCCCGTGATGGACAGGCCCGGTATCCAATTGCAGCCTGCCCTCGGTGGGGGCGGGATAATGACATTCGTCATTTGGCCTCGGTGTCCTTTCCCAAATAACGTGACATTATAGTTTACATCGCATGACTATACGCCTATACACGCCTATAGGCATTTCTTTTAAACAGGTATTTTTTTGTAATGGTATTTATGAATGCACTGCATTTTAGTCTTCTAATAAATTAAAAACGTCAATCAAATTAAACTCCTACCCCGTGTTTTGAGAGTCTCAAAATAAGTACCCTGTCTACAAGGCATCATGCTTCGTCAAAGCAACGGCAAAGCAATCCTTTGCTAATTCTTTTTTTCTGGGACAGGAGAAGATACGCTCAGGAGTGCCCCCTGTTGGTCAGACTAACAAGACGCACTTGATATAATAGGGGGAGTAGACGTGTTTGGGCCGATTTCAGGACCTTGGACAGTTCACGTGGTCAGAGGCCTGCACTAGTTCTACTGTACATTCCCATCATAAACATACAATTGTGCTAGTTAACCTTGAATATTTCCATGTTATTACACGGTTCATTAGTGTGATTATTATTACTGTTTCTCTGTCAGCCAGACTTATGATATTATTATTATTATTATTGACCAGTTGTGTGGACTATGGCTGGAGCACCAACATGTTATAAAATTACTGCGATTTATAACCATTGAATACTTTATTAGTGCCTTTGCTGAACTACTATTTCTAATATATGTTGATTGAAACGTATTTATAGTAACAGGTGTCTTGAACATCCACATAGATAATGATACAGACAATAATGCCAAATAACCTTTTGCACTACATGACAACGTTGAACACACTCAACATGGGAAACAGCGCATGCATATGGTTATCTCTAGAGGTCACACTCTAGATCTGGTTATCTCTAGAGGTCTCACTCTAGATCTGGTTATCTCTAGAGGTCTCACTCTAGATCTGGTTATCTCTAGAGGTCTCACTATAGATCTGGTTATCTCTAGAGGTCTCACTCTAGATCTGGTTATCTCTAGAGGTCTCACTCTAGATCTGGTTATCTCTAGAGGTCTCACTCTAGATCTGGTTATCTCTAGAGGTCTCACTATAGATCTGGTTATCTCTAGAGGTCCCACTATACATCTGGTTATCTCTAGAGGTCTCACTCTAGATCTGGTTATCTCTAGCGGTCACACTCTATATCTGGTTATCTCTAGAGGTCTCACTCTAGATCTGGTTATCTCTAGAGGTCTCACTCTAGATCTGGTTATCTCTAGCGGTCACACTCTAGATCTGGTTATCTCTAGAGGTCTCACTCTAGATCTGGTTATCTCTAGAGGTCTCACTCTAGATCTGGTTATCTCTAGAGGTCTCACTATAGATCTGGTTATCTCTAGAGGTTTCACTCTAGATCTGGTTATCTCTGAGGTCTGAGCGGGGTGCACTTCCTGTGTCTGGTGATTGTTTGTGTTGATAGCATGGCTGGGGCTGGTTAGGAGTCACTCTTGTTTAAGGCGACTTTGATTTCAGTTACTGTTCGTTGATGGCCCCGGCATGGCAGCTACGGTCGGTCGGTGCTACGTTTTCTGTATTGTTTTGTATTGTTTGTTTGGAATTTCACTGTCCTGCAAAGTCTCTTTAACAAGGGAAGTACTTTTAAACATTAGCCTTGAACTCTGACCCATTCCTTTTGCACATTGCCTGATTTGCACTACAATATTTGCTCTATTGCACTCTTGTTTTTACATTTTTGTACATTACTATACTATTACATTACTCTACCCCCTCAGCCCTTTAGTATAATATAATCTATATTGTTATATTCATATGTTGTATGTAAGCACCTTCCTGCCACAGTAAATTCCTTGTATGTTCACACATTCAATGGCGATTAAACACTTTTCTGATTCTGATTCTGGAGACACAAACAAACCAAAGCACAGGTAAAACAGGTAGGCAACGGCTTGCCGACAAACACTCTGGCGCCATCTAGCCAACAATAATATTTAGAATGACACAGTTGGGTGTTGTGTCGACAATTTGTTTTATTTAAAAGAATATGCTGTTTTATTTGGATGGTTCGTTCAATGAAATTCGACTTATACCCTAACGGTTGGTGACCTGAAAATTAGACTGACTGTCATTTGCATCGACTATTTTGGAAAATCAGTGTAAAATATAATTTGCATAGTAATTTGTAACACGGTGTATAGACAGGTGTGTGCCTTTCCAAATCATGTCCAATCAACTGAATTTCCCACAGGTGGCCTCCATCCAAGTTGTAGAAACATCTCAAGGATGATCAGTAGAAACAGTCTGCACCTGAGCTCAATATTGAGTGTCATGGCAAAGGCAGTGAATACTGATGTACATGTGATTTTTGTTTAGTTTTTTATTTTTGTGTTGAATATGTATTTATTAAATTTTACAACAGGGTGTAACATAACAAAATGTGGGAAAAGTGAAGCACTGGGAATACTGTCCTGGAATCACTGTCCCTGTATTGGACCGGTGGAGTTCTGCCTTTCAAATTTGAATTAACAGGTTTCAGATACAGAGTGGATGAATGGATTGTGTTTTCCCAATGAGGAGGTGCGATGTGTCTGAGAGTTACCTGGTGACACTGCATGTTATTTATGTACAAATGCATATACTCAATACACACCAGCAGGATTTGAAAGGGATGTTAGCCATAGAAGACTGGTTGGGATGAGTTGGACCACAGATTGAAGGAAAAGCAGTCAACAAGTGCTCAGAATATATTAATGTATTCAAGGTGACTACCTCATTAAACTGGTTGAGTTCACAAAGTCATTATTGCACAGTAATGCTACTCTAAAAGATCTAAAATCTGCATTATTTTGATTTGTTTAACACGTTTCGATTGTTACACGACTCCTGTTGTTATTTCATAGTTTTTAGGAATGAAGAAATGAAGAAACATCGTTTAATGAGCCCACAAATGAGACACGCTGTGCGGGCTTATGAGCAAATAAATGTAAAACGTTTTGTCACGTTGCAACCGTTGGTGAACTCATCTTTGCGGACGAGTCGGAGGAAAGTCATCAAGTGTGGTGGAAATCAGCCACAACAGTGCCCAGAGTGCTGGTGAGATGCTAAATAGCAAATATCAGGGCTTTCGAGAATGTGACACGCTGAGGCACTACAGGTTTTCCACGAAACCAAACAAAGTGAAGAAGTAATGGACTTGTTTAACTTCCTTAAAAAGTAAAGACGCTGTTGGTGCTTTCTGACCAGGGTTGTGGAGTTGAGGGACCAGGATAGGCCGTCGCAGATGTGGACACCCAGGAATTTGCAGCTGATCACTGGTTCCACTGTGGTCTGGGGCACAAATTCAGCTTTTAGACTTACTGTTATCTACACTCAGTTCTTTGGTTTCCTTACCATTGATGTCCAGGTTGTTATCTGTGCACCAAGCCACTAGGTGTTTGATCTCCTCTCTGTAGGCTGCCTCGTCATTGTCCCTGATCAGACAAACCACTGTGGTGTCATCTGTGAAGTTGAAAAAGCTATTGGAGCTGTGTACAGGGATGCAATCATGGGTGCAGTGGGGGTACAAGAGTGGGCTAAGCACACAGCATATGACCAGCATCCTCACATCAGGGCAGAGTGGACAGTAGAGGAGATGGTGTCCTCAATAGATCTGTTATGGCGATAGGTCAGAGTGGACAGTAGAGGAGATGGTGTCCTCAGTAGATCTGTTATGGTGATAGGTCAGAGTGGACAGTAGAGGAGATGGTGTCCTCAAGAGATCTGTTAGGGTGATAGGTCAGAGTGGACAGTAGAGGAGATGGTGTCCTCAGTAGATCTGTTAGGGTGATAGGTCAGAGTGGACAGTAGAGGAGATGGTGTCCTCAGTAGATCTGTTAGGGTGATAGGTCAGAGTGGACAGTAGAGGAGATGGTGTCCTCAGTAGATCTGTTATGGCGATAGGTCAGAGTGGACAGTAGAGGAGATGGTGTCCTCAGTAGATCTGTTATGCCGATAGGTCAGAGTGGACAGTAGAGGAGATGGTGTCCTCACTAGATCTGTTATGGCGATAGGTCAGAGTGGACAGTAGTGGAGATGGTGTCCTCAGTCGATCTGTTAGGGTGATAGGTCAGAGTGGACAGTAGAGGAGATGGTGTCCTCAGTAGATCTGTTAGGGTGATAGGTCAGAGTGGACAGTAGAGGAGATGGTGTCCTCAGTAGATCTGTTAGGGTGATAGGTCAGAGTGGACAGTAGAGGAGATGGTGTCCTCAGTAGATCTGTTATGGCGATAGGTCAGAGTGGACAGTAGAGGAGATGGTGTCCTCAGTAGATCTGTTATGGCGATAGGTCAGAGTGGACAGTAGAGGGGTTGGTGTCCTCAATAGATCTGTTATGGCGATAGGTCAGAGTGGACAGTAGAGGAGATGGTGTCCTCAGTAGATCTGTTATGGCGATAGGTCAGAGTGGACAGTAGAGGAGATGGTGTCCTCAGTAGATCTGTTATGGCGATAGGTCAGAGTGGACAGTAGAGGAGATGGTGTCCTCAGTAGATCTGTTATGGCGATAGGTCAGAGTGGACAGTAGAGGAGATGGTGTCCTCAGTAGATCTGTTATGGCGATAGGTCAGAGTGGACAGTAGAGGAGATGGTGTCCTCAGTAGATCTGTTATGGCGATAGGTCAGAGTGGACAGTAGAGGAGATGGTGTCCTCAGTAGATCTGTTATGGCGATAGGTCAGAGTAGACAGTAGAGGAGATGGTGTCCTCAGTAGATCTGTTATGGCGATAGGTCAGAGTGGACAGTAGTGGAGATGGTGTCCTCAGTCGATCTGTTAGGGTGATAGGTCAGAGTGGACAGTAGAGGAGATGGTGTCCTCAGTAGATCTGTTAGGGTGATAGGTCAGAGTGGACAGTAGAGGAGATGGTGTCCTCAGTAGATCTGTTAGGGTGATAGGTCAGAGTGGACAGTAGAGGAGATGGTGTCCTCAGGTGACCTGTAAGGGGGTGATAGGTCAGAGTGGACAGTAGAGGAGATGGGCAAACTGATGTGGGTCCAGAGTTGGAGAGAGACAGGACTTCAGGTGAGCCAGGAAGAGTCTTTTGAAGCACCTGACGATTGTGGGGGTGAGTGCAACAGGTCAAAAGGCATTTAGGCAGGACGCAGTCGACTGCTTTGACACTGGCACAATGGTTGTGGTCTTGAAGCATGTGGGGACAACCACTAGGGACATTATTTCCTGAAAAGCCCAGCCAGCTGCCCGGCACATGCTCTCAGCACACGCCCATCAGGACCAGCAGCCTAGCGTGTATTTACCCAGCTCAGTGCAGGCAACACGTCTGCGATTTTAAGACAACAATTCCCAATCGTGTTTTATGCTTTTTCAATTTACTTTTAATTGTTACCTAGTTACCAAAATTGTTTGTCATTGACAACATACCCTATACGTAAAGCAAAAAAAAGTAATTCCTAAGGTTTGACAACATACCCTATACGTAAAGCAAAAGTAATTCCTAAGGTTTGACAACATACCCTATACGTAAAGCAAAAGTGATTCCTAAGGTTTGACAACATACCCTATACGTAAAGCAAAAGTGATTCCTAAGGTTTGACAACATACCCTATACGTAAAGCAAAAGTGATTCCTAAGGTTTGACAACATACCCTATACGTAAAGAAAAAAAAAGTAATTCCTAAGGTTTGACAACATACCCTATACGTAAAGCAAAAGTGATTCCTAAGGTTTGACAACATACCCTATACGTAAAGCAAAAAAAAGTAATTCCTAAGGTTTGACAACATACCCTATACGTAAAGCAAAAAAAAGTAATTCCTAAGGTTTGACAACATACCCTATACGTAAAGCAAAAGTGATTCCTAAGGTTTGACAACATACCCTATACGTAAAGCAAAAGTGATTCCTAAGGTTTGACAACATACCCTATACGTAAAGCAAAAGTGATTCCTAAGGTTTGACAACATACCCTATACGTAAAGCAAAAGTGATTCCTAAGGTTTGACAACATACCCTATACGTAAAGCAAAAGTGATTCCTAAGGTTTGACAACATACCCTATCAGTAATTCCTAAAGTGATTCCTAAGGTTTGACTGATGGTGATTATGGAAGTATAACAAACTCTGGCATTCGAAATGTCTTTATTCGCGTCCTTCTCTTGAATTGTATCTTGGTGTCTGTATTCTAATTTTCTCTCTCTTTTATTTGTGCTTAGTATTTCTCTCTCTCTCTCTCTGACATCTTGCTCCTTCTCTATATCTCCCAGCCTGTTCTTCTTTGAGTTTCTTTTACACCACCATAGATTACCGGGTAGGATGACTCAGGATGAGGCTAAAGCTCAACTAAAATGTCAGCATCTTAAAGGCCACTGCCTCTGATTGCTTCGTTCATCCTCCTGCTGCTGCATGTGTCTTATACGTCACCTGGATCCTCTATTGGTGCCGGTCAACAGCAGTGAGCTTAATAAAGAACGTGTTGACACCTGGAACAGCCTATGATTCAGGTCCCCTCTGCTCCGTCCGCCTACACACCCCAACAGGTGCACGCTGCTTCCTTTACGCTCGAGTGGGCGTCCACAGAGGGCCCCCCCCCCCCGATCGGATTACCTCTGTGTTTATTGATCAGCGGAGAAGTAAGGGGAGGAGCGAGGAGTAGAGTGATGGTGAAGGGGAGAGGGTTGGAGGAGAAGACGAGGGACCGAGGAAGGTTGAGGAGGAATATGTAATAGGAAGATGTAAAGTGAATGAAGGCTGACGTTCACCGACGGTTTATAATGCCCTTGCAACGGTTTTGTGGGTTTGTTTCCCATGGGTGGTCCGAATGAAATAAATGCACTCAGTACTTAGGACTGTTTTGAATAAGCGCATCTGCTAAATGACATCACTGTAAATGCGGGGAGGACAGGGTTGGGAGAATGAGAGAAGCAAAGCAGTGGTATAAGAAATGTGAGTGTATGTATATATATCCTCGTCAATGTTGGATTCATGAGTATCTTCCATCACTCCGACATCATCAAATGATAGATGTCCAGATAAATGTTCATTGTTGGCAAGCTGTCGAGAAGAGACTGACTGAAATACTTTTATATTTTATATTTTGCAGCTTGAGATATTGATCGCAAGACTCATTTTAAGCTTGGAGCCAAACAACCACGTTTTATTTCTCTCTCTCTCACACGCACACAAACACAGACACACATTTGTTGTTTTATCCTTGCAGGGACCCGAGAGCTAACCGAGAAATCCAAATAAAATGTTCTCCATTCCCTGCCTAAACATATCTGCCTAAATCTAACGTGGCCCTAATGCTAACGTGGCCCTAAAGGCTAAACAGCATTTCTTCAGCCTAAAAGCAACCCTTTGTCCAATTTCCATTTTTACATAAGCTTAACCCGTTAACCAGAAATATTATCGGATTCAGAATAATTTTCCAGGCTTTCCTATCTTTGTGGGGATCTTAGGCCCCCACATGTACACATAGAAATAGATCCCTTGCAGAAACAAATTAGAAAACCATTTAATACCACACACACACACACACACACACACCACACACCACACACCACACACACACACACAATGAAAGGTAATACATACAATATATATTCAGGAACAGAAATATTTCTGGAGCCAGGCCCAGACGGCGGGCTCGAAAGCGAGCGTCTGGTGGCCGGGTTTGCCACGGAGCCCGGCCGGGCACAGCCCGAACGAGATACGTGGCATCTCTCTCCTCTCCATCCTGTGGGCCCACCACTCACAGGAACAACCGCAGGGGTCGGGTGCGCTGTCATATGGGTGGCAGTGAAGGTGGGGGGTCTCGACGGATCAGACCCGGGCGGCAGAAGCTTGCTTTGGGGACGTGGAACGTCACCTCGCTGGGGGGGAAGGAGCCAGAACTTGTGCGTGAGGTGGAGCGATACCAGTTGGATCTGGTGGGACTTACCTCTACGCACAACCGTGGCTCTGGAACCTTACTCCTGGATAGGGGTTGGACTCTGTTCTTCTCTGGTGTTGCCCAGGGTGAGAGGCGGCGGGCTGGTGTGGGGATACTCACGAGCCCACGTCTGAGCACGGCGGTGTTGGAGTTTACCCCGGTGGATGAGAGGTTTGCCTCCCTACGCCTAAGGGTGGTGGGGGGGAAAACTCTGACTGTTGTTTGTGCTTATGCACCAAACAGCAGTTCGGAGTATTCAGCCTTCTTGGCGACCCTGAAGGGAGTCCTATATAGGGCTCCAGTAGGGGACTCCATCATTCTGCTGGGAGACTTCAACGCACATGTGGGCATCGATGGGGCACCTGGAGAGGCGTGATTGGGAGGAACGGCCTCCCTGATCTAAACCCGAGCGGTCGTTTGTTATTGGACTTCTGTGCTAGTCATGGATTGTCTATAACAAACACCATGTTCGAACATAAGGAGGCGCATAAGTGTACATGGTACCAGAGCACCCTAGGCCGAAGGTCAATGATCGATTTTGTGATCGTATCGGCTGATCTAAGGCCGCATGTTTTGGACACTCGGGTGAAGAGAGGGGCAGAGCTGTCAACTGATCACCATCTGGTAGTGAGTTGGATCAGAGGGTGGGGAAAGACTTTGGACAGACCAGGTAAGCCCAAACGGGTAGTGCGGGTGAACTGGGAACGTCTGGAGGAGGCCCCTGTCCAAAAGATCTTCAACTCACACCTCCGGCGGAGCTTTTCAGGCATCCCTGTGGAGGTTGGGGGCATTGAACCTGAGTGGGCAATGTTCAAAGCTTCTATTGCTGAAGCTGCGGCGGTGAGCTGTGGTCTCAAGGTCCTAGGTGCCTCAAGGGGTGGTAACCCTAGAACACCGTGGTGGACCACGGTGGTCAGGGAAGCTGTCCGACTGAAGAAGGAGGCCTTCAGGGATATGCTATCCCTGGGGACTCCGGAGGCAGTTGCAGGGTACCAACAGGCCCGAAGGGCTGCAGCCGCTGCCGTGTCAGAGGCAAAGCAGCGGGTGTGGGAGAAGTTTGGAGAAGCTATGGAGAAGGACTTTCGGTCGGCACAAAAATGCTTCTGGAAAACCGTTCGGCACCTCAGAAGGGGAAAACAGGGAACCATCCAAGCTGTGTACAGTAAGGATGGGACACTGTTGACCTCAACTGATGATGTGATCGGCCGCTGGAAAGAGCATTTTGAGGAGCTCCTGAATCCGACCTACACGCCCTCTAGTATAGAGGGAGAGCTGGAGGCTGATGGAGGGTCATCGTCAGTTTCCCTGGGGAAAGTCGCTGAGGTAGTCAAACAACTCCACAGTGGCAAAGCCCCAGGGACTGATGAGATTCGTCCAGAAATGCTAAAAGCTTTGGGTGGGGAAGGGCTGTCTTGGTTGACACGCCTCTTCAACATTGCATGGAAGTCTGGGACAGTGCCAGAGGAGTGGCAGACCGGGGTGGTGGTTCCCCTCTTCAAAAAGGGGGACCAGAGAGTGTGTGCCAATTACAGAGGTATCACACTCCTCAGCCTCCCTGGTAAAGTGTACTCCAAAGTGCTGGAAAGGAGGGTTCGGCCAATAGTCGAACCTCGTATTGAAGAGGAACAATGCGGTTTTCGTCCTGGCCGGGGAACCACGGACCAGCTCTTTACTCTCGCAAGGATCCTGGAGGGGGCCTGGGAGTATGCCCATCCAGTCTACATGTGTTTTGTGGATCTGGAGAAGGCGTATGACCGGGTACCCCGGGATCTTTTGTGGGAGGTGCTGCGGGAGTATGGGGTGAGGGGGTCTCTTCTCAGGGCCATCCAATCTCTGTACGCTCAAAGCATGAGCTGTGTCCGTGTCCTCGGCAGTAAGTCGGATTCGTTCCCGGTGGGGGTTGGCCTCTGCCAGGGCTGCGCTTTGTCACCAATCCTGTTTGTAATATTCATGGACAGGATATCAAGGCGTAGTCATGGGGGGGAGGGGTTCCCGTTCGGTGGGCTGATGGTCACATCACTGCTTTTTGCGGATGATGTGGTCCTGATGGCCTCATCGGTCGGTGACCTTCAGCACTCACTGGATCAGTTCGCAGCCGAGTGTGAAGCAGCTGGGATGAGGGTTAGCACCTCTAAATCTGAGGCCATGACCCATCTCCCTTAGGGATAGGGTGAGAAGCTCAGTCATCCGAGAGGAACTCGGAGTAGAGCCGCTGCTCCTTTGCATAGAAAGGAGCCAGTTGAGGTGGTTCGGGCATCTTGTACGAATGCCACCTGGGCGCCTCCCTAGAGAGGTGTTCCAGGCACGTCCAGCTGGGAGGAGACCTCAGGGAAGACCCAGGACTTGGGGAAGAGATTATATCTCCACACTGGCCTGGGAACGCCTCGGGATTCCCCAGTCAGAGCTGGCTAATGTTGCCCGGGAAAGGGAAGTTTGGGGTCCCCTGCTAGAGCTGCTACCCCCGCGACCCGACCCCGGATAAGCGGTTAAAGATGAGATGAGATGAGATGAAATATTTCTATTGCATGAAAGACTAAGTAAATAAGAGAGAACTCTTTAGTAAATGCACAGAATAAATAGGAAATTGTATAATTTCGAAACAGGTGACAGAGCAAATGGTGCTCCAGATGGGCTTGCTAATGGCTTACTGTAATGGCCCTCTCCTAATCTTTTGAGCCTAGACTGTTAACATGCTGAATCCAACCAAGTTATGACCACAGCAATTATTAGAAATGTACATTTGCTTAGTTACTTATCATTTCATAGCATACTAGCTTATATCCTGGCCACGTAAAGCTACCACAATCTTCTTAACTAGGTGAGACAATCATAAATAGTAGCAAGTATGTTTTTCTTAGCCGTTAGTATCACCACAGTCAGTGCAAGTTGGAAGTTAATTGTAATTCTTGTATTGTATTTGTGTTTTCTTATCTAATTTAATTGACATGCTCAATTGTCCTGCAAAAAGAGATACAAACTAACTGAGAAACAGACAGAAACACAGAGAGAGAGCAGAGACAGCGACATAGAAATCTAGGCCAGCTCCTCTTCATCAGTATGTCAGCCAGGTGTGGTACGAGGTAGGAATGGAGGATTACAGTATGCCAGCCAGGTGTGGTACGAGGTAGGAATGGATGATTACAGTATGCCAGCCAGGTGTGGTACGAGGTAGGAATGGATGATTACAGTATGCCAGCCAGGTGTGGTACGAGGTAGGAACAATAGAGGATTACAGTATGCCAGCCAGGTGTGGTACGAGGTAGGAACAATGGAGGATTACAGTATGCCAGCCAGGTGTGGTACGAGGTAGGAACAATGGATGATTACAGTATGCCAGCCAGGTGTGGTACGAGGTAGGAACAATGGAGGATTACAGTATGCCAGCCAGGTGTGGTACGAGGTAGGAATGGAGGATTACAGTATGCCAGCCAGGTGTGGTACGAGGTAGGAATGGAGGATTACAGTATGCCAGCCAGGTGTGGTACGAGGTAGGAATGGAGGATTACAGTATGCCAGCCAGGTGTGGTACGAGGTAGGACCAATGGATGATTACAGTATGCCAGCCAGGTGTGGTACGAGGTAGGAACAATGGATGATTACAGTATGCCAGCCAGGTGTGGTACGAGGTAGGAACAATGGATGATTACAGTATGCCAGCCAGGTGTGGTACGAGGTAGAAACAAAGGATGATTACAGTATGCCAGCCAGGTGTGGTACGAGGTAGGAACAATGGATGATTACAGTATGCCAGCCAGGTGTGGTACGAGGTAGGAACAATGGAGTATTACAGTATGCCAGCCAGGTGTGGTACGAGGTAGGAACAATGGATGATTACAGTATGCCAGCCAGGTGTGGTACGAGGTAGGAACAATGGATGATTACAGTATGCCAGCCAGGTGTGGTACGAGGTAGAAACAAAGGATGATTACAGTATGCCAGCCAGGTGTGGTACGAGGTAGGAACAATGGATGATTACAGTATGCCAGCCAGGTGTGGTACGAGGTAGGAATGGAGGATTACAGTATGCCAGCCAGGTGTGGTACGAGGTAGGAACAATGGAGGATTACAGTATGCCAGCCAGGTGTGGTACGAGGTAGGAACAATAGAGGATTACAGTATGCCAGCCAGGTGTGGTACGAGGTAGGAACAATGGAGGATTACAGTATGCCAGCCAGGTGTGGTACGAGGTAGGAACAATGGATGATTACAGTATGCCAGCCAGGTGTGGTACGAGGTAGGAACAATGGAGGATTACAGTATGCCAGCCAGGTGTGGTACGAGGTAGGAATGGAGGATTACAGTATGCCAGCCAGGTGTGGTACGAGGTAGGAATGGAGGATTACAGTATGCCAGCCAGGTGTGGTACGAGGTAGGAACAATAGAGGATTACAGTATGCCAGCCAGGTGTGGTACGAGGTAGGAACAATGGAGGATTACAGTATGCCAGCCAGGTGTGGTACGAGGTAGGAACAATGGATGATTACAGTATGCCAGCCAGGTGTGGTACGAGGTAGGAACAATGGATGATTACAGTATGCCAGCCAGGTGTGGTACGAGGTAGAAACAAAGGATGATTACAGTATGCCAGCCAGGTGTGGTACGAGGTAGGAACAATGGATGATTACAGTATGCCAGCCAGGTGTGGTACGAGGTAGGAATGGATGATTACAGTATGCCAGCCAGGTGTGGTACGAGGTAGGAACAATGGAGGATTACAGTATGCCAGCCAGGTGTGGTACGAGGTAGGAACAATGGAGGATTACAGTATGCCAGCCAGGTGTGGTACGAGATAGGAATAGAGGATTACAGTATGCCAGCCAGGTGTGGTACGAGGTAGGAACAATGGAGGATTACAGTATGCCAGCCAGGTGTGGTACGAGGTAGGAACAATGGATGATTACAGTATGCCAGCCAGGTGTGGTACGAGGTAGGAACAATGGATGATTACAGTATGCCAGCCAGGTGTGGTACGAGGTAGGAACAATGGAGTATTACAGTATGCCAGCCAGGTGTGGTACGAGATAGGAACAATGGATGATTAAAGTATGCCAGCCAGGTGTGGTACGAGGTAGGAACAATGGAGTATTACAGTATGCCAGCCAGGTGTGGTACGAGGTAGGAACAATGGATGATTACAGTATGCCAGCCAGGTGTGGTACGAGGTAGGAACAATGGAGGATTACAGTATGCCAGCCAGGTGTGGTACGAGGTAGGAACAATGGATGATTACAGTATGCCAGCCAGGTGTGGTACGAGGTAGGAACAATGGATGATTACAGTATGCCAGCCAGGTGTGGTACGAGGTAGAAACAAAGGATGATTACAGTATGCCAGCCAGGTGTGGTACGAGGTAGGAACAATGGATGATTACAGTATGCCAGCCAGGTGTGGTACGAGGTAGGAATGGAGGATTACAGTATGCCAGCCAGGTGTGGTACGAGGTAGGAACAATGGAGGATTACAGTATGCCAGCCAGGTGTGGTACGAGGTAGGAACAATAGAGGATTACAGTATGCCAGCCAGGTGTGGTACGAGGTAGGAACAATGGAGGATTACAGTATGCCAGCCAGGTGTGGTACGAGGTAGGAACAATGGATAATTACAGTATGCCAGCCAGGTGTGGTACGAGGTAGGAACAATGGAGGATTACAGTATGCCAGCCAGGTGTGGTACGAGGTAGGAACAATGGATGATTACAGTATGCCAGCCAGGTGTGGTACGAGGTAGGAATGGAGGATTACAGTATGCCAGCCAGGTGTGGTACGAGGTAGGAATGGAGGATTACAGTATGCCAGCCAGGTGTGGTACGAGGTAGGAACAATGGATGATTACAGTATGCCAGCCAGGTGTGGTACGAGGTAGGAATGGAGGATTACAGTATGCCAGCCAGGTGTGGTACGAGGTAGGAATGGAGGATTACAGTATGCCAGCCAGGTGTGGTACGAGGTAGGAACAATGGATGATTACAGTATGCCAGCCAGGTGTGGTACGAGGTAGGAACAATGGATGATTACAGTATGCCAGCCAGGTGTGGTACGAGGTAGGAACAATGGATGATTACAGTATGCCAGCCAGGTGTGGTACGAGGTAGGAATGGAGGATTACAGTATGCCAGCCAGGTGTGGTACGAGGTAGGAATGGATGATTACAGTATGCCAGCCAGGTGTGGTACGAGGTAGGAATGGATGATTACAGTATGCCAGCCAGGTGTGGTACGAGGTAGGAACAATAGAGGATTACAGTATGCCAGCCAGGTGTGGTACGAGGTAGGAACAATGGAGGATTACAGTATGCCAGCCAGGTGTGGTACGAGGTAGGAACAATGGATGATTACAGTATGCCAGCCAGGTGTGGTACGAGGTAGAAAAAAAGGATGATTACAGTATGCCAGCCAGGTGTGGTACGAGGTAGGAACAATGGATGATTACAGTAAGCCAGCCAGGTGTGGTACGAGGTAGGAACAATGGATGATTACAGTATGCCAGCCAGGTGTGGTACGAGGTAGGAACAATGGATGATTACAGTATGCCAGCCAGGTGTGGTACGAGGTAGGAATGGAGGATTACAGTATGCCAGCCAGGTGTGGTACGAGGTAGGAATGGAGGATTACAGTATGCCAGCCAGGTGTGGTACGAGGTAGGAACAATGGATGATTACAGTATGCCAGCCAGGTGTGGTACGAGGTAGGAACAATGGATGATTACAGTATGCCAGCCAGGTGTGGTACGAGGTAGGAACAATGGATGATTACAGTATGCCAGCCAGGTGTGGTACGAGGTAGGAACAATGGAGTATTACAGTATGCCAGCCAGGTGTGGTACGAGATAGGAACAATGGATGATTAAAGTATGCCAGCCAGGTGTGGTACGAGGTAGGAACAATGGAGTATTACAGTATGCCAGCCAGGTGTGGTACGAGGTAGGAACAATGGATGATTACAGTATGCCAGCCAGGTGTGGTACGAGGTAGGAACAATGGAGGATTACAGTATGCCAGCCAGGTGTGGTACGAGGTAGGAACAATGGATGATTACAGTATGCCAGCCAGGTGTGGTACGAGGTAGGAACAATGGATGATTACAGTATGCCAGCCAGGTGTGGTACGAGGTAGAAACAAAGGATGATTACAGTATGCCAGCCAGGTGTGGTACGAGGTAGGAACAATGGATGATTACAGTATGCCAGCCAGGTGTGGTACGAGGTAGGAATGGAGGATTACAGTATGCCAGCCAGGTGTGGTACGAGGTAGGAACAATGGAGGATTACAGTATGCCAGCCAGGTGTGGTACGAGGTAGGAACAATAGAGGATTACAGTATGCCAGCCAGGTGTGGTACGAGGTAGGAACAATGGAGGATTACAGTATGCCAGCCAGGTGTGTTACGAGGTAGGAACAATGGATAATTACAGTATGCCAGCCAGGTGTGGTACGAGGTAGGAACAATGGAGGATTACAGTATGCCAGCCAGGTGTGGTACGAGGTAGGAACAATGGATGATTACAGTATGCCAGCCAGGTGTGGTACGAGGTAGGAATGGAGGATTACAGTATGCCAGCCAGGTGTGGTACGAGGTAGGAATGGATGATTACAGTATGCCAGCCAGGTGTGGTACGAGGTAGGAACAATGGATGATTACAGTATGCCAGCCAGGTGTGGTACGAGGTAGGAATGGAGGATTACAGTATGCCAGCCAGGTGTGGTACGAGGTAGGAATGGAGGATTACAGTATGCCAGCCAGGTGTGGTACGAGGTAGGAACAATGGATGATTACAGTATGCCAGCCAGGTGTGGTACGAGGTAGGAACAATGGATGATTACAGTATGCCAGCCAGGTGTGGTACGAGGTAGGAACAATGGATGATTACAGTATGCCAGCCAGGTGTGGTACGAGGTAGGAATGGAGGATTACAGTATGCCAGCCAGGTGTGGTACGAGGTAGGAATGGATGATTACAGTATGCCAGCCAGGTGTGGTACGAGGTAGGAATGGATGATTACAGTATGCCAGCCAGGTGTGGTACGAGGTAGGAACAATAGAGGATTACAGTATGCCAGCCAGGTGTGGTACGAGGTAGGAACAATGGAGGATTACAGTATGCCAGCCAGGTGTGGTACGAGGTAGGAACAATGGATGATTACAGTATGCCAGCCAGGTGTGGTACGAGGTAGAAAAAAAGGATGATTACAGTATGCCAGCCAGGTGTGGTACGAGGTAGGAACAATGGATGATTACAGTAAGCCAGCCAGGTGTGGTACGAGGTAGGAACAATGGATGATTACAGTATGCCAGCCAGGTGTGGTACGAGGTAGGAACAATGGATGATTACAGTATGCCAGCCAGGTGTGGTACGAGGTAGGAATGGAGGATTACAGTATGCCAGCCAGGTGTGGTACGAGGTAGGAATGGAGGATTACAGTATGCCAGCCAGGTGTGGTACGAGGTAGGAACAATGGATGATTACAGTATGCCAGCCAGGTGTGGTACGAGGTAGGAACAATGGATGATTACAGTATGCCAGCCAGGTGTGGTACGAGGTAGGAACAATGGATGATTACAGTATGCCAGCCAGGTGTGGTACGAGGTAGGAATGGAGGATTACAGTATGCCAGCCAGGTGTGGTACGAGGTAGGAATGGATGATTACAGTATGCCAGCCAGGTGTGGTACGAGGTAGGAATGGATGATTACAGTATGCCAGCCAGGTGTGGTACGAGGTAGGAACAATAGAGGATTACAGTATGCCAGCCAGGTGTGGTACGAGGTAGGAACAATGGAGGATTACAGTATGCCAGCCAGGTGTGGTACGAGGTAGGAACAATGGATGATTACAGTATGCCAGCCAGGTGTGGTACGAGGTAGAAACAAAGGATGATTACAGTATGCCAGCCAGGTGTGGTACGAGGTAGGAACAATGGATGATTACAGTAAGCCAGCCAGGTGTGGTACGAGGTAGGAACAATGGATGATTACAGTATGCCAGCCAGGTGTGGTACGAGGTAGGAATGGATGATTACAGTATGCCAGCCAGGTGTGGTACGAGGTAGGAACAATGGAGGATTACAGTATGCCAGCCAGGTGTGGTACGAGGTAGGAACAATGGATGATTACAGTATGCCAGCCAGGTGTGGTACGAGATAGGAATAGAGGATTACAGTATGCCAGCCAGGTGTGGTACGAGGTAGGAACAATGGAGGATTACAGTATGCCAGCCAGGTGTGGTACGAGGTAGGAACAATGGATGATTACAGTATGCCAGCCAGGTGTGGTACGAGGTAGGAACAATGGATGATTACAGTATGCCAGCCAGGTGTGGTACGAGGTAGGAACAATGGAGTATTACAGTATGCCAGCCAGGTGTGGTACGAGATAGGAACAATGGATGATTAAAGTATAAGCGCTGCTGGGGTTTATTCTATTTTTGAGAACACAATGAGACTCCAGCCCTCAGCGTCTTCATTTTCAGACAGTGCTGTGTCTGAAATGGCTAGTTATCCTAAAGCAGGGTGTGTCATGGCTAGTTACCCTATAAGGCAGGGTGTGTCATGGCTAGTTACCCAATAAGGCAGGGTGTGTCATGGCTAGTTACCCTATAAGGCAGGGTGTGTCATGGCTAGTTACCCTATAAGGCAGGGTGTGTCATGGCTAGTTACCCTATAAGGCAGGGTGTGTCATGGCTAGTTACCCTATAAGGCAGGGTGTGTCATGGCTAGTTACCCTATAAGGCAGGGTGTGTCATGGCTAGTTACCCTATAAGGCAGGGTGTGTCATGGCTAGTTACCCTATAAGGCAGGGTGTGTCATGGCTAGTTACCCTATAAGGCAGGGTGTGTCATGGCTAGTTACCCTATAAGGCAGGGTGTGTCATGGCTAGTTACCCTATAAGGCAGGGTGTGTCATGGCTAGTTACCCTATAAGGCAGGGTGTGTCATGGCTAGTTACCCTATAAGGCAGGGTGTGTCATGGCTAGTTACCCTATAAGGCAGGGTGTGTCATGGCTAGTTACCCTATAAGGCAGGGTGTGTCATGGCTAGTTACCCTATAAGGCAGGGTGTGTCATGGCTAGTTACCCTATAAGGCAGGGTGTGTCATGGCTAGTTACCCTATAAGGCAGGGTGTGTCATGGCTAGTTACCCTATAAGGCAGGGTGTGTCATGGCTAGTTACCCTATAAGGCAGGGTGTGTCATGGCTAGTTACCCTATAAGGCAGGGTGTGTCATGGCTAGATACCCTATAAGGCAGGGTGTGTCATGGCTAGTTATCCTATAAGGCAGGGTGTGTCATGGCTAGTTACCCAATAAGGCAGGGTGTGTCATGGCTAGTTACCCTATAAGGCAGGGTGTGTCATGGCTAGTTACCCTATAAGGCAGGGTGTGTCATGGCTAGTTACCCTATAAGGCAGGGTGTGTCATGGCTAGATACCCTATAAGGCAGGGTGTGTCATGGCTAGTTACCCTATAAGGCAGGGTGTGTCATGGCTAGTTACCCTATAAGGCAGGGTGTGTCATGGCTAGTTACCCTATAAGGCAGGGTGTGTCATGGCTAGTTACCCTATAAGGCAGGGTGTGTCATGGCTAGTTATCCTATAAGGCAGGGTGTGTCATGGCTAGTTACCCAATAAGGCAGGGTGTGTCATGGCTAGTTACCCTATAAGGCAGGGTGTGTCATGGCTAGTTACCCTATAAGGCAGGGTGTGTCATGGCTAGTTACCCTATAAGGCAGGGTGTGTCATGGCTAGATACCCTATAAGGCAGGGTGTGTCATGGCTAGTTACCCTATAAGGCAAGGTGTGTCATGGCTAGTTACCCTATAAGGCAGGGTGTGTCATGGCTAGTTACCCTATAAGGCAGGGTGTGTCATGGCTAGTTACCCTATAAGGCAGGGTGTGTCATGGCTAGTTACCCTATAAGGCAGGGTGTGTCATGGCTAGTTACCCTATAAGGCAGGGTGTGTCATGGCTAGTTACCCTATAAGGTAGGGTGTGTCATGGCTAGTTACCCTATAAGGCAGGGTGTGTCATGGCTAGTTATCCTATAAGGCAGGGTGTGTCATGGCTAGTTACCCTATAAGGCAGGGTGTGTCATGGCTAGTTACCCTATAAGGCAGGGTGTGTCATGGCTAGATACCCTACAAGGCAGGGTGTGTCATGGCTAGTTACCCTATAAGGCAGGGTGTGTCATGGCTAGTTACCCTATAAGGCAGGGTGTGTCATGGCTAGTTACCCTATAAGGCAGGGTGTGTCATGGCTAGTTATCCTAAAGCAGGGTGTGTCATGGCTAGTTACCCTATAAGGCAGGGTGTGTCATGGCTAGTTACCCTATAAGGCAGGGTGTGTCATGGCTAGTTACCCTATAAGGCAGGGTGTGTCATGGCTAGTTACCCTATAAGGCAGGGTGTGTCATGGCTAGATACCCTATAAGGCAGGGTGTGTCATGGCTAGTTACCCTATAAGGCAGGGTGTGTCATGGCTAGTTACCCTATAAGGCAGGGTGTGTCATGGCTAGATACCCTATAAGGCAGGGTGTGTCATGGCTAGATACCCTACAAGGCAGGGTGTGTCATGGCTAGTTACCCTATAAGGCAGGGTGTGTCATGGCTAGTTACCCTATAAGGCAGGGTGTGTCATGGCTAGATACCCTATAAGGCAGGGTGTGTCATGGCTAGTTACCCTATAAGGCAGGGTGTGTCATGGCTAGTTACCCTATAAGGCAGGGTGTGTCATGGCTAGTTACCCTATAAGGCTGGGTGTGTCATGGCTAGTTACCCTATAAGGCAGGGTGTGTCATGGCTAGTTGTCCAAAGGCAGTGTCTGTCTTGACTAGTCATCTGCAGTTTGTCCACATGCTGCTACGTGTGTTTTACTCAGTACGGGTTCACGTAAAATCAATCTGTGTAAAATGTGGGTACCTGAGAGCTCATCTGACTGGGTGAAAGAGTAGAAAATAAGAGCATGTGTGTCGTGCTGGGGAAAGTTAGGGTGATTCTAAGGGCCTGTGACTGACAGGGGCATTAAAAGTCAACATTAGGCAAAGAAATAACTTACAATTATTAAGCTATCCAATAATCCTATTTTCTTGAGTTTGGTAACAATTTAACATTGAGAGAGCCTCTGTTTTGCGCATTACACCCCTCCACCCTCAACATGAGATGGTTTGGTGTCACGAATACTCCAGGTGTAGTGCGGGTGTAAGTCAGATGCGGAGCCAGGGTACTCGTTCAGGGTATTTATTGAAAACCAGACCGAACAAATATAGAACAGGGCCCGTATTCATAAAGAATCTTAATGGTAAAAGTAGCTAGTAGAAAATTCTTAGAATTGTGGGCGTTTACTCTTAAAATTTAAGAAAAATCCTAGTAAAGATAAAAGTAATTCATAAAGCATCTTAACCCTTACAAGAGGTCTTAAGTTCAAAATTGTTAGGAGCACGGACGAGGACTTTTAAGAGGCTTAAGAGTTTCTTTAGCAGAGGAGAAAATGGCCGAAAGACGAAGAGGGAGAAGAAATGTGTTGCAGACAATGGATGACATTGAGTAAATAGGACGCTATATATTAGATCGTGCATGGATCATGTTTGTGACTGATCTTATTATCTTATTACGATGTTAATCACACCAGCGTTATTACGATGTTAATCACACCAGCGTTATTACGATCTTAATCACACCAGCGTTATTACGATCTTAATCACACCAGCGTTATTACGATGTTAATCACACCAGAGTTATTACGATCTTAATCACACCAGCGTTATTACGATGTTAATCACACCAGTGTTATTACGATGTTAATCACACCAGCGTTATTACGATGTTAATCACACCAGAGATATTACGATGTTAATCGCACCAGCGTTATTACGATGTTATTACGATGTTAATCACACCAGCGTTATTAGGATGTTAATCACACCAGCGTTATTATGATGTTAATCACACCAGCGTTATTACGATGTTATTACGATGTTAATCACCCCAGCGTTATTACGATGTTAATCAGACCAGCATTGTTACGATGTTAATCACACCAGCGTTATTACGATGTTAATCGCACCAGAGTTATTACAATGTTAATCGCACCAGCGTTATTACGATGTTAATCACACCAGCGTTATTACGATGTTAATCACCCCAGCGTTATTACGATGTTAATCACACCAGCGTTATTACAATGTTAATCACCCCAGCGTTATTACGATGTTAATCACCCCAGCGTTATTACGATGTTAATCACACCAGCGTTATTACAATGTTAATCACCCCAGCGTTATTACGGTGTTAATCACCCCAGCGTTATTACGATGTTAATCACACCAGCGTTATTACGATGTTAGTCGCACCAGCGTTATTACGATGTTAGTCGCACCAGTGTTATTACGATGTTAATCGCACCAGCGTTATTACGATGTTAATCGCACCAGAGATATTACGATGTTAATCGCACCAGCGTTATTACGATGTTAATCACTCCAGCGTTATTACGATGTTAATCTCACCAGTGTTATTACGATGTTAATCACCCCAGCGTTATTACGATGTTAATCACACCAGTGTTATTACGATGTTAATCACACCAGTGTTATTACGATGTTAATCACACCAGCGTTATTACGATGTTAATCACACCAGCGTTATTACGATGTTAATCACACCAGCGTTATTACGATGTTAATCACACCAGCGTTATTACGATGTTAATCACACCAGCGTTATTACGATGTTAATCACACCAGTGTAATTACGATGTTAATCACACCAGCGTTATTACGATGTTAATCACACCAGAGTTATTACGATGTTAATCGCACCAGCGTTATTACGATGTTATTACGCTGTTAATCACACCAGCGTTATTACGATGTTAATCACACCAGCGTTATTATGATGTTAATCACACCAGCGTTATTACGATGTTAATCACCCCAGCGTTATTACGATATTAATTACACCAGCGTTATTACGATGTAATTGCGATGTTAATCACCCCAGCGTTATTACGATGTTAATCACACCAGCGTTATTACGATGTTAATCACACCAGCGTTATTACGATGTTAATCGCACCAGCGTTATTACGATGTTAATCGCACCAGCGTTATTACGATGTTAATCGCACCAGCGTTATTACGATGTTAATCGCACCAGCGTTATTACGATGTTAATCGCACCAGCGTTATTACGATGTTAATCGCACCAGCGTTATTACGATGTTAATCGCACCAGCGTTATTACGATGTTAATCGCACCAGCGTTATTACGATGTTAATCGCACCAGCGTTATTACGATGTTAATCGCACCAGCGTTATTACGATGTTAATCGCACCAGCGTTATTACGATGTTAATCGCACCAGCGTTATTACGATGTTAATCACACCAGCGTTATTACGATGTTAATCACACCAGCGTTATTACGATGTTAATCTCACCAGCGTTATTACGATGTTAATCACACCAGCGTTATTACGATGTTAATCACACCAGTGTTATTACGATTTTAATCACACCAGCGTTATTACGATGTTAATCACACCAGCGTTATTACGATGTTAATCGCACCAGCGTTATTACGATGTTAATCACACCAGCGTTATTACGATGTTAATCACACCAGCAGTTATTACGATGTTAATCAAACCAGCGTTATTACGATGTTAATCACACCAGTGTTATTACGATGTTAATCACACCAGCGTTATTACGATATTAATCACACCAGCGTTATTACGATGTTAATCACACCAGTGTTATTACGATGTTAATCACACCAGCGTTATTATGATGTTAATCAAACCAGCGTTATTACGATGTTAATCACACTAGTGTTATTACGATGTTAATCACACCAGCGTTATTACGATGTTAATCACACCAGCGTTATTACGATGTTAATCACACCAGCGTTATTACGATGTTAATCACACCAGCGTTATTACGATGTTATACGATGTTAATCACACCAGCGTTATTACGATGTTAATCACACCAGCGTTATTACGATGTTAATCGATGTTAATCACACCCAGCGTTATTACGATGTTAATCACCCCAATCGATATTAATTACACCAGCGTTATTACGATGTTATTACGATGTTAATCACCCCAGCGTTATTACGATGTTAATCACAGCGATGTTAATTATTACGATGTTAATCGCACCGGCGTTATTCGATATTAATCGCACCAGCGTTATTACGATGTTAATCGCACCAGCGTTATTACGATGTTAATCGCACCAGCGTTATTACGATGTTAATCGCACCAGCGTTATTACGATGTTCGCACCAGCGTTATTACGATGTTAACCACACCAGCGTTATTACGATGTTAATCACATCAGCGTTATTACGATGTTAATCTCACCAGTGTTATTACGATGTTATTCACCCCAGCATTATTACGATGTTAATCACACCAGCGTTATTACGATATTAATCACACCAGCGTTATTACGATGTTAATCGCACCAGCGTTATTACGATGTTAATCACACCAGCGTTATTACGATGTTAATCAAACCAGCGTTATTACGATGTTAATCACACCAGCGTTATTACGATATTAATCACACCACCAGTTAATCGCACCAGCGTTATGTAAATAGCGATGTTAATCGCACCAGCGTTATTACGATATTAATCACCAGCGTTATTACGATGTTATTACGATGTTAATCTCACCAGCCGATGTTAATCTCACCAGTGTTATTACGATGTTAATCGCACCAGCGTTATTACGATGTTAATCGCACCAGCGTTATTACGATGTTAATCGCACCAGCGTCGATGTTAAACGCACCAGCGTTATTACGATGTTAACCACACCAATCGATGTTAATCACACCAGCGTTATTACGATGTTAATCTCACCAGTGTTATTACGATGTTATTCACCCCAGCATTATTACGATGTTAATCACACCAGCGTTATTACGATATTAATCACACCAGCGTTATTACGATGTTAATCGCACCAGCGTTATTACGATGTTAATCACACCAGCGTTATTACGATGTTAATCAAACCAGCGTTATTACGATGTTAATCACACTAGTGTTATTACGATGTTAATCACACCAGCGTTATTACGATATTAATCACACCAGCGTTAGTACGATGTTAATCGCACCAGCGTTATTACGATGTAAATCGCACCAGTGTTATTACGATGTTAATCACACCAGCGTTATTACGATATTAATCGCACCAGCGTTATTACGATGTTAATCGCACCAGCGTTATTATGATGTTAATCACACCAGCGTTATTACGATGTTAATCACACTAGTGTTATTACGATGTTAATCACACCAGCGTTATTACGATATTAATCACACCAGCGTTAGTACGATGTTAATCTCACCAGCGTTATTACGATGTAAATCGCACCAGCGTTATTACGATGTTAATCGCACCAGCGTTATTACGATATTAATCACACCAGCGTTATTACGATGTTAATCACACCAGCGTTATTACGATGTTAATCTCACCAGCGTTATTACGATGTTAATCTCACCAGTGTTATTACGATGTTAATCACACCAGCGTTATTACGATATTAATCGCACCAGCGTTATTGCGATGTTAATCGCACCAGCGTTATTACGATGTTAATCACACCAGCGTTATTACGATGTTAATCAAACCAGCGTTATTACGATGTTAATCACACCAGCGTTATTACGATGTTAATCAAAGCAGCGTTATTACGATGTTGATCGCACCAGCGTTATTACGATGTTAATCACACCAGCGTTATTACGATTTTAATCGCACCAGCGTTATTACGATATTAATCACACCAGCGTTATTTTGATATTAATCACACCAGCGTTATTACGATGTTAATCGCACCAGCGTTATTACGATATTAATCACACCAGCTTTATTACGATGTTAATCGCACCAGCGTTATTACGATGTTAATCACACCAGCGTTATTACGATGTTAATCACACCAGCGTTATTACGATGTTAACCGCACCAGCGTTATTACGATGTTAATCGCACAAGCGTTATTACGATGTTAATCTCACCAGTGTTGTTACGATGTTAATCACACCAGCGTTATTACGATGTTAACCGCACCAGCGTTATTACGATGTTAATCGCACCAGCGTTATTACGATGTTAATCTCACCAGTGTTATTACGGTGTTAATCACACCAGTTAATTGTTAACTTGACTGCTCGATTCTCCTCAGCAAGCAGCTTTTTATAGATCCAGTGGGGACATTGAGGGGGACTGATGACACCATTATATTGCAGCTGAGTCTGCACATTTCCTTACATCTCTTCAGAATGATCAAACAAAAATGCCTAACTTCAAGATTGAAAGAATGACATTGATAAAGGTTATGAAAATATCCCAATGGTGTTTTTGATATGCTTGCCTTCTCACTATTGTGTTAAGTGTTAGTGTTTTTTAAATTACTCCATCTTAGATGACTGAAGCCATTCTGAAGGACAAACCTGGAGGAGAGAGGACCATAAATGAGTATGCCTGGACCAAAAGCCTTACAGATAGCAGAAGACGCGTTATGTTTAAGATATTGGTTGCACAAATGTCAAGTGAACATGGGTATATGTCATTCACATTTCATACCTAACCACCAAACACACATGTCTGGCTTATGTTGAGATGAACACATCAGTAATTTAGTATCTTCATCAGTAATGTGTGTGTGTGTGTTTAGGACAAGTTTTTCAGGGCATGTTAAATAAGACTACACAATCAATCAAAACTATCAGTTCCCATACCTGGCCGATCCTAGGAGCAAGTTTGACTATGTATGTTCATTAAAAACTATGTTGAACCTATTACCTCATTTCTCTGGGACTCTTAACCCTGTATGTTCGGAATGTCAATGTTTATACTGTTGAGTGATTGTTATTTGAACTAAACATCTGTTAACATGTCTGTAAGCAAGCAAGCTAGTTTATTTATATAGCACAATTCATACATAGAAGCAATTCAACATGCATTTTATCAGAATAAAAACAAATAAAAACATCAAATGGTCAATTCAATGAGGAAAAGAAAATTAAAACTGACTTAACAGAAAATACATGCATTTTATAACAATCTGTAATGCTGAAGTGACGGCATATGCAACCTAAGGCTCCCCTGTGAGAGAACGCTGGGCAGAGCCATCTACAAAAAACCTGTTTACCACCAGAGTTTCTACATTACCCCCACCAAACGGGAAAGCATGTCCTCACGCTTCACTTATCCAAAGTCCCTCACGGAGACACGCCTCTCTGCCAATCTCACACCAATGTAGCGTCCGGCGGGGGGAATCGAACCAGCGCCCTACGGCTCCGCTTAGAACAGTTCTAGGTCTCTATTACCTGGCCCAGCAGGCTTTAGAACTTCAGATCTTTTATGTATACATTACAGGTTTTCATTTATGCCATGCATCAGAATAAAAACAAATAAAAGCATAAAAAGAAAAAATTAAAATAGACTTAACAGTGTGATAAAGTTTAAGTGCTCAGTCATATGCTTGTGAAAAGAGAAATGTTTTTAACCTGGCTTTAAAAATAGATACATTTTGGGCACGTCTAAGATCTTCTGGTAATTTATTCCAGTTGCATGCAGCATAACTGCTGAATGCAGCTACACCATGTTTAGTTTTGACTCTGGGCTCCACTAGCTGTCCTGAGTTCAGTGATCTGAGTGCCCTGCTTGGTTTATAATCTTCAAATATATCAGAAATGTATTCAAGGCCCAGTCCGTTCAGAGATTTATACACCACTAGCAAAACTTTAAAATCTATTCTGTAACTAACTGGAAGCCAGTGCAAAGATTTAAGAACCGGCGTGATGTGTTCAGTTCTCTTAGTTTTTGTTAACATTCTAGCAGCAGCTTTCTGAATGAGCTGCAGCTGTTTTACAGTCTTTTTGGGGAGTCCAGTTAAGAGCCCATTACAGTAGTCAATCCTACTGGAGATAAATACATGGATAAGCCTCTCTTGGTCTTTTTTCGACACCAGGTCCTTGATTCTGGCTATATTTTTAAGATGATAGAACGCTGTTTTGGTGACCGTTTTGATATGACTGGTGAACGTGAGATCTGATCTATCATTACACCTAGATTACGCACTTGGTCCCTGGTTTTTAGGGCTGTATGCCAACTATATTTGAATTCCTCCTAAACTCAAATGGTGGTATAATGGCACGTACTGTTGATAGAGAAATTCTTTATCAGACCTCTTGACAGAGCAATTTTTTATTTGTAGACACAACTCGTGGTTTTAAGAATATACACGAATATCAATATATTTTAACCTGCTTAACTGATTTACACTTCACTTAAGGTCCTGTCACAACCTGATCTGTCTCACCTGGCTTGTCTTTGTCTCCACCCCTTTTCCACCAGGTGTTCCCTATGTGCTGATTGGTCCCTGGGCTTGGTGATTAGTTTGTTATTGAATGTACAAAGATGGGCATCGTTAGCGCTTAGCAGGGTGATTAGCTTAGTACTTAAGTCACTGGGAAATGTCACCACTTAATCATTCCTTATTTTTACGTCACGTTCCATGTTTGTGTGAGTGTTGTTCTTCAATGTAGATCGCTGTTTTGTATGTTCAGTTGACGCTTTTACAAGCACACTTTGTTTTTGTGATTACAGTGTTTATGTTTGGTTAGCCGTTCATTGTTGACCTAACCCTAACGCTTCATCCGGCGGTTGGTGCGCTACACCAGCGAGAAGCGTGACAGAATGAACAAACTTTAAATGACCCAGAAGAGCTATTATTCGTTTCCTACAACAGAGGAGTGTGAGATATACAACCGCAGCATCCTCGAGTGCCTAGTCAGCACGGTGCGCTTCCTACAGTGGGAGAGGGATGTGTATCTGTCGGCCAAAAGACTCAGGCTTGAGGATGAGGGCGTGAGCCATAGAGGTACCGCGACAGAGCAGTGTTCCTGTGTCGGCCCCACTATGATGTGTTCCTGTGTCGGCTCACTATCATGTGTTCCTGTGTCGGCCCATTATGATGTGTTCCTGTGTCGGCCCCATTATGATGTGTTCCTGTGTCGGCCCCACTATGATGTGTTCCTGTGTCGGCCCACTATGATGTGTTCCTGTGTCGGCCCCACTATGATGTGTTCCTGTGTCGGCCCCACTATGATGTGTTCCTGTGTCGGCCCACTATGATGTGTTCCTGTGTCGGCCCCACTATGATGTGTTCCTGTGTCGGCCCCACTATGATGTGTTCCTGTGTCGGCCCCACTATGATGTGTTCCTGTGTCGGCCCCACTATGATGTGTTCCTGTGTCGGCCCCACTATGATGTGTTCCTGTGTCGGCCCCACTTTGATGTGTTCCTGTGTCGGCCCCACTATGATGTGTTCCTGTGTCGGCCCCATTATGATGTGTTCCTGTGTCGGCCCCACTATGATGTGTTCCTGTGTCGGCCCCACTATGATGTGTTCCTGTGTCGGCCCCACTATGATGTGTTCCTGTGTCGGCCCCACTATGATGTGTTCCTGTGTCGGCCCCACTATGATGTGTTCCTGTGTCGGCCCCACTATGATGTGTTCCTGTGTCGGCCCCACTATGATGTGTTCCTGTGTCGGCCCCACTATGATGTGTTCCTGTGTCGGCCCCACTATGATGTGTTCCTGTGTCGGCTCACTATGATGTGTTCCTGTGTCGGCCCCATTATGATGTGTTCCTGTGTCGGCACACTATCATGTGTTCCTGTGTCGGCCCACTATGATGTGTTCCTGTGTCGGCCCCACTATGATGTGTTCCTGTGTCGGCCCCACTATGATGTGTTTCTGTGTCGGCCCCACTATGATGTGTTTCTGTGTCGGCCCACTATGATGTGTTCCTGTGTCGGCCCCATTATGATGTGTTCCTGTGTCGGCCCCACTATGATGTGTTCCTGTGTCTGCCCCACTATGATGTGTTCCTGTGTCGGCCCCACTATGATGTGTTCCTGTGTCGGCCCACTATGATGTGTTCCTGTGTCGGCTCACTATCATGTGTTCCTGTGTCGGCCCACTATGATGTGTTCCTGTGTCGGCCCCACTATGATGTGTTCCTGTGTCGGCCCCACTATGATGTGTTCCTGTGTCGGCCCCACTATGATGTGTTCCTGTGTCGGCCCCACTATGATGTGTTCCTGTGTCGGCCCCACTATGATGTGTTCCTGTGTCGGCCCACTATGATGTGTTCCTGTGTCGGCCCCACTATGATGTGTTCCTGTGTCGGCCCCATTATGATGTGTTCCTGTGTCGGCCCCACTATGATGTGTTCCTGTGTCGGCCCCACTATGATGTGTTCCTGTGTCGGCCCACTATGATGTGTTCCTGTGTCGGCCCCACTATGATGTGTTCCTGTGTCGGCCCCACTATGATGTGTTCCTGTGTCGGCCCCACTATGATGTGTTCCTGTGTCGGCCCTACTATGATGTGTTCCTGTGTCGGCCCACTATGATGTGTTCCTGTGTCGGCCCCACTATGATGTGTTCCTGTGTCGGCCCCACTTTGATGTGTTCCTGTGTCGGCCCCACTATGATGTGTTCCTGTGTCGGCCCACTATGATGTGTTCCTGTGTCGGCTCACTATGATGTGTTCCTGTGTCGGCCCCATTATGATGTGTTCCTGTGTCGGCCCACTATGATGTGTTCCTGTGTCGGCCCCACTATGATGTGTTCCTGTGTCGGCCCACTATGATGTGTTCCTGTGTCGGCCCCACTATGATGTGTTCCTGTGTCGGCCCCACTATGATGTGTTCCTGTGTCGGCCCCACTTTGATGTGTTCCTGTGTCGGCCCCACTATGATGTGTTCCTGTCTTGGTCTCAGCATGCTATGTCTCATTGTCGGTCATCCCATGGCCTGTCTCCTCATGGCGGGTTCCCCCATTGCTGGTCACCCCAACCGAGGTCCTTAGAGGGTTCTTTGCCATGAGGTGCCATGTTGAACTTCTAGTGATCAGAATGAGTGTGAGAGCGGGAAAAAACCCAATTTAACACACCTGCACCCCACTCACACTTAACACCAATGAGTCACATGACACCGGGGAGATAAAATGGCTAATTGGGCCCGATTTGGGTATTTTACCTCAGGCATGTACTCACTTTTGTTATTTTGAGGGGACAGCAAATGTACACTGTTATACAATGTATACACTCACTACTTAACATTGTAGCAAAGTGTCTTTTTTCAGTGTAAAAGTATATAATCAAATATTTACACAAATGTGAGGGGTGTACACAATTTTGAGATACCATACAGTAATTTGGTTTTGGAACAATATAGTCTGTAAAAAATTTTAATTCTATGAGACAATATATGTAGTTTATGGAACAGGTATGACTGATTTCCAAGCTTTCTTTCCAGTCTAATATGGATATGTGCTCCTCCCATCATGTCAGAAGCGTATCTTTTTCAAACGGTTTGAGAGAATACATGGAGGTTTTACATGCATTTGGTTGATGTGGGATATAGTTTTAGGCATGTCTTAAACAGAATAAGTCTAGCGTTTCTGAGATGCAGGGATATAATTCTATAACAATGTCTCTAATCTGTATGTTATTTTTGGGAAAGTTATATATTTCCCTCAACAGGTAAAATGAAATAAAACCTCTATTATACCTCCTCTATATATACAGTATATATTATTTTGCCAGGTTTTTCAATTGTACACTGAATTTTTTTAATGTTGAAAGGGGAAAGAAAGTGTTCTGGGGTCCAATCCCGATGTCCCCCCTAAACCCTAAGCCCTGAACCCTTATAGACTTCATTGAAGTCACATGGTTCATAAGTTTAAGAGGCAGCAAGAGCGCAACATGCTGTAAATAGGAATGGGACTGCACGTTATCACGTTGTCTTGACAACCCTGAAACACACAACATAGCCAACATAAGACAAACTACACGCAGTTCTGACTAGGTGACACGAGAACGCGCTACGAAGCTGTGAGTCTGTGAGTGTGGACATTGGGATTGGTCCTGACTATCAGGAGCAAGAATTACATTGGTCTCAGGCCAAAAATACTTTTAATTTCCTTCCAGATAAGAATCTTATATAGGAATTATGATTATCAAGTGAGTTTCATGTGTCATGTTAAGCATGCTATATCAGATTATTGTGTTTATGATTAAGTACAGTTGTTTAAAAAAGTTAATATAAAGATATTTAGGAAAGGGTAAAGTTATAGCTTGTTATAGCATGAAATTGCAAACAAGTAATAACGAAAGCATTTTTGGCACCAATAGATTAAACAGCAAGAGGCTGTTTAATAAAAGCCTGCTGGATTGTCTGACTGATTTGGGGAAGAGAAGCTTATCATGTGAGCCGAAGAAAGAGGTGATTGTTCCTACTTGGTTTCATAGCTGATGACCATGTACTTTTTGGTCTTTTTTTAAAACCTGAGGCGTTGAGCATTCTTTTGAAGTATGACAGAAGATATAGGTTTTGGTTTGAAAATGTTGTTGTACTCTTGGTGATTTTTTATTTTTTAAATGTGTGTGGTTGTGATTACTCTGTAAGAAAAATAATTGTTGATGTGTATTGCAATGTGTATATTATTGTACTATAAATTGTGTCGTAAAAGTAGTTTATGCTTTTTTCAAATACTTGCAATCTTCAAGCATAGCCAGTCATGAATAATAAGTAAAAGACACGATTGGTAAACTAAATGCTCTCTTAGAGTTCACTCAATCATTTGACATGTTCTGGTAGGGTGTCATGATCTGGGTTTGCTACCGGTTTGTAGCTCCCAAATTTAGAATTTCAATCAAACTATTGACAAGTTTTTTCCTTCTGCACTTGCCATCTTTTGTTCTAGAGTTCTCATGTTTTGTTGGACAGTAGTTCAACATATATTGTAATTTTAATCGAATCTCTTTAAAAATAAATCGTTCAATATATATTGGCATTTTTTTGCCATGAAATTAGTGGAATTACAATGGTGATTAGTGATTACGTATTTCAATACATTATCGGAGGTCACGTTATCCAGCATGCATCACACCAAACTGCCTTTTCAGGGTTTTTTCAAGACTTTTTAAAACACTGAAGTAGTGTTATTTGGGTCTGTTTACGTTTCATATCTTGTTATTTTAAAAGGTAGTTCAAACTCTACGTAGTTGCGGGAAATGAAAGACCGCGCAAAGAATGACAGTCAAAAAACGTATTTTTTTTAAGGCAGCCGGAGGTAAACAGCTTGTTGTTGCTTAGTAACTTTAAGTGACGTCACCTCAGAGCCAGGGCACCGCGACGGAAGCCCCAAAGATCCAGTTGGCACTGATTAACAATACATACGGGGAGAATTTATGAATTAAAGCGAGAACGTTTTGTCACAAAACGATGATGTTACGTATTATCGCGCCTTTGTTAGCGGGTATACGGAAATCTTTGGCTTTTTCTAGTGGGTATACGGCGTATACCTGCGTATCACGTAGACTACACCACTGGATATATGGTTATATATATGGTGATATATGGTTATATATATGGTGATATATCATTATATATGGTTATATATATTGTGATATATGGTGATTCTGTTGAGTGGGAGTGTCAAGTCAGTGCTATTCTTATACCTTTGAATAACAGTACTGCCCTTGAGTGAAATTATGGTGATATATGGTGATATATATGATGATATATGGTGATAAATGGTTATATGCTGAAATATGGTTATATATGGTTATATATATGGTGACATATGGTGATTCTGTTGAGTGGGAGTGTCAAGTCAGTGCTATTCTTAACTTTGAAGAACAGTACAGCCCTTGAGTGAAATAATGGTGATATATGGTGATATATATGATGATATATGGTGATATATGGTTATATGGTGATATGTGGTGATATGGTGACATATGGTGATTCTGTTGAGTGGGAGTGTCAAGTCAGTGCTATTCTTACCTTTGGAGAACAATACTGCCCTTGAGTTAAACTATGGTGTTAAGTGGTGATATATTGTAATTATGTTGAGTGTGAGTGTCAGGTCAGTGCTATTCTCACCCTCTAAGAATGGTGATATAGTGATTCTGATAATAAGGATTGTGAAATACACCTGATGAACACTAGAGGTCAGTCATGCTCCTAACCATTCGATATAGAGATTGCAATCAGGGAGGGATCTCCCCAGTGGTGGACCGTCAGGGCCAGCAAGGCCTTCTCAGCTGGCCTAAACACTATCAGAATCACTGGCTTGCATTGTAATATATTTTTCCCGTGAATGTGTATTAAATTATTCCCAATAGTCTATTCTCAATTTAATAGCTTTTTTTCTGGGACGCGCTGCTTCCAGTAGTGTATTTTTATTTTAGAGCTTTTATCCAATCATATTTCAGCCATCATGTGTTGCCACGTCAAAGAAATCTGCCTTAAGGCCTTCAGAATCAATCGTGCAGGCGCCTGTAGCTTCAAAATGAATGGCAATGTAACGGTGCTCTTTAACCAATCAGATACTCAATCAGATTAATTCAACCAATAAGATTTTGAGATGGCGACACTGGGGTCATCTAGCAGGCTTAGAATGACGTCAGCCTTTTCACACCCTTTGATTGGATGGTCGGAACCCGTACTATTACTACAAGTCAGAGCAAACCGCAAACGGCATCTGTACAATATAAAACATATTAATGTAACGATAAATACCGTTTTTTTTATTTTACAAAGGAGAAGACATTAACTCGCAAAGCCATTTTCAAAACGGACCTTTCAATAAAAGCGGGACATCATAAGTAAAGGTCGGACAACCCCGAAGTTAGCTAGCCTGTCCCAGCCGGGGAAAGGGTTTACCCGACACTCTCATTGCAATAACTACGAGCAGTACCCTTGGCTCACAGCCTCCGAGCCGAGCAACACTGCAAATTGTATTGCTGGGAATGCATGTTATTTACAGTAGATCGATTTGGTGTTTGGAGCCACACTGGGTTTGCAAACTTGAGTTGTCTAACCAAAGCAGCATCGAGACACCAAAGCACGGCCGGACATTTACAAGCAACGGTGCTTTTGAAAACTTTTGTGGAAACTCGAGTGGATCTACAGCTCAATGAACATATGCGCAGGGAAACGGAGCTCCACAACGAAAAGGTAATGGCTGCATTGCTGCATGAGATACCTGTCTGTGATGCAACAGCCTGTTGTACTGCGTTTCTCTATAATATTGATGGTTCATAGTCGTGGCGTCATAATGTTGGTATTAAGAGGTGGATTAATTCGGGTGGGACACCACTGAAGGCCTAGGTGTGAAATGCACGGCCCGCCACTGGATCTCCCTGTCATTCAACATTTATTAAAACATTTCTTTTACCTTTATTGAACTAGGTAGGCCCATCAAGAACAATTTATAATTTGCAACAGCGACCTGGCCAAGATAAAAACAGTACATTTAGTAAAAAATATGTAGACCCCTTCACGTTTCAACATTGTGCTATTACAGCTTCATTATAAAATGTATTAAATAATTTTGCTGTCATCAGTCTACACACAAGTACCCATAATAACCAAGAAAACTGTTGTAGACATGGTTCGGTAACCAATCAGACACGCTGTGTCCACCATTGAACCAATCAGACACGCTGTGTCAACCATTGAACCAATCAGACACGCGGTGTCAACCATTGAACCAATCAGACACGCTGTGTCAACCATTGAACTAATCAGACATGCTGTGTCAACCATTGAACCAATCAGACACGCTGTGTCAACCATTGAACCAATCAGACATGCTGTGTCCACCAATGAACCAATCAGACACGCTGTGTCAACCATTGAACCAATCAGACACGCTGTGTCAACCATTGAACCAATCAGACACGCTGTGTCAACCATTGAACCAATCAGACACGCTGTGTTAACCATTGAACCAATCAGACACGCTGTGTCAACCATTGAACCAATCAGACACGCTGTGTCAACCATTGAACCAATCAGACACGCTGTGTCAACCATTGAACCAATCAGACACGCTGTGTTAACCATTGAACCAATCAGACACGCTGTGTCAACCATTGAACCAATCAGACACGCTGTGTTAACCAATGAACCAATCAGACACGTGGTGTCAACCAATGAACAGCCAAGGAGAGACAGGAAGAACAGCTGTACTATTATTATTAATAATATATAAATATAAAAAATATTTTCCACCTTTAATGTGATTTATAACGTGAACAATTTAAATATTTGACGGGAAAATTTTAAAATAAAAACATTACAATAACCTGGTTGCATAAGTGTGCACACCCTTAAACCAATAATTTGTTGAAACAGTCTTTTTGGGTAGGAGTCTATTAGCATGGCACATTTGCACGTGGCAATAGTTGCCCACTCTTCTTTGCAAAAGCACTTCAAATCTGTGAGATAGCGAGGATATCTCCTGTGCACAGCCCTCTTCTGATCACCCCACAGATGTTCAGATGGATTCAGGTCTGGGCTCTGGCTGGGTCATTCCAAAACGTTAATTGTTTTCCGGTGAAGCAATGCTTTTATGGATTTGGTGGATTTTGGTGCATATGGATTTTGCGGTGTGCTAAGGTTAATTGCCGTGCTGAAAGGTGAACTTCCTTATCAAGGTTGTGCCAAAAATGTCTGGTATTTGGAACGGTTCATTATTCCCTTCACCCTGACTAAGGCCCTGGTTCTGAAGGGAAACAGCCCCAAAGCATGATGGTACCACCACCATGCTTCACTGTGAATATGGTGTTCTTTGGGTGATGTGCAGTGCTGTTTTTGGAGTTATGGCCAAAAAGTTAAACCTTGGTTTCCATAACATATTTGCCCACATGCTTTTGGGAGACTTGCCATTTGTTTTGGGAAACTTTAGCTGGGCTTGAATGTTTTTCTTTGTAAGAAAAGGCTTTTGTCTTGCCACTCTACCCCATAGCCCACACATATGAAGTATATGGATGACAGAAATTGCCAGAAGTTCCTGCAGCTCGTTTAATGTTGCTGTACGCCTCATGGAATCTCCCTGACCAGTTTTCTTCTCGTTTTTTCGTAAATTATAAAGGAATGTCTAGTTCTTGGTAATGTTTCTGTTGTGCCATATTTTCTCCACTTGATGATGACGGTTTTCACTGTGTTCCATGGTATACAAAATAATTTCTAACTCCTTGGAAATTATTTTGTACCCTTCTCTTGACAGATATCTTTCAACAATGAGATTCCTCTGATGCATTTGAAGGAATTGTTCATGTTACAGGTCACAGGTGGAAAAAGTCCCGACATGATTTATCTTTGTCTAATTTTTTCACATCACAAACACTTGGCATTTTAACAGGGGTATGTTTGCTCTGTGTAATTTATGACTAGAAAGATCTTATGCCAAGTTAATTGCCTAGCGTTATTACCCTTGAGTTGTGATGATGGGATGTACGCAGGCTGAACAACGCATGCTGTTTGTTGTCAGAGAAGGGTTGATCGAAGTGACAAGATGATAAACGATGCTGTCAGTACTGTTTCATCAGTCATCATATTATTTGTCTTGAGGTTTTGGTTATTTACTGCAACTAGTATTATACTACTATACCAGCTACTACTAGCTAGCTGCTGCGTATTCTCATCAACTGTCTGTGGGATTAACTGGGGACAGTTTAGATTAGACACTTATGCCACCGTTTTACCAGACAACTTGAAAAATCAAGAAAACACAGTTCCAACTTAGGACTGGCTGTCTCTTTTCTTCCTGACGTCATTGAGTTGCTGGCTTCAGCACACTGACCCTGTCCAAATGGTGCCCTATTCCCTGTATAGAACACTACTTTTGATTTGGACCCTTATGTAGTGAAGGGTGCCATCCGGGACACAGATGCTGGCTTTGTAATTACACAGCCACCTTTAAATAAGCCACTAACAGTTTTCACAACTCATGAGCTGCCAAATGAATTGGGGTGAAACTAATAATGATGCATTGGACCAAAGAACCTATTTCCCTTCTCTGTCCTCATCTCTCCTCGCCTACCCTCTCTCCATATCTCATACTTTGCCCTCCGAGCCTAAATACAATTTACTATGAAACACGTTTGTATGCTGGCTGTGTAAGAACAAAATAAATGGAGATTCCTTTGAGGTCAGGGGCTCTGAACACATTGCCTCATGCCCATTGGTGATGATTCGGTTAACTTCTATAGAGTTAAAAAGAAGTGCGGCGGAACATGACTATTATACAGTATATAAGGTATTGGTATAATTGAAAAGCGAAGTCATGACTATTATACAGTATATAAGGTATTGGTATAATTGAAAAGCGAAGTCATGACTATTATACAGTATATAAGGTATTATTATAATTGAAAAGCGAAGTCATGACTATTATACAGTATATAAGGTATTATTATAATTGAAAAGTGAAGTCATGACTATTATAGAGTATATAAGGTATTATTATAATTGAAAAGTGAAGTCATGACTATTATAGAGTATATAAGGTATTGGTATAATTGAAAAGCGAAGTCATGACTATTATACAGTATATAAGGTATTATTATAATTGAAAAGCGAAGTCATGACTATTATACAGTATATAAGGTATTGGTATAATTGAAAAGCGAAGTCATGACTATTATACAGTATATAAGGTATTATTATAATTGAAAAGCGAAGTCATGACTATTATACAGTATATAAGGTATTATTATAATTGAAAAGCGAAGTCATGACTATTATACAGTATATAAGGTATTGGTATAATTGAAAAGCGAAGTCATGACTATTATACAGTATATAAGGTATTATTATAATTGAAAAGCGAAGTCATGACTATTATACAGTATATAAGGTATTATTATAATTGAAAAGTGAAGTCATGACTATTATAGAGTATATAAGGTATTATTATAATTGAAAAGTGAAGTCATGACTATTATAGAGTATATAAGGTATTATTATAATTGAAAAGCAAAGTCATGACTATTATACAGTACATAAGGTATTATTATAATTGAAAAGCGAAGTCATGACTATTATACAGTACATAAGGTATTAGTATAATTGAAAAGTGAAGTCATGACTATTATACAGTATATAAGGTATTGGTATAATTGAAAAGCGAAGTCATGACTATTATACAGTATATAAGGTATTGGTATAATTGAAAAGTGAAGTCATGACTATTATACAGTATATAAGGTATTATTATAATTGAAAAGCGAAGTCATGACTATTATACAGTATATAAGGTATTATTATAATTGAAAAGTGAAGTCATGACTATTATACAGTATATAAGGTATTATTATAATTGAAAAGCGAAGTCATGACTATTATACAGTATATAAGGTATTATTATAATTGAAAAGTGAAGTCATGACTATTATAGAGTATATAAGGTATTATTATAATTGAAAAGTGAAGTCATGACTATTATAGAGTATATAAGGTATTGGTATAATTGAAAAGTGAAGTCATGACTATTATACAGTATATAAGGTATTATTATAATTGAAAAGCAAAGTCATGACTATTATACAGTACATAAGGTATTATTATAATTGAAAAGCGAAGTCATGACTATTATACAGTATATAAGGTATTATTATAATTGAAAAGTGAAGTCATGACTATTATAGAGTATATAAGGTATTATTATAATTGAAAAGTGAAGTCATGACTATTATACAGTATATAAGGTATTATTATAATTGAAAAGCAAAGTCATGACTATTATACAGTACATAAGGTATTATTATAATTGAAAAGCGAAGTCATGACTATTATACAGTATATAAGGTATTGGTATAATTGAAAAGTGAAGTCATGACTATTATACAGTATATAAGGTATTGGTATAATTGAAAAGTGAAGTCATGACTATTATACAGTACATAAGGTATTGGTATAATTGAAAAGTGAAGTCATGACTATTATACAGTATATAAGGTATTAGTATAATTGAAAAGTGAAGTCATGACTATTATACAGTATATAAGGTATTAGTATAATTGAAAAGTGAAGTCATGACTATTATACAGTATATAAGGTATTGGTATAATTGAAAAGCGAAGTCATGACTATTATACAGTATATAAGGTATTGGTATAATTGAAAAGTGAAGTCATGACTATTATACAGTATATAAGGTATTGGTATAATTGAAAAGTGAAGTCATGACTATTATACAGTATATAAGGTATTAGTATAATTGAAAAGTGAAGTCATGACTATTATACAGTATATAAGGTATTGGTATAATTGAAAAGTGAAGTCATGACTATTATACAGTACATAAGGTATTAGTATAATTGAAAAGTGAAGTCATGACTATTATACAGTATATAAGGTATTAGTATAATTGAAAAGTGAAGTCATGACTATTATACAGTATATAAGGTATTGGTATAATTGAAAAGTGAAGTCATGACTATTATACAGTATATAAGGTATTGGTATAATTGAAAAGTGAAGTCATGACTATTATACAGTATATAAGGTATTGGTATAATTGAAAAGCGAAGTCATGACTATTATACAGTATATAAGGTATTGGTATAATTGAAAAGTGAAGTCATGACTATTATACAGTATATAAGGTATTAGTATAATTGAAAAGTGAAGTCATGACTATTATACAGTATATAAGGTATTAGTATAATTGAAAAGCGAAGTCATGACTATTATACAGTATATAAGGTATTGGTATAATTGAAAAGTGAAGTCATGACTATTATACAGTATATAAGGTATTAGTATAATTGAAAAGCGAAGTCATGACTATTATACAGTATATAAGGTATTGGTATAATTGAAAAGTGAAGTCATGACTATTATACAGTACATAAGGTATTGGTATAATTGAAAAGTGAAGTCATGACTATTATACAGTATATAAGGTATTAGTATAATTGAAAAGTGAAGTCATGACTATTATACAGTACATAAGGTATTGGTATAATTGAAAAGTGAAGTCATGACTATTATACAGTATATAAGGTATTAGTATAATTGAAAAGCGAAGTCATGACTATTATACAGTATATAAGGTATTAGTATAATTGAAAAGCGAAGTAATGACTATTATACAGTATATAAGGTATTGGTATAATTGAAAAGTGAAGTCATGACTATTATACAGTACATAAGGTATTGGTATAATTGAAAAGTGAAGTCATGACTATTATACAGTATATAAGGTATTAGTATAATTGAAAAGCAAAGTCATGACTATTATACAGTATATAAGGTATTAGTATAATTGAAAAGTGAAGTCATGACTATTATACAAGTATATAAGGTATTATTATAATTGAAAAGCGAAGTCATGACTATTATACAGTATATAAGGTATTAGTATAATTGAAAAGCGAAGTCATGACTATTATACAGTACATAAGGTATTATTATAATTGAAAAGCGAAGTCATGACTATTATACAGTATATAAGGTATTGGTATAATTGAAAAGTGAAGTCATGACTATTATACAGTATATAAGGTATTAGTATAATTGAAAAGTGAAGTCATGACTATTATACAGTATATAAGGTATTAGTATAATTGAAAAGTGAAGTCATGACTATTATACAGTATAATTGAAAAGTGAAGTCATGACTATTATACAGTATATAAGGTATTGGTATAATTGAAAAGTGAAGTCATGACTATTATACAGTATATAAGGTATTGGTATAATTGAAAAGTGAAGTCATGACTATTATACAGTATATAAGGTATTAGTATAATTGAAAAGTGAAGTCATGACTATTATACAGTATATAAGGTATTAGTATAATTGAAAAGTGAAGTCATGACTATTATACAGTATATAAGGTATTAGTATAATTGAAAAGTGAAGTCATGACTATTATACAGTATATAAGGTATTAGTATAATTGAAAAGTGAAGTCATGACTATTATACAGTATATAAGGTATTGGTATAATTGAAAAGTGAAGTCATGACTATTATACAGTATATAAGGTATTGGTATAATTGAAAAGTGAAGTCATGACTATTATACAGTATATAAGGTATTGGTATAATTGAAAAGTGAAGTCATGACTATTATACAGTATATAAGGTATTGGTATAATTGAAAAGTGAAGTCATGACTATTATACAGTATATAAGGTATTAGTATAATTGAAAAGTGAAGTGAAGTCATGACTATTATACAGTATATAAGGTATTAGTATAATTGAAAAGTGAAGTCATGACTATTATACAGTATATAAGGTATTGGTATAATTGAAAAGTGAAGTCATGACTATTATACAGTATATAAGGTATTAGTATTGAAGTCATGACTATTATAATTGGTATAATTGAAAAGTGAAGTCATGACTATTATACAGTATATAAGGTATTGGTATAATTGAAAAGTGAAGTCATGACTATTATACAGTATATAAGGTATTAGTATAATTGAAAAGTGAAGTCATGACTATTATACAGTATATAAGGTATTAGTATAATTGAAAAGTGAAGTCATGACTATTATACAGTATATAATATTAGTATAATTGAAAAGAAGTCATGACTATTATACAGTATAAAGGTATTAGTATAATTGAAAACTATTATACATTATATATAAGGTATTGGTATAATTGAAAAGTGAAGTCATGACTATTATACAGTACATAAGGTATTGGTATAATTGAAAAGTGAAGTCATGACTATTATACAGTATATAAGGTATTAGTATAATTGAAAAGCAAAGTCATGACTATTATACAGTATATAAGGTATTAGTATAATTGAAAAGTGAAGTCATGACTATTATACAAGTATATAAGGTATTATTATAATTGAAAAGCGAAGTCATGACTATTATACAGTATATAAGGTATTAGTATAATTGAAAAGCGAAGTCATGACTATTATACAGTACATAAGGTATTATTATAATTGAAAAGCGAAGTCATGACTATTATACAGTATATAAGGTATTGGTATAATTGAAAAGCGAAGTCATGACTATTATACAGTATATAAGGTATTAGTATAAATGAAAAGTGAAGTCATGACTATTAAACAGTATATAAGGTATTATTATAATTGAAAAGCAAAGTCATGACTATTATACAGTATATAAGGTATTAGTATAATTGAAAAGTGAAGTCATGACTATTATACAGTATATAAGGTATTGGTATAATTGAAAAGTGAAGTCATGACTATTATACAGTATATAAGGTATTGGTATAATTGAAAAGTGAAGTCATGACTATTATACAGTATATAAGGTATTATTATAATTGAAAAGCGAAGTCATGACTATTAAACAGTATATAAGGTATTAGTATAATTGAAAAGCGAAGTCTTGACTATTATACAGTATATAAGGTATTAGTATAATTGAAAAGCGAAGTCATGACTATTATACAGTATATAAGGTATTGGTATAATTGAAAAGCGAAGTCATGACTATTATACAGTATATAAGGTATTAGTATAATTGAAAAGCGAAGTCATGACTATTATACAGTATATAAGGTATTAGTATAATTGAAAAGCGAAGTCATGACTATTATACAGTATATAAGGTATTAGTATAATTGAAAAGCGAAGTAATCGCAATTTTAAGTCTGTTGGAAATATTTAATGTACGAATACCATGGTACAGGCCTGTGATCTTAAATGTATCACAACAACTGACCATGCATTTTAATTTAGGATTTTATACAGATTTATTTTTTAGTAAGACTTCTTTGGGTCTATGGCACGAAGTAATATGGACTGTGAAAACTGTACTTCTAACGCTTCCAGCCGACGGGGACCAGTTTTAGGTGTGTTTAGTTTTGTCTTGACCTGTGCTGCTCTTTCCTGGTCTTTTGTTGCCCCACGTGCCCTTATTTGGTCCTTCCTTCCTGTTCTGGGTTTTATGTCAGCATTAATGGTACTTTTTATCTCATGTTTATTTTTTGATCTATTAATTGAAGTTAACTTCTGTTTGAACCTCTGAAACGTGAAACTACCATGAAGAAACAGAATTACTGAATCAACTTTTCACGTGCCTTTGGGAGCACGTTTCTGGAGTCCAAAAATATATGTGAAATCATCAAAGTGGCTTACGCCCCATTATGTTTGGGGACAAGGGGTGCACTGTATTCAGGAAAAGAAAACTAGAAAATGTTTGTGCTCTTAGGCAATACATATTTTTCGGGTAGTATATAATTAAGATAATTTGGTTGAAGACAACACTCTAGAAACAGATATATGTTGCAAATGAATACTAGAACATATACATGTGGCTGACGGGAGAGCTGAAAAATATTCTGTTTTTATTGGCACCTGAGAGACTCAAATCACTACGCCATTGTTTGTTTGTCCTGGGGTTGAAAGGTTTATCCGTTGATTAAAAAGTAATTTATCAATTGATTTTGAACCTTTGTATAGCTTAATACTACATCGTTATATTTTTACCAAAGTTCCATGCTTTCATTACACCTATAGGAAAAAGGTAAAGGAAGCAAATCCAGCCAGCTGTAGAATTCACTCTACTAATATATCTATATTTCATCCCTATACACAAAATCATCTGGTGACAGACATGGATTGACTGAAGCTACCTCAATAATATCTAACTCAACAACACAGTTGATAGTCATTGCCAACCTTATTTTATTCTGACAAACAGAGAGGCTCTTTATTAGAAGGTTTTAGTGTGGTCCTTTGATGGAGAAACTTGGCCTCGTCTGAATGAGCTTCATTGGCAGAGCCATGTTCCAACAGCAGAAACCACGGCATGTGTGCTTTTCCCACAGCAATAAGCTGGTAGTTTCACCCACAGCCAGTCAATAAAAAAAACAGAACAGAACTCACTATTGATATAGTTATGGTTGCAATAATGTCCCTCCAAATGGGGAACAATACAGTTGAAATAAGCTCAAGAGGAATTGAGAAAGTATTATTGTCACATCCTAGAACAGCAGGATTTCTGTGCCATTGAAAACCAACGCCCCCTGTCCCTCGTTTGGATCACAGACACTTGTCTTGTTGTTCACTGCCCACACCTGTTTCCCCAATCACTGTCCATTTTTAAGTTCCTAATTTCCTCTTGTCAGTCTTTGTTTGGCAAAAGCCAAAAGAGTCGTAAATATCCATTTTAGGGCTCTTATGTTTACATGGGGATTGAAATAGCATTCCCCTGGTCGTAGGAGTCCCTGCCAAGTGCATTTGAGGCTGTATCGTTTTTTTAAATTATATATAGAGAACTGGTCATCGTTCAACCTCCATTGCAAATCCGGATTATTGTCAAAATGCACAGCTAAAGTAGTTTACCGAAATTCAACTGAAAATGCAACTTGTAATGACGTCTCCAGTCTCAAAATGATGAAACCCCATAAACAGAATCCCTCCCTCAAAAGGTGCCATCATTTGCCTCAATGGCAGCTGTCCACACTATTGGCATTCTGTCAACCAGCTTCATAAGGTAATCATCTGGAATGCTTTTCCAACAGTTTTGAAGGATCCAAGAAAGGTGCAATAAGAGGACATGTTTGATTGTATATCTTATTACAAAGAACTTCATCTTTTCATGTGAATGTGTCCCCCATCTTAGTTGATGCATCACAGTAATAAGTGTTAGTCGTGTCCATTATCTGAAAACGTAATTCTGGAATGCAGACACAGGCATTATGCTAAAGGCAGTGAAGCTTATCTTTACCATCACACTTATTGAGAGGTTAAAGAAAATACATATTTTTATATTCTAATGATTTATTATGAAATAACCACATAGAGAAAAATACAACAGAATGCTATGAGGTTGCATTGTATTCGCATTTATTTCACATTAAGATCATCTGACTACCAAAAGGAACAATATGGTCCTTTATATCCCTACATATTAACATAATGAAGTCCTCTTAATACACAAAATGAAGGTCAAGGACAAATGAAATCAATAGCACTCCTTATCAAAGTTCAAAAGACAACCACAAACCAAACTCAGTATTCATTTTCAACGCAATGCCAGCTTTAGAATGTCCACTCTACATGTAAAAGAATAAAGTTCATTTTGGCAATATATCAGACACCTGATTAAGTCAAAATGTTGCCATTGCTTTCACTTATGACTTGAAAAGTTAAGAATAATACTTTTTTGCACATGCAAAGAAACAAAAATATCAAATGAACCATTCATTCCACGAGTGTTAAAAACCTGATCATGGACATTCCACAAAGGTTTGCTTGAAGATGCACTGTGGAATTCAGAACACTTGAAATGTTTGTGATATATGTTACAAACTGGATTTGTAACAAATAAAAATGGCAAAGAACATATTATGTGATTTTTTGCTGTCATAACCTAGCATACAAAAAAGATGACAGGACACGATTTAATGACAATTAAATGCTTGTGAGCACCACTTTTACAACTACTGGCAGATAATAGACTAAACCCCCACAGTGCATCTTAAAATCGTCAACAGCAAAACCAGTCCTCTCCAAAGCTGACGTTCATGATCACAGCAGTTTCAAAAAGAAAGAAAACACTAAACACTATTTTAGAAATGTAGGTAACACCCTCTGTTTTGGATATGGAAACAGATATACAATGGGTTGAACAAACAATTGTGATGAAAAGGTCTTAATGTAAATAAAGAGGCAGTATACTACATTAAACTATAAACTACATATGCATTGTTTAATTATGACAATTGTCCTCAACTATAGAACTATACACATGTCATCATCCAGCTTAATGGTAGAGTGATGCATTACTGGCCACGAGGAAGGAACAGAAAACAGATTACAGTATTTATTAGTTACCAATTGTAAGAAAAAGCGTCAGGGTGTGGATCCCTCATAAGGAGGAACAATGTGTCAGGGTGTGGTTCCTTCATAAGGAGGAACAATGTGTCAGGTTGTGGTTCCCTCATAAGGAGGAACAATGTGTCAGGTTGTGGTTCCCTCATAAGGAGGAACAATGTGTCAGGGTGTGGATCCCTCATATGGAGGAACAATGTGTCAGGGTGTGGATCCCTCATATGGAGGAACAATGTGTCAGGTTGTGGTTCCCTCATAAGGAGGAACAATGTGTCAGGGTGTGGATCCCTCATATGGAGGAACAATGTGTCAGGGTGTGGATCCCTCATATGGAGGAACAATGTGTCAGGGTGTAAAGACAATTAATCTTCACATACGCAACAAGAAATGTGCAAACAGCTGAATGATTTCAGGCGGTCATTTAGAGACAAGCAAACACAAGTCAAATACAGAATCCTAAAATAGCCCAATGTGTACTCTGTCCCTAATCAGAGAAAATACATGAATGACACACACACACAGATGACTCACCTCCCGTCGGAGGAAGAAAGAACAAAAGGGTTGTTGATAGATCAAATGATGCTCAATACAGATTGCCGTTCGTGGTTGGACAGGATGCAGGCGTCCATTGTTCCCAGGTGTCATGTTTCACCTACTTGAAGCTACTGCATATCTCGTGACTGTTTTTGTGTAGGAAGCCAACCGAACAATAACAGCATCTTACAAATTACCTACATAGTGCTAAAAATGAATCCTATATAATTATTGTCAACACAGGGCAATCTACAACTGAGATTCCAATACATTCCACATTCCGTGGTTTCACAGCTCTTTGGTTACATGTGTGCAAAACACACCTGAGGTGACCTACAGGTTGTCCTTTTACACAGCAACCAAAACAAAAACCGGACCATCTATTAAATTGGCTTCATAACCAATAACTTCTTTCCCATTGGCAACATATCCTCTATTTTTTCTGAATCTAATGGGTCCTGGTTGATCATTAAAAAAGTTCCATCTTGAGAAATTGTAGATGTACAACACATAAAGTGAAACATTTCCAACCTGTTTTAATTGTGATATATACGACTAATGGAAATTCAAAAATTCATTATCTCAAAACACTACTGTATAAAACCTGACATTTCAACTCATTGTCCATTTTTTGTGGCAAAAAAACGGACAATTTTAAGGCCACAAGTCCATTTGCAGAGACCTTGATATTTCTGTTTCTAACATACTTAATGTTATCAAAACGTTTAAAAACCAGTACCTTTACAGCGCATCTGGAAAGTATTCACAGCACTTCGCTTTTTCTACATTTTGTTATGTTACAGCCATATTTCAAAATGAATCAATAAAAAAAATCCTCCAAATTTTACACACAATGGTTATGGAAATCTATTAAACAAACCAAGCCAAGTCTAAGGAATTGCCTGTAGACATTCGAGACAGGATTGTATCAAGGCACAGATCTGTGAAGGGGTACCAAAAAAGTTATGCAGCATTGAAGGTCCCAATGAGCACAGTGGCCTCCATCATCCATAAATGGAAGAGGTTTGGAACCACCAGGACTCATCCTAATGTTGGCTGTCTGGCCAAACTGAGTGAATGGGGGTGAAAGGCCTTAGTCAGGGAGTTGTCCAAGAACCAGATGGTCACTCTGACAGAAAAGAGGAGAACCTTCCAGAAGGACAATCCTATCTCCAGCACTCTGCCAATCAGGCCTGTATGAGTGGACAGATGGAAGACATTTCTCAGTAAAAGGCACATGACACCCGGCCTGGAGTTTGCCAAAAGGCAACTGAAAGACTCTCAGACAAAGAGAAACAAGAACCTCTGGTCTTATGAAACAAATATTGAAGTCTTTGGCCTGAATGCCAAGCATCATGTCTGGGGGAAAACAGGCACCGCTCATCAACTAGCCAATACCATCTCTACAGTGAGGCATGGTGGTAGCAGCATCATGCTGTGGGGATGTTTTTCAGCGGCAGGAACTGGGAGGCTAGTCAGGATAGAGGGAAAGATGAATGCAGCAATCTACAGAGACATCATTGATGAAAATCTGCTACAGAGCGCTCTGGACCTCAGACTGGGGTGAAGGTTCATCTTCCAACAGGACAACCACCAGGGGTGGTAAGTAACGAAGTAAAAATACTTCGTTACTTTACTCAAGTATTTTTTTCGGGTATCTGTACTTTACTTGAGTATTTTTTATTTGCATCTACTTTTACTTTTACTCCACTACAATATTAAAGACAAAATGTACTTTTTACTCCGATACATTTCCCCATGCCCGCTCCAAGTATTATTACACTGGCTTTCCAAAACAATGAAAAACGTCTTTTTCTTAATAAAAAAACAATGCGCGAGGCCGTAGGGCTCCTTTAAAAAAGGCCGCGAGCTCTTTCCCAGCACACGCGCACATAGGCTAGCCTATGCTAGTTGTTGTCAGTCCGTCATTGTGAAGTAGAAGATGTCCGGCGTTGAAACAGGTGAACACGCAGCTCTCGCTGCCAGCTCGCCCAGCAATGAGATTCCCGACACCGACAGGGATCATCACCCATGGCCATATCTACGGGATATGTTCAAATTCATTGGTCTCAAGGGAGATTCGTATCTGTTGAGATGTCAACTTTGCCTGCCACGAGTGAATGACATTTCAGCCTTTCAAACTTCACCTTCAAATTTGCAAAAACATATTGAGGTGAGTTAACGTTATTTTTGTTACTATTGTTTGCCGAGTGATTTGATTTCATATTGAAATGTGCCTTGTACACAGCTAGCCTAGCTAACAATAGTCAATATTGATAGCGCGGTAAAGTTAGTTTTACGATGGACATTCGGTGGATATTCATATTCACTAGTGAAAATTAACAGTTCAGGAGAGTGACCAGCATCGATTCCTGATGAGGTTAAGTTTTTTTATTGGAAAATGGTTGGTTCTTCCCTGCATGCTGCCGATCCATCGGTCATGGATGATCCAGTCGGGGGTAGACTTGGAGTCAAATTTGCCATACTAACGTTAGCTCAGTGTTTCCCAAACTTTTTTTTTCACTGCACACTGTTTAATGTGAAAACATCTCACTGCACAGCACACCACCATGACATTAAACAGGTTACAAAATAACAGCAGATAATTTCAGAAATTTAAATTATAAAAAGTGAATGTGGATTTTTCCTGTGCCACACATAGGCAGCTCTTACATCATGTGAGGCCAGCACACCCTTTGCTAACTTAGCTATCTATCACTGCATTGATAACTTGTAAACAATTGTTTCAATAAAGCTGGCAAGCCACATGTAAGCTACTGTATATGGTTGTTTATAACAGTTTTATACTTGGGGAAATGCACATATATTAATCCATTCTTTCTATCTATCTTGCAGAGATAAGCAGAAGAAAGACATTCATACAGGTTTGAAACAACTTGAGGGTGAGTAAATGATGACACAATTTTCATTTTTGGGTGAACTATCCTTTTTAGGTGCTTCATTGATAGGAAATCTGATCTTAATCTTAATTGCAGTATATAATGTTATAATTTGTTCAATAAAAACATTGGATATCACCCGAAAACAATTGCTTTGATTAATTATTAATATTTACAGTTAATTTGAATATTTACTTTTACTTCCAGTACTTAAGTACTTTTTAAATCGGATACTTTTGTACTTTTACTCAAGTGATATTTTAATGGAGGACTTTCTACTTGTACTGGAGTAATAGTGTATTTAAGTACAAATACTTTTACTTGAGTATAACTTCTGAGTACTTTTACCACCTCTGACAACCACCCTAAGCACTCAGCGAAGATAACAAAGTAGTGTCTTTGGGACAACCCTGTGAATGTCTTTGAGTGTCCCAGCCAGAGCCTAGACTTGAACCCGATTAAACAATAAACAAACGTTTTTCACTTTGTCATTATTGTAGTGTCTTTGGGACAACCCTGTGAATGTCTTTGAGTGTCCCAGCCAGAGCCTAGACTTGAACCCGATTAAACAATAAACAAACGTTTTTCACTTTGTCATTATAGGGTATTGTGTGTAGAATTGAGGGAAAAATGTATTGAATCACTATTGGAATAAGGCTGTAACACTCTTTCCGGTTGCACTATATCTACTGACCCACAGAATCAAGCTGACTTTTAGAAACACAATGGAACAGTTCCCACTCACACCAGTCTTCAGTTTATTTTGAACGTATTTTTTTGAGCAACACATTGCTCAAAAGCTGGTACACCAAGGAAAAAACACTAGATAATTGCCGTAGCAGAATATTTACAGTATCTACAGAACCTCTGTGTTCATTAAATGAAAGCAAAGGCCAGTTCTCTTCCTTCGTTGGCTGTTAGTTCTCTTCCTTCGTTGGCCCTTAGTTCTTCTCTGAAAACCCAATTGCCAAACAGGGCCAAAATGTCACTTTACTGACACTTTCTAAGACCAAAAGCAAACCGTTGGTCGGTAAAAATTCTCCAGCAATAAGGGCATCTCCAGTTACATCTAAAAATCAAAAACAGCTGGAGAAACAGTACGAGGTTGTGAAGTACATGGTTGCCAAGTGTAACCTATACGAACTGTGTCTGTAAGAGAAACATTGCAAGATGCCTCAGAAAACACACGTACAGAAACGCACACACTAAAATACAGAATAAACTGATGGATGAAACCATCCAAGAACAACGATCCCTTTAGACGACACGCCGTGCACCGAAGAAAACAAACTCATTGGTGCCTTCTACAGCTTGAATTGGTGCTTCTCTCATCTGTCCTTTCTGTTCTTCGCGGTCAGAAAATTGTTATTGTTGTCGGCTCATTAGACAGATGAAAAACAATCGTCCTGGTTATGTGGGATCTGCCGACCGTTTGGCTGTCTGGCGCACACGCAGACGGGCCTTTGACAACTTCGAGAGCAATCGAGACTAAGAAGTTAGAAATCTCATACATAACACTTTGATTTACATTGGCAGGTACCGCGAGACGAGACCGTTGAAGACTTGAAATAAGGGCCACGCACGTGCCGATAAGATGTGTCCAGACATCTTTACGTACATAATATGTATATAATATATATAATGATCATCTAGCTCCTGGTAAAATGAACGTAAGAAGACAACGAATTTCACCGCCTTTTTCACTTCAGAAATCGTGTGACCTCATGAAAGCAAAGCCTCTACAAACACATTTATATTTATCTCTGCAATATTCAGAAGAGGGCAGCTGAAGGGGCAAATTAGCATGTGTCACCTTCGGAGGGCAAGGGTTTGAGTCAGAAGTTGAAATCACAATCATATCATGACACGTCAGCTCCATATTATAGTGTAAAAAAATGCTCTGGATCCATAAGACTTGTCCTAAAAGAACTCCAGATCCAGTGAAAAGCACAACGGCGGTGGTCTGATAGTGGCAATATGCCGTAGAAAAGTGCAGCCGTTATAAATTGCCCTAGTCGACCACATCACAAGGTAGATATGTGGGGAGCAGAATAAAGAACTATATTAGCGGGTCAAAATAACTCACAATCTCACCCTGTGCCAGGAATTCCTGAACACAGCCAGACACACACACACACACACACACGTCATTAAAAGCTCAAAAAGCTCACTTCCAAACGAAATAACAAAGCTATCACTATTTCGACTCAAAACCCGGGCAGTAAGGTGCGAGAGTGGTAACACTTATCTCCGTAATTCGGGTGTATTTCTGAGAACTATCACTGTCATCGTAGTAACTATGGTGAGAGACTGTCAAACTAGCACAGGGGCAGGCTGGTGGTAGAATACACGTTTCCATGGGAACAAGGGTGGGCGCCTGCCACACTACAACCAAAGCATAGGCTCGGGGGGGGGGGGGGTGGGGAACTGTCACTGGAATATGTCTGCGGGACATCCGCGGTCTCGTTCACGTCCTTCCGACCACTCAGCTCTTTCGCCTCCATTCAGGCCTTCTTCCTTGCCTCGGCGTCCTGGCACTCGACGGCGGAGAGGGCGATCAGCATCTGCGCGGCGTAGTAGGTGGCCATGATGATGGCGCGCGAGTACGGCACCGGGAAGCAGAACTTGTTAACGGCGATGGTCAGGTCGGAGACAATGAAGAGCACGGCGCCGATGCACGACGACATCTTGGTCCAGGTCCACAAGTCATTGGTCAGCTGGAGGCCCGCCACGGCACGCCATCCCATGAAGCCGATCAGGGCGGTGTAGACCCCCACCAAGTAAGTGAACGGGCCAGAGAGGTAGGGGTAGAGCAGGAGGTAACTCACGGCCGACATGGCGCCGATCACCAGGCCGGCACGAAGGTTCAAGGGCTTCATACCGAAAGCAGAGGAGTAGAGGACATGGGTGACGGCAAACATCAGCAGACCTGTGGGACAAAGCGAAAAGTATCGGAAATGCGGTCGGAAAAGTGCAAGCGACAAATTGTTGTTTTGAATCTCACATTTTCAGGATTGACGTGTAATGCGTTGTTTATGTGAGGTCTATCAACACAGTCCTGCAAAATTAGATTAGATGGTTGGCTATTAGCGGAAATACAACTCCATATGAACTTTGTGTGTTGCGAACCCGAAAATATTATTGTAATAACAGGCATCTAAATTAGTGCTCAAATTAACCGACTATATCTCATCAAACAAGAAGTGGCACGTCCTGAACAGAAGTGCTGATTGGACCACCAGTTAACACGTCCTGAACAGAAGTGCTGATTGGACCACCAGTTAACACGTCCTGAACAGAAGTGCTGATTGGACCACCAGTTAACACGTCCTGAACAGAAGTGCTGATTGGACCACCAGTTAACACGTCCTGAACAGAAGTGCTGATTGGACCACCAGTTAACACGTCCTGAACAGAAGTGCTGATTGGACCACCAGTTAACACGTCCTGAACAGAAGTGATGATTGGACCACCAGTTAACACGTCCTGAACAGAAGTGCTGATTGGACCACCAGTTAACACGTCCTGAACAGAAGTGCTGATTGGACCACCAGTTAACACGTCCTGAACAGAAGTGCTGATTGGACCACCAGTTAACACGTCCTGAACAGAAGTGCTGATTGGACCACCAGTTAACACGTCCTGAACAGAAGTGCTGATTGGACCACCAGTTAACACGTCCTGAACAGAAGTGCTGATTGGACCACCAGTTAACACGTCCTGAACAGAAGTGCTGATTGGACCACCAGTTAACACGTCCTGAACAGAAGTGCTGATTGGACCACCAGTTAACACGTCCTGAACAGAAGTGCTGATTGGACCACCAGTTAACACGTCCTGAACAGAAGTGCTGATTGGACCACCAGTTAACACGTCCTAAACAGAATTGCTGATTGGACCACCAGTTAACACGTCCTGAACAGAAGAGCTGATTGGACCACCAGTAACACGTCCTGAACAGAAGTGCTGATTGGACCACCAGTTAACACGTCCTGAACAGAAGTGCTGATTGGACCACCAGTTAACACGTCCTGAACAGAAGTGCTGATTGGACCACCAGTTAACACGTCCTGAACAGAAGTGCTGATTGGACCACCAGTTAACACGTCCTGAACAGAAGTGCTGATTGGACCACCAGTTAACACGTCCTGAACAGAAGTGCTGATTGGACCACCAGTTAACACGTCCCGAACACCCTTCCAGGCGTCACAAAACCCAGTGCATCGTAAAATGGATACAAACCAAGAACACCTGCAATATCACTCACCGTGGCTGAAGTAGCCCTGCTCCTGCCAGATGAGAAAAGCATCTCCTAGGCTTGAGAAGATGAGCCCGGCCAGGATCTTACGCGCGCTGGAACGGGCGAACACGAAGCCGAAGCCGTGGGCCAGGATGAAAAGCCACAAGCACACGACGGGTAGACATTTGATGAGGGCGCTGAACCAAGAGGGGCTGGACGTGGGCAGCCAGAGGACAAAGTAGACGCATGTGGCCTTGAAGAAGGGGACCAACTTGGGGCCCTCACTTTTCACCTAGAACACATGAAACAACTTGAGTGAGTAAAGTTGATGAATATATTATGAAAAGCAGCCAATGCATGTATTAACATGACATTAACATGTATCGATAAACGTTTTGAAACGGTTCAATCTCCTCAGGGGCAGTAGAAAAGGCAAGTCCGGTACACTTTTCCGGGGTCACTTAGAAATGTCCTTCTTTTTCGATAGAAAATCTCCTTTTAGGTCCATCGAAATAACATTGAATTAACTCAGAAATACAGTGTAGACAATCTTATAAATGGCATTGTTTAAGAAATATTTACATAGGCCAATTATAAGAGATAACCAGCCCTGTGTTCAAACGGCACGTAGTGTTTGCTAATCCAAACATATCATTTTAAAAGGCTAATTGATTGTTAGAAAATCATTGTGCAATTATGTTAGCACAATGGAAAACTGTGCTGATTAAAGAAGCAATGTTTTTTAGAAAAGCTTAGCATCTGGAGCATCGGCAATTATAGGTTCGATTTGTTATGGAAATCATGGTTTCCCATTTTGAAACAATTTATTTTGGCAATACTAATAATTATAATTGCAAGCAGACTCCCACAAATTCAAGCACAAAACCAATGACAGTCACATGTCAGTGAAGCAGAACAAGGCTTATATTTTAATAAAAACCCGAAAGTGTGCAATGACCCAAAGCACAGCTTCAAACTTAACAAAACAAGGACATTTCTATGTGGCCCCAAACTTTTGAATAGTACTGTACATGACAGAATATAACACGAGGAACCAAACAAACACCTCCTACAAAAGATCAGACTGAGCTCTTGTCGGTTTCAAATCGTCGGGTTATTGTGGAGCTCAGGTCATGTGATGCAGCACTGGCTCAACTAGCCCTTACAAAGTAAAGAGAAATGGGTAAAGGTCATGACCTGTTGGAAAAAAGCCCACTCAGCGCCAGATAGGATGGAGCAGCGCTGCAGGATTCTGTGGGAGGAGCCGTGCTGGCTGAGTGTCCCATTTCAATGTAGTTTGGCGCATATACAGTCATGTCCAAAAAATATTATAGACTTCTTGGCCTTAAAAACTATGTTTTGGGTCAATGTCCATCCGTCAATGAACTTCATATTAATTAGTTATTGCGTTCTGTTTTTCATCCGAATTTACCAAACTGTTGGTTAATTTTTATTGATACCATTTTCAAGACTGTTTAACGATCATAGTCTTTATCCATACCACTATGATTTCGTAATTGTTGGATTTCTGATTTCAACATCACGTATAAATATGAGAATAGTATAATAATATCAGCAGCAAAATGTCCCAGACATTTTTCCAACAACAAAGAAAAAAGAATATACATAAATAAGATATATATTATGCCAAATTGTTGTGCCCTGAATTGGCTTGTTATTGTCAATGTGTATTTTATGTACAGTGACATTGGTTTCACGTCAAAATATATTTATTAAAAGAAACTTACATATGTTTCTTGCATATGTATTCAAGGCCTGTGCTATAGAAGCACCCAGTCTATCTTGCCATTGGCTTCCACTGTGAATCAACAAATTTACAGTAACATTTTATGCGATGGGTCAGGTTGCGACAATGAAAACCACCGAGCATTCTGCAGAAGTGAAAGTAGCACAAATGCATAGATTATTAATAAGGGTACAAAATAACAGTGAGCACTGTGGTGTAAATATAACCACAGAGGCATTGCCAAAAAAAGTGTCCCTTAAAAAGCATGAAAGAAGACTTGTGAGAGTCCGAGAACAACTTGAAACGAGCCACAGATGAGCGTTGATGCTTTCATTTAACAATGTAACAATAGTCAAACCAGTAGTGTCCAGTTTGGATCAGCAGCAGCAGAACGTTGATGCTTTCATTTAACAATGTAACAATAGGCAAACCAGTAGTGTCCAGTTTGGATCAGCAGTAGCAGAGCGTTGATGCTTTCATTTAACAATGTAACAATAGTCAAACCAGTAGTGTCCAGTTTGGATCAGCAGTAGCAGAGCGTTGATGCTTTCATTTAACAATGTAACAATAGTCAAACCAGTAGTGTCCAGTTTGGATCAGCAGTAGCAGAGCGTTGATGCTTTCATTTAACAATGTAACAATAGTCAAACCAGTAGTGTCCAGTTTGGATCAGCAGCAGCAGAGCGTTGATGCTTTCATTTAACAATGTAACAATAGTCAAACCAGTAGTGTCCAGTTTGGATCAGCAGCAGCAGAGCGTTGATGCTTTCATTTAACAATGTAACAATAGTCAAACCAGTAGTGTCCAGTTTGGATCAGCAGCAGCAGAGCGTTGATGCTTTCATTTAACAATGTAACAATAGTCAAACCAGTAGTGTCCAGTTTGGATCAGCAGTAGCAGAGCGTTGATGCTTTCATTTAACAATGTAACAATAGGCAAACCAGTAGTGTCCAGTTTGGATCAGCAGTAGCAGAGCGTTGATGCTTTCATTTAACAATGTAACAAGAGGCAAACCAGTAGTGTCCAGTTTGGATCAGCAGCAGCAGAACGTTGCCCATATAAAACTACCTAGGCACGACCGTGCTCATCGTGGCACATAAGCTGGTGTATGAAATATGAATAATGATGTATTAAAATAACGTTGTGAGGCGTGATCACAAGATCGACAACTAACAATATAGGTGGATTACCAATGGCTACAGGTGGAGATCTAACTTACCACAGATAACGTTACACAGTTACTTATTCAGGACACCTAATCAGTGTGTCACCAAATAAATATCTTTCATATGAAGTAATTATCCTTCACAATACACTGCTTACAAATGGCCCTTATTGGGCCATTTAATCTGACAGAAAAGCCTGCGTGAGCTGGCAAAGGTCAAATGCTCAACATCGCCCCCTTGTGGTCAATCAAACAATGCTTGCACGTGCTTGGTCCTGTCAATGTTTTGAACAAGTGTACCAAGTTTCACTGTAATACGATCAACCGTGTGTCCGTAACACGCTTACATGTACAAAAACACGCCACCTAGAGGTTTTGGGTGTCTATAGTGCCCCCAGTTTTGGGCCTACTGGCTTGGCCTATACATCTTTTACAGACATTGGTCTGTTGAAGCTATTGACCGAAGGACGTAAAGATTGGACATTCGGTGCCAGAGAAGAAGCGATTAAGGCTATTATTACAAAATCCAAAATGGCGGAAAATCCATCATGGCAGACTTTATGAGTCCCATTGTGAAAAATGTTACTTGTGAGGTGATGGACCCATAGACCAAGTTTCATGACTCTATGTCACATGGGGTGGGTGTGGCATGCTTCCAAAGTTGCCAAATGTGGGGGCTTATAACAGCACCACCATGAGGCCGATTTGCACATCCTTCTACCATCAGTTGTGGCCTTTGGGCCTGTAGGAGCCTGCAAAGGCGGGCCTTATTGGGCCATTTTTCTCCTGGGAAATGGCTAAAAGGTAATTTTGGCACATATCCTGAAATACCGAAAAAACTTGGGGGCGGAGCTATTGGGTCCCAATTGCCAATATGTTCCTTGAGAGGACGTGAACCAATGTACCAATTAACATAGTTCCACGTCAAACAGAAAAGCCTGCGTGAGCTGGCAAAGGTCAAATGCTCAACATCGCCCCCTTGTGGTCAATCAAAATGGTTTTACTTGGCAGCATCCATTTTCTCTACATTCCTGAATAATTGCCTCCGATGAAGAGAAACACCCCCACAACATAATGTTGCCGCTACCGTGCTTTACATTAGGTATTTTGTGTTTTGGTTGATGTGCTGTGTTTTGTTTTTGCCAAAAATAATGCTTGCAGATTTTTTTATAAACTTTAAAAAACAATTGTAACCAAACTTTGCTGCCTGAATTTTTTTCAATGGTAATCTTTCGAGTTGTAGCCTATAGCCTAAACGACTTTTGCGTCAGTTTGTACAATAGAAAATTGATAATAGTTGATACATAAACATTATTACTTAAAGAAAATATAATATTTTTTGTGTGCAAAGATCTGCATTGTGTGTATCCTATTGATGAAAATAGCTGAAACTGACATAGATACGTAAGATTAATATGTCATTTAAAAAAATGCTAATTAACACTTAATTGAGTAAGGTGAAGGCAAAGATGGTAAATCATTTGCTGTTCGGTTGCAGTAGACCAAAATTTCAACCTGAAAGTGCATGAAACAAAACTAATGATAGCTGCCAATTATGTACGCACCTTGTGGCAAATGTACAGCCATTACAATTAGCATTTTGTGTGCACATTGAAAATTGAATAATCAGAGCACATTTTTCTCTCAGTAATTTGATGCACAAATACTGAGAAATGCATGTTATACTTTTTTACATGCATAATATAAGTAAATACATTTGGTTTAATTTAAAATACAGTGGGGCAAAACAGTATTTAGTGGCAAATTTTGTTTCTGGTGTCCTTTGACAGCTCTTTGGTCTTGGCCATAGTGGAGTTTGGAGGGTGACTGTTTGTGGACAGGTGTCTTTTATACAGATAACAAGTTCAAACAGGTGCCATTAATACAGGTAACGAGTGGAGGACAGAGGTGCCTTATAAAAAAGAAGTTACAGGTCTGTGAGAAATCTTGCTTGTTTGTAGGTGACCAAATACTTATTTTCCACCATAATTTGCAAATAAATTCATAAAAAAATCCTACAATGTGATTTTCTGGATTTTTTTAGTTTTCATAGTTAAAATGTACCTAGGATGAAAATTACAGTGGGAGAACTTTGTTCAACACATAAGCAACAGGACAATATTTACGGTAGAAAAATATAATTTGCCCCATTAGTACATCAACGCCAATTATCTATGGTGATTTTCCCATGGCACCAAACTATGCGTGTTGGTTTAATAAAAACACATTCCAAAATTAACAAAAACAATTGTTTATTTTGGAATTGTAGAAAAAGCCAAATCTTAGACCAGCCAATAAATAAAAGCTGGCAGTAGAAAACCAGTGAGGCATCAGTCTATCAAACTAGACAATCTAATGTGTTTGTCCTATTGCTCAGTTGTGCACCGCTGTCTCCGGTTAACATGGTAATGGTGTGCACATTTACTGTGACGTAAGCCATGTCCTCTACTCTAAAAGCAGAAGCAGGTAAGGATGCTCTTTAGCCCCAAGCCAATACTAAACTAGGGTGATGAGAAACTCTACCTCTGTGCATGAAAAACATGTGGTTCGGTGAAGAGTCCAATTCGGGTGTGTCCAATGAATGTGCTGAGACGTGTCAGACAGCACTTCTCTCAGTTCCCTCTGAGGCTGAATATGTGAAAAGGGAACATAAATTGACTCTACAAGGCAATAATTCTGTTGCTGAAGTTCTTCTGAACTCATCAGATGACTCTGCAGACGCTGAGCGAGCACTTCCCTGGATTTCTGTGTCGCTTATGAAAGTGCCCTGAAATAGCATTGCCTTCTTGCAACAAAACAATTCAGAGCAGATGCAAGAGTGTCTAAGAGGCAAACATGTTAACTCTAAAGCCCATCTACTGAAGCCAATCTAAACACACTGCTTGCACAACTGGGAAGATTACGCCTGTAAACCCATGATAGCTGAGAAAACACTCACCAGCGAATAGCCTCGATTGAGCTCACAGGTGCCCAGCATATTATAAAGACAATAGATCGAGTGTGAGACGAGGCAGCATATAAGCTGACGCCATGGGGACGGTTAGAATGCCACGACCAGGATTTGAACACAGGGGCCCGTCTAGAACTTTCTACAAACAGAAAACGGGAGACCCTGAAGCCGTTGAGCGCACACATGAAAATATACCTCCAATCGTAAGTCAAAATAGCGTTAGGGAGAAGTATTTCACCATCCTTTCTGTTTTGATGACCGTGACGGAAACAAAAGCTGTAGGTGCGGGTAAGTTACATGAACACTGGGATTCTCCATGAGAAACTGCAGTGTGCTTCAGCAGTCTTATCGTGCCATCTATGCCTTCTCAGGTGACACAAAGGTGATGAGTGTCTGAAACATGAGATTCACTCATTGGCTCGGACTCTTTCTACTTTGTCCCTCTTTCCTCTTTCTCTTTCTCCCTCACTCGTCACCTTGGGGAGGCAACAGATGCACAAATACATCCCTGTTATGTGAAGCTGGGGTTAAGGGGTTTGTGTTACTGTTTACCACGATACTCTATATGACACTAGATCCATCAGTTCACACCACAGGCTCCTCTTAGGACAGCAGCTTGAGGACTACATCGTTACAATATTAAACTAGCTTTGAAGCAGCTAAAGAACAGCATTGGTTTCAAAATAACTCAACAATGACTCTACAACAATCTACAACATACCATTTTGAGAGCACTTTCGCAGAGATAAATGCCTTGCTCAAGCACACAATGAAAACATTTCGTCAACTCAGGACGTCAAACCAGCAACCTTTGGTTTACGATGCACTGACCACTAAGAGTATCCGGCTGCCGCTCTTCCAAGAAAAAACTTGAGCATCTCAAATGTATTGCTACCCTTAAAGCTCATTGAAATAATGCGAAAAGTGATAACATTAAAAGCTAATAAATCATGCACAACGAAGCTGTGAAAAAAGATAGATAATTGTGTATGTCTTGACTCCCTCCGAAGCTGCCGCATCTCCGTGTTTGGGCCGACTCCGGCGTTCGTCATCGAGACAAAAGCCGAACACCGAGGGGAAGTTTTGTCAGTTTCGGATTGCACCAGCCGTCGCCTTTGAGTGAAAGCGGCCATCGTGGAATGAGACCCAGGATGTTCACAGATGAAAGAAAATCAGCTTTCAAACAAACAAAAAACACCAGACCTAAAGTGAAATATAGAAGAGGCTCTGTTATGTTTTGGCGCTGCATTGCGGCGCCTGGCAGAGGGTGCCTTGGATCTGTGCAGGGCACAATGAAATCTCAAGACTAGCAAGGCATTCTGGAGCGGAACGTACTGCCCAGTGTCAGAATGACCTGGCACAGGCCATGGGTCTTCCAACAGGGTAATGACCCAAAACACACAGCCAAAAGCACCCAAGAATGGACAAGAACAGAACATTAGTCTGTTCTAAAGTGGCCTTCCACGAGTCCTGATCTGACTCCTAATGAACATCGATGGAAAGAGCTGAAACTTGCAGTCTGGAGAAGGCGCCCATCAAACCTTAAACAGCTGAAGCAGTTTGCTCAGGAGGTGCGGGCCAAACTACCCGTTAACAAGTGCAGAAGTTGCAGTTGTTTCCTCTAAAGGTTGTGCGATTAAATCCAGGTTTAGGGAGTCGTTTATCTATGCCATTTTTATTTGTTTTGTATTTTTGACTATTTACAGTATTATGTTGGAAAAAAATCAAACGAAAAGTCTGATTTGTATTAAATAAGAAATAAACACAGATGGATGCCAATTACTTTGTTCAGTTTCAAGTGAAGCTTATTTCAGAGGAAATCATGCATTTTTTTGTGGAGATAGCATTTTTGGAGGATGTCTGTATATTTTAACACTCACAGGCTCCAAATGCAAAGTTCATCATTTCACAGGAGATTGAGGTGTTACTAAAACGCTCCAAATACTAGGAATTGCTAAGAGTGTCATCAAAATGATGTAAATGTAGCTGACAAGATACTGAGATGAATTGTTAGAAAACTTTTCGAAACTTCAATGCCCCTAATATGTTAGTGTTTTACACCTTTTTGTTCAGCCTTGGTCTACCATATAAAGACCAATCATGACGCCAGCTATACATTTTGGGGAAAAAACTGAATGAGCAAAAACCAAAGCATTCAGCAATGAGCGCATGTTAAGGAATTTAACCCGCAAAGATAAAAAAAAATCGCCTGTTAAGTTAGACGGTAGAATTCATGAAAAGTGTGTAAAACTTAAATGGGTACAGTATCGTAACTGTGTATTAGGGTTGCCACCTGTCAGGGTTTTACCGGGATTGTTCTTGTTTTTAAGAACCTGTTCACGGGAAATTTATCCACTCTCCCGGGACACTGAATGTCCCGGTTTTCGAAAGGCTACGTGAATGTGTATGTTCAGTTTACTATTTTCGCACTTGAAATAGCCTATGCATTGTGCACAGAGTGGTCAGTGTCTCTTGTGTGTGTGTAGCATGCGTTATCATTGGGTGTGTCGTCTGTCGTGTGACGTAGGCTACGTCATCTAGCGCGTCTGGCTTCTTGGCTTCTTACTACAGGCGGCAAATTGAAGCAGTGAAGAATATTTTACGTTTGTTAGTGTTAACATGGGTGGCGAGACGGAGGACGAAGATGACAGTGTGTTCACAGAGACTGACAGGTCAGTAAAAATGAAAATGAAACGATCGACCTACTTTAATAATGACTGGATGAAAAATGACAATTACTTTACATGGCTAAAGCCAACACCAGGCGATCCACTATATGCTACCTGCTCCGTGTGCTCAGTTAAAATTCTGGTTAAACATGAAGGCAAAACTGCTTTGGATGACCATGCTAAAACGAAGACACATCAGAGTCGTGTTCAAGTAACCAGACAAACAAAAGCAATTTCATCATTCATGATTACAAAAAACTCACAGGACAAAATTACTGTTGCTGAATTAACAGCTACATATCACGGTGTGCGACATGGCCATAGCTACCTGTCAACTGACTGTGGGAACAAGGTCAGTGCAAAAATATTCAGTGACTCTGAAATTGCAACTAAAATGTCTTGTGGCAGAACATAAAGTGAGGCCTTAGTGGAAAATGTGTTGGCACCATTTAGTCAGCAAAGATTAGCAGCAGAGTTGCAGAAAGCGCACTAGTTTGCAGTATGTTCTGATGCATCCAATTCTGGGCACACGAAATTGTTTCCCTACACAGTCCAGTATTTCTGTGCATCCGAGGGTGTGAAGTATGGATTGTTAGACTTTTACGACGACTCCAACGAATCTAGTGAAGCCATATTCAAACAAATAGTGTCTATTACTGAGAACAATGGACTTTCAGTCAGCCAGATCTGTGCCTATGGTGCAGATAACGCATCAGTTAATTATGGTCGGCACAACTCCGTTTTTCAGAAACTCAGAGAAGCTAACCCACAAATTGTGAAGGGCAATTGCAAGTGTCACATCATAAACAACACTGTCAAAGCAGCTAATCGTGTCTTTAGGGCTGGATGGTGTGACGTGGAGGCCTTTGTGCTCAAGGTGTATAGTGAACTCAGTTGTTCTGCTAAAAAAGTGGAATTGCTTAAGGACTTCTGTGAATATACTAATATAAAATACAGGGAGATTCTGAGACATGTCCCCACACGCTGGCTGTTTTTGCTGCCAGGGATACAGAGGATTTTAGAGTGGTGGCCAGCTTTAAAGTCTAATTTTGTATCCCTGGGAAAGGAGGATTGCCCAAGTATCATCTGGACTTTTATGTGTGGTGCAAGTGATGCAGAAAATGTAGACTGTACTGTAGCTGAATGCATCCTGGCGTTCATGCACAATGTGATGCGAGAATTTGATTCATCTATTAGGGTGCTTGAGAGTGGCAGTGCTACCGTGATTGGCGTATACTCTGTGATGAACCGATTGCGCAGTCAGCTGATCGCAAGGCGCACAGACAAATTCTATGGCAGCAAAGCAAAACAAATACTGAGGAGCCTTTTACCCCAGCAACAGGAACAGTTCAGGAGCCTGGTGGACAGATTTGTATCTTGAGGATAAATTTGACTTCAATGACCAGGTTTTTTATCAGACATAGGTGGCAACCCTGCTGTGTATGCTGGCGCCGTTGACAGCCAAGCAGTTTATCTAAATACACCTGCTGCCAAGAGGGCGCAAAGTGGCAGTTTAGATCAGTCAGAATAACGTAATAGTGACATCAGCCCATTGTGTCACAGAAGAGATCAAAACATAACGCGCTAATATAAGATAGCTAGCTAGGTAGCGGATTAGTAAACTCTTATAAACGACTGAAAGATTTGTACAGTTGGGGTTCCAAAACTCGGTTGACCAATCAGCCCTAAGGTAAAATGAGTCTCGAGATTATTTGAATAATTTGGGTAAACCGCTACAGCTGGTCATGCTACAATTTCATTTTTACCATTTAGCTGTTATGGGGTACTTCCTACAAAAGCATTGCTCACCATCGTAACTAGCGCTGCCACAACATATTGTTTACAGCAAATGACAACAGAGTAATGCACAAAGCAATGAGACGGTAGCTTTAGTATTGCAGAAAACCATCAGAAAGTATTATCTCCCCAGTGTCATTGACAGATATTTATAGATTTTAGTATGCATGTTTTGTTTGTAAGTATCAAATGTAATAATAACAGTTGGAAGTCGGTTGTTTACATAAACCTTAACCGCGTACATTTGAACTTAGTTTCTCACATGTCTTGACATTCAGATCTAGTATAAATACCACGTCTTTGGTCAGTTAGGACCGCCAATCTATATTAGGAATGGGAAATGTCAGGATACTAGTTCAGAATCAACTTTCCTTTCACCACATTCCCAGTGGCACGTCAGCGGATGTCTGCCCCTGGGCCTGAGAATGAACATTTTATTTCAGGCAGAAGAGTGCACTAACCAAAGAAAGGAAAATGTCTGATCACATATGGATTCATGCACATTTATAACTTTATCCAATGTATTTTATGTACAGGCACTGACAGTAATTTATAAATTAATTATTACAATTTAAGGATTAAAAGGCTTTGGCGGGATGTATGAACGAGTAAAAGAAGCAGAGACAGCTGGACCTCAGCAGCCGGGTTTCTGTAAGACTGGGAGAACAGAGCAGAACATGACATCTAACCAGTTCTGGGAATTGGGTCAAGCTGGTTATCCCATTGTGGATCCAGAGATCCCCATCTCCTAACCCTAACCCTTTTAGTTAATTCAGTTAAGCAAGCATGTTCATATACAGTATATATGCAATTAGTGCGCTTTAGAAATTCATGCATTTTATATTAATCCTCAATTAATTTGTTTCGTAAAAAACGTTTACTATACAGCCTGTTCTATCAAGGTCCCCAAAGGGTCCCAACGGGTTTTATTAAAAAGGTCTTTCAAACCATTCCTCCAATGGAGTGATTTATGCCATGCTATAGAATAAAATAAAAACGAATCAAATAGGCATTTCAATGTGGAAAAGAAATTAGAATAAGACTGAAATAAAATAAACAAAATAAAAAAAAAACATGTTTATGGCCTGAATTTAAAAATGGATGTTTGGTACATGCCCAAGATCTTCTGTTTGAACTGAATGAGTTTATTTCAGTTCCATGTGCAGATGCATTTGCTGAATGCAGCATCGCCATGTTTAGTTAGGGGCTCTAATAGCTGATCTGAGTTCATATCAGAAATGTATTCGGGCCCAAATTTAGTGATTTATAGACTAAAAGCATCACTTTAAAATATATTCTGTAACTGATTGGATGCAAGGATTTAAGAACCGGAGTGATGTGCTCTGTTCTCTTAGTCTTGGACAGAAACACTTCATCATTATTTAAAAATGCACTAATGCAACTGTCAGTATCGCAATGTTTGACTGTTCCGCTTAATGACAGGGAGAGCAGAGGTCACCCTGATGATCCACACTGTGGAGTGACTGTTCCGCTTAATGACAGGGAGAGCAGAGGTCACCCTGATGATCCACACTGTGGAGTGACTGTTCCACTTAATGACAGGGAGAGCAGAGGTCACCCTGATGATCCACACTGTGGAGTGACTGTTCCACTTAATGACAGGGAGAGCAGAGGTCACCCTGATGATCCACACTGTGGAGTGACTGTTCCACTTAATGACAGGGAGAGCACTGGTCACCCTGATGATCCACACTGTGGAGTGACTGTTCCACTTAATGACTGGGAGAGCACTGGTCACCCTGATGATCCACACTGTGGAGTGACTGTTCCACTTAATGACAGGGAGAGCAGAGGTCACCCTGATGATCCACACTGTGGAGTGACTGTTCCACTTAATGACAGGGAGAGCAGAGGTCACCCTGATGATCCACACTGTGGAGTGACTGTTCCACTTAATGACAGGGAGAGCAGAGGTCACCCTGATGATCCACACTGTGGAGTGACTGTTCCACTTAATGACAGGGAGAGCACTGGTCACCCTGATGATCCACACTGTGGAGTGACTGTTCCACTTAATGACTGGGAGAGCACTGGTCACCCTGATGATCCACACTGTGGAGTGACTGTTCCACTTAATGACAGGGAGAGCAGAGGTCACCCTGATGATCCACACTGTGGAGTGACTGTTCCACTTAATGACAGGGAGAGCAGAGGTCACCCTGATGATCCACACTGTGGAGTGACTGTTCCACTTAATGACTGGGAGAGCAGAGGTCACCCTGATGATCCACACTGTGGAGTGACTGTTCCACTTAATGACAGGGAGAGCAGAGGTCACCCTGATGATCCACACTGTGGAGTGACTGTTCCACTTAATGACAGGGAGAGCACTGGTCACCCTGATGATCCACACTGTGGAGTGACTGTTCCACTTAATGACAGGGAGAGCAGAGGTCACCCTGATGATCCACACTGTGGAGTGACTGTTCCACTTAATAACAGGGAGAGCACTGGTCACCCTGATGATCCACACTGTGGAGTGACTGTTCCACTTAATGACAGGGAGAGCAGAGGTCACCCTGATGATCCACACTGTGGAGTGACTGTTCCACTTAATGACAGGGAGAGCAGAGGTCACCCTGATGATCCACACTGTGGAGTGACTGTTCCACTTAATAACAGGGAGAGCACTGGTCACCCTGATGATCCACACTGTGGAGTGACTGTTCCACTTAATGACAGGGAGAGCAGAGGTCACCCTGATGATCCACACTGTGGAGTGACTGTTCCACTTAATAACAGGGAGAGCACTGGTCACCCTGATGATCCACACTGTGGAGTGACTGTTCCACTTAATGACAGGGAGAGCAGAGGTCACCCTGATGATCCACACTGTGGAGTGACTGTTCCACTACAATTTGTCCAAGATATGTAAGATAACAGTAAACACATAGCGGAGGCGGATATTTTTGGTTCTGTGCCCACAATTATTAGAAACATTTTATTATTTTAAGAGAAAATCAGGCTTGGACCAGGGTTTTGTTTGTAGGGAGTATACAATTGTGAAAAGGCTCTTAGAATAGATAGATGACAGTAGATACGCCCTGCCAATCAGAATCCACTATACACAATACTATACACAAGGCAGGATGTGATCACCACATGGAGCGTTTATATTTTTTGTGCCATACGGGGCGAAGTATTTAAGCAAGTGTATTATTTTTTCACACATGCCTAATACTTCACACTGTAAATAAAGAAGTAATTGGTGGTGCCTTTTTTTTTCATTTTACAAGTGATGTAACAATAAGTAAATAATAATAAGTACATAACTAAAATAAGTACACAAAAAACAAATGTTCGCTAGAGAGCATCAGATAAATTACCAAAAGGTAAAAAATGAGTGAATCTTTGTGATAAACATCTTCCTGGAATAAATGCTCTTTACATGTTTTTTAACATAACAATAGTTATACATACATTGAACAAACATCAATAAAATGTAATTAAACAGTAAATATATATCACACAGGGTAGCAGTTAATGATTCAAGGATGAGGGCTGAACTAAAAAAAATAGATAGAAATCCATATAGATAGGATGAGATCGATATATAAGCATTTTTCTGATGATAAAAGTTATTTTTGAGCATTTGAGGCACTCTTTATAATGGTCTCACCAGTCAGTTGTTGTTAGTTGAGTTTGGATACCTGATCTTCTGCAGTACTAGAGTAACAAGGAAAAACATTAACCAGATCAAGTGCAATATGGTGCTTTCCAATGTAGATAGAGGCAAGATAATATTATAAATTACATATATTGCAAGGTTTTGAGTTTCAGTACAAGTTTCTAAATGTACTTATGTAACTTAGCAGACACGTATTGTAAGGCAGCTTACTAATTACTATTTGCATACACTTTAACTATAAACTTACCAATTGGAGACAAAGAACAGATGGTAAGCTAACGTTAGTTGGCAGTACTACTAGCCGCGACTAAAAGAGTACTGTACTGTTTGTAGCTAGCAAGCTGTCAGCATCAAAAGTTGAACTTCTAAGAAATATGCAAAACATGTTTCTTTTCTAGACACTGTAAACTTGATGCATAGAATTTGATAACATATGTGGCTGACAAGGGAAAAGTTCATTATTATAAAAGGTGGCCTACATATATCACCATAGCGGGCTTAAAAAAACAGTAGATTACGTTTTCATTGTGCGATTAGGTGATTGGACGAAAGTCATCAAGTTGTTTTGCTACATCAGTGGTCTTACTGTCATTTTATGACATTGACCTGTGGCCTAACGTCTCTCAAAAATGTGTGCAAGCACAGAAACCCATCCACGCACAGGATTGGATCCACACACACATGCTTTGATTTACACACGAACACGATTAAATCCACAAATGCACACGCCACAATTCTCACAAGAAAGTGTTAACTGCCAAGTTGTATTTTCTCAAATGTTATTTTAGAAATAAGAAAATTATATAAATATATACAAATATATATTATTAACGCATTCCTGAGTTTAATGTCATGTATTTATGGATCAGGGTTTACGTGAGGGGATTATATGCTGTGAACACAAACATATTGTCAGTGTTCTAATTCCATAACATCCCATCTCCATAACATTCCATCTCCATAACATTCCATCTCCATAACATAACATTCCATCTCCATAACATTCCATCTCCATAACATAACATTCCATCTCCATAACATTCCATCTCCATAACATTCCATCTCCATAACATGCACATGCATGTACAAGGCTCACAAGACCAGAACCTCAGAAGGGTCCCTGGGAGTCATTGCAGATACATTATGCAGGGCCTTTTGATATAGGTACTGTTTGGACATCGTTGACAAGTTTTCAAAGTGGATGAAATGCATTCCAACAAGAAACAACTCAGCCCACACTTCTGCATGTATCAGCTAACCAGACCATCCTCTGGGGGGGTCCCAAATTAGTGTCAGTCAGAGTGGACCACTTCATTACAAGCAATGGACATGACTAAAATTGTAGAGATTAAACACGGGTTTCATTTGGCGTGCAGTTGAAGGGTTTTGTGGAAAGTAAAACTGTTGTATGAAAGGACAGACTAGATTCAGGATCATTAGTCCAAAAAAGCAACACCTATAAATGTCTTATAAATCACAAGTCCACAGGAACAGTGGTCTGGTACCCCCCCCCTCCCCTCCCCCAACACCTAATTTGCATCCAGTTAGTGCACTGAACAACAACTCTCTCTATATACTGTGCCCAACTAGGTGCAAGACGTTAGTGGGGAATCAGGGCCAAAACAACAGCCATAGGGCGCATTCCAGTGCACTTGCTGCGCTCGACAACGCATGCGCAATTACACCAGATTGTTGATGTTTCTAGATATATTTAGAGTTCGTTGCAACACTTTATTCGACAATGCGTGAGATGAACAGACGATTACAGTCATGAAACCCAGGAGGCAGTTTAACGACGAACGTAGTTCCACAATAAAACCACAATAGAGCCGTGTTTCTGCGCATGCGTCACTTCAGAGTACAGGGGAAAGACCAAACACGTCCATCACATGACTTGGCATTCATAAAGGCCTTATGGCACAGTTTAATAAAACGACCAAGACAAAGGGACATTCAATATAGACAATATATCCACCTCTGTGCAGTCGTCATAATTAAAACGTAGGTTTAGAATGAACAGTTCCCCCCCCCCCAAGTTATAGTTTCCACAAAGATCTTTAATAAAAAAAATAAAAATGTAGATTGCTGTTGTGCAGCAGTGTTAACAAAATCATCATCAACAACAACAACAAGTTATTAATAATCACATCAAGACCTGCAAAAATACTGGACCCCCGCCAAGTTTTTATTTTGGGCTCATAGCCTGTAGGGTAACATCTGTCTATAGTCAGTGGTCTATAGTATACATGAACCTATTGCCGCAGATACACACGCTGGCTTACACGGGTTTAACAATCGTTATAAACCCTTAAAGATCCAGAACAGTTTAAAATAAATAACTACAATTCATGATTATACCTATCCGTATATGACAATCGGGAAAAATGCCCACCAACCTGTTTTTAAGATCACGCAGTGTAACGTTTAAAATACATACTGGTAACTCATGCAAATCGGTTCACATAATATACTACAAACACAGGCATGCCATATAGACATATGTGACGACCTATAATAATGACAAACATGACCAGGCATTCAGATGCATTATAGAAGGTTGATTTAAAAAGATCACCGAGAACCACAGTAGGTCTGAAGCCGCACGGGTGTATTTAAATGTCCACACTGGAATAAAAAAGACAAAAAAAACACTCACCACTGTTACTGGCGAGACCATCTCTCAATCAAACCCTGGAGATTAACTTCACAAAGGAGATTTAGAGTGCTGCAACTGTACAACGGTTTCCCCACAAGGTTGATGTATGCAGCAGTCCACTATATTGATGTTTCCTTACTTTGTAATGTGGATTGTTTTCGTCCCTTGCAGGCTGGTGTTAGTGGGAGGAGGCAGAGTGACGTGGTTGTTGTGGGTGGAGATTAAATATCCATGCTGCCTTTGAAACCAAGTTGTGGATTCCTAAATACTAGATTTCACAAGATTACAAACAAGAAACCATAATTATAAAATGCATTTTTTATTTTTTTTGCATTTTATTGCTGTCAATTATGTTATCAAAGTATTCAAGTCAAGTCAAATGTATTTATAAAGCACATTTAAAAAAGTAACTAAGGTTACGCAAAGTGCTGTATAAAAATATTGTTACAGCATATCATAAAAATACTACAATCGAAATGCAGTCATAAAGATAATATTTCTTACTGAAATTTTAAAAATTTCAGTAAGTAGGCATCACAACGTAGAGATCTTTACCAGAATACAGCATGTTGGAAAAGTTTGAGCTGAATGACGACGATGGTCAGAAACTTTTGGTTTCAATACTTTTGGTTTCAAACGCAACAGAAACGATTGCCCCTTTAAAATGAGGTGTTTTGACTGAGTTAACTTATTTGTGTTTCTATTGTAACCAAGTGGGAGGGTAGTAAGTACCAGCAGAAGTTGGAAATATCTCATCTTCAACCGCTTATCCAGGGTCGGGTCGGGGGGGTGGCCAAACGTTCCTTTCCATCTCCACATTAACCAGCTCTGACTGGGCAACCCAGAGGCTTTGATATAATCTCTCCACTTAGTCCTGGGTCTTTCCTGAGGCCTCCATCCAGAGGCGATGACTGAGCTTCTCACCCTATCCCTAAGGGAGAGGCCAGCCACCTTCCTGAGAAAACCCATTTCGGGTGGCAATCTTGTTCTTTCGGTCATCACCCAGCCTTCATGACCTTAGGTGAGGGTAGGAACGAAGATTGACCGGTCGGCCGCAAAGCAACCGCTATACCAAACTATGGCACGGTTGGTTAGAATTCTTTCGACCGTGCAGCGGTAAAGGTTTACCAGAGATAGGTGGGCTTCCTTAAATAGTACATGCGCTGTTGCACCTTTTTGATTAGCGTTTTGGTATTGAGGGACCAGAATAGGTCTTGGGAGATTTGGACAAAGAGGAATTTGTTGCAGGCCACACGTTCCACCGTGGTCTCATCATCAATGGCAACTGGGACATGTATACAGCTATTTGTCTTCCTGTAATCCACAGTCAGTTCTTTGGTTTTCTTTGCATTGGGACAACCGCTAGGGACAGTTTGAAACAGGGCCACCACCTGCTGTCAACATAAAGAACTGCAAAATAATTATGTTATTCTTTTATTCTATAAGATAATTATCTGCTATAATTTCTTATTTTTTTATCTATGGATATAGCATGAAAAAAAATATATATATATATAATATATCTGGCTGAATTTCCTAAATGAATTATTTTTCTTGCATGTGCCAAAAATGTATGTTTTATAAAACACACCGCAAAAACTGAAAATCGATGCATTGGACTGGAGGCCACCGCTCATGAGAGAACATACAAGCAAAGCCCACGAGTGATCCACACAGAGCCAGTGATGAAGGAAGCAGGCTACTGAGTCATCTCTCAGGTGGAGCAGAGGTCTTCACAAAGTGACCACCTGATTGCTGCAAAGCTGGTTGACGGCTCACTCTTCCCAGAGTTTGTCCTGCGTTCTCTACATCCGACCTTGACTGTGCTGTGAAACAATGGTCCGTAAGAATCAAGGACAAGTCTGAGCTGACCACTCTGTAGCGCCACACTGAGCTTGATACTGGTAAGGCGGCCTCTGTCTCTTTTAACAATCATCCGCGAGAACAACTTGGAGGAGGCTTTTGCTGAGATCGAAAATTATTATAATTAACCGATGACGACAACCGAGGCACGCGCCACCGTAATTTTCACGACAGCCTGGTCCTTCTGATGCAAAGATGAACAAGACGTGCCATCTACTGGTCATTGTGTGTCAGCAACACCCTCACATTCAAAACATGCATGGGTCAAATGACACAACACGATGCATGTAGTGTTAATAAAGCATTATATATTACACTCATCATATTTCAAATATAAAAACCACATAGTGTACCCCACGATTACTCTATTAGACTGTCCATTAAATGTATACCTTCAAAATGTAATAATTTGTGCAGAAAAACAGGTAGGCTTTTATTTAGTTGCAAGGATAATGTTCTGGTTAGTCCACCACGACACCAACTTTGAGGAAGATAATTGGTGTAGCAATCCGACCTTTGCTCAAAAACACTCGGGAACAGTTAAAATGAGTTTTTAAGCATGTTGCGTGTGCCTTGCGGACAACAAACACTGGCCTTGGTGTTTTAGGCACCCCTGGTTTGATCGGGTGGCTGCAACCGCTGTGTTGACGTCCAAGTAGAAACGGCTACAACTGCCATCACACAAAGTTTGCACTTACAGTTTCGAGAGAGTACTACTTTGATGATGATTGCACTAAGAAAAACGTACACAGTGTTATTAATATTGTTTTTATCTTTTATGTCTAATTTGTAAAAAGGGAGTTCAGTTAGTAGGTGGCATGCATCTATATAAAGTCTGAACAGACTCATGTGAAATCATACAGGAGAAAAGCCAGTCATTTGAGTTTGTGGCTAATTATTTTACAGTGCTTGCATTTGCTTTGTCTTTTACTGCAAATGATAATTCATACTTAGAAAGTATGCACCTGCATTGTTTACCATTGATTGAATTTCCGTCGAATTATACTATTTTTCCAGTTATATATTTTGTAATTTCAGACTTCTTAAAAATAGTGTGGAACTATTGTCTCGTGAACTCAATATCGTGTATTGATTTAAGTGTATCGCCACACCCCTACAATATGGAATACAGAAAAAACAGTCAAAGATGCAAGCATTTTTAAAGCATCGTGAAGTTGGAGATTCGACTTTACCGTTATGTCTTGAAAGCCGCACTAGTCCATCACTTTCTACAGTCCAACTCGTCGACGGAAATGACGTACCACAACCGGAAGACGGTTTCTATTGCCTCCTAGCATCGGGGAGACTGGTTGTGTCAGAAACAGCACAAACAGTTAGCCATATGTTCGTTTTTTGTTCTGGTTGCTTCGTTTAATTATTTGGACCTTTACAATAGCGAGTAGTTGTAATTAATGTACTATACTAATTGTGCTAATAGTTTAACGTGATGATTAAACCGATGACATCTTAGTAAACACTTCTGATACGTGGCTAGCTAGTGTGCAACGTCTGCTGTCCTGTTTATTCGCTCAGTTCGACTGCTAGCTAGTACAAATCAAAGTAACTGGCAAGCCAGAACTACAACTTTACCTTTTCCATTTTTAAAAGCTCAGCATGGACTTTGAAAATGTCCTCTCCATTGCTTCTCAAAACCAGGGCCTCAGTAGTGTACCGGTAAGTATACCTTTTATAACTTTGTGTCTTAATATAACATGCACGTTATGACCACGTTGAATACAATCATTAGATTATGAATTATGTATATTATTTTGTGTAGTAATGTGTTAGCTGTATATACCTTATGCTATTGATTGATTGAGGACATTTTTGTGTTGCTACTTGTGTGCCTGGCTGTGTAGTCGATTTTGATAATCGTCTAATATAGCGATTTATTTGAGCGATTTGTCGACTAATCATCTACTTTTCCAGTAATTAATCAGTAGACTTTTAACGATTATTCAGCTTTTGATCATTGAGTTACACTTATTCTAACAAGGAAATCACTTTTCAGCTTATGAAAAACATATTTTTATTTCACTCAACTCTCATCATTTGACCTCCTCTCATGCCAGGATATTTCCTTTTTAAATGTTCCAGCACACATGTTGTGCTATGGGAAGCTAGTGCCGCCTTGCACACTTTACAGATGCGTTAATTTTTTGTTCAAACTTTAGTAGAACTTTCCCACATGTGTCTTGTTCTGCTCTGTTTCCACGCTGACATTTTTGCGTTATTTATTTCTTTTAGAAATAGTGGTTGTCTCCTATTGGATTGCATACGGGAGTGCTGCATTACAGTCTAGAGCTACAGCGCTACACTGGTCAAATTGTGTTTTTGCAGGCCCCTAAAGTAGGTTGTACGACAAACGCCACTGCCCGCTTGGGGTGGAGGGTGATACTAATTTGGTCCAGTCCAAAATAGAGATATTATTGCCACATTTAGGTTTATGAACCTCTTGTTATATCCTATATAATGTTAAGCTGTAACGAGGCACCACATTCTCCTGTTAATTACATACTCCTTACTAGGTTAATCGATTAGCCCCCCCCCATGTATATCTTTTTACTTTGCATTTCTTTTCAGAAGAGGTATAGCTTACAAACTGGACCACCAAAGAAGGACCCCAAAGTGAAAGGTGTTAACTCAGCAGCCGTCCAGGCGTTCTTGAAGAAAAAAGAAATCGAGTGTAAAAAGAAAGGTTTGTTTTTGAATCAGTTTGCCTGCATGTTTAATCTTGTCTGTCTATTATGACTTGTACACTAATGTGGAATGCATTGATGTGCTCTAATAGTTATGCAGAGCTCTTGAGTATGACTTGTACACTGATGTGGAATGCATTGATGTGCTCTAATACTTGTGACAGAGGTCTTGTGACTTGTACACTAATGTGTAATGCATTGATGTGCTCTAATACTTATGGCAGAGCTCTTGTGACATGTACACTGATGTGGAAGGCGTTGATGTGCTCTAATACGTATGACAGAGCTCTTGTGACTTGTACACTGATGTGTAATGCATTGATGTGCTCTAATACTTTGAACAGAGCTCTTGAGTATGAAGAAGAAAGAGCACCTTCTCGCTAAACGCGTTGAGTTGAAGTCCGACCGCAAGGCTCGAGCGATGGCTTCTCGGACCAAAGACAACTTTCGGGGCTACAACGGCATCCCTGTGGTGGACGAACCCAAGAAGAGGAGATCACGAGGAGATAAGGACGGAGACCAGCAGATGGGTGAGGAACAGCGAAATAACACGTATGATGAAGACCTTGAGGATAATTATGAATATGCGCAGTCAGACTCTGAAACAGAACCGGACCCCGAACCCCAAAGACCCCGACAGACTGCCCCGAGCTCCAGTTCCAAACCCCCAATGCGACCCGGAGGATCACATAAACCAGCCCCTCCGCCCATGAACTTTGCTGAGCTGCTCAAACTGGCGCAGAAGAAGCAGTTTGAGCCGGTGGAGGTGAAGGCGAAGCCTACCAAGAAGGGTGAGCCGGAGAGGCTGCGGACGGCTGACGAAATCCGGGAGCTGGAGTTAGAACGCAAGGCAAAGAGGCTGGATAAAGGGAGCAAAGACCACCGGCCCCCAGAAACAGAGCGTGACAGGGACAGACATAAGGACAGGGATAGAGACAGACATAAGGACAGGGACAGAGACAACAAATCCCAGTCCAGCTTTAGTTCCTTGAGGAAAAGCACATCCAACAGAGACACGAACAATGGGAAGCAGCCCCTTAAAAGCTCGTTGGAGAAGCCGTTGCCCGGTGGGCCGAGCAAGAAACCAAAGCTGGCGCCGCCACCGTCTAAGTTAAGTGAGAGAAGTCAGCCTAGTAAGTCGTCTCAGGACAGAGAACGAGACCGACCTAAAACTTCTAACAGCTCGTCAGGTGCCTTAAGCAGCAAAGCTCCTGCCAAGGGTGTCTCCTCTCAGATGAATGCCAAAAATCTGACCCAACGGCCATCCTCAGCAGGCCGGAAAACCAACTCTACAAGTGACCTTAATGCTCCCAGGAAGGAGGACCTGTCATTGCCACCATCGAGACCCAGCAGCTCTGGGGCCAGACCAAGCGCAGCTCCGCATTTGGCCCAGGTGAAACCACAGGGGTCGTGTCAAAGCAAACCGCAGCAAGCGGCCTCTATCAGACAGGTTCGACCTGGCCCAGGGAGCACTGGGAGGCCAGGACTAGGTGGAGGCCCCCCCAGGCCTGGAAATGGAGAACCGGGGCGACCTGGTGGAAACTCCTCGGCAAGACCAGGGAATAACGGGCAAATAAGACCTGCGGCGGGAGGTGTTCCCAGACCGGGGGGCCCTCCTCTTAACAGACCAGGGGGCCCTCCTCTTAACAGACCAGGGGGCCCTCCTCTTAACAGACCAGGGGGCCCTCCTCTTAACAGACCAGGGGGCCCTCCTCTTAACAGACCAGGGGGCCCTCCTCTTAACAGACCAGGGGGCCCTCCTCTTAACAGACCAGGGGGCCCTCCTCTTAACAGACCGGTTGGCGGTAGCTCCCAAGGTCGTCCCGGAGGAGCGGTTAGGCCTGGGGGACCTATGTCTGGGCGGCCGAACGTTGGCGTAGGCGCTGGGCCTGGGAGACCCCAGTGCAGTGTGGTTGCTGAAACCATCTCCTCAAAGACCTATGGTGGAGCCAGGGGAGCGCCTCTCAATCCAGGAATGCAGCCCAGACCAGCCATCCCACCTAATAGACCGGGGATGCCTTCCAGACCAGTTATGAGACCGCCAGGTAAGAACTAGTGTCAGGTATTGTAGACCGGGCGATGCTATGCCTAATGTTTAGTAACTACTAGGTGTGTAACAACTTTATATGTATTACCGAATATCTTCCATTAGTAGCCCCGGCGTTTATTCGAAAAACTATTCGGACGGTCCGGCGTTTAAAAGAGACCGGCGGTTGTTGGAGGCTGGCTATTATTCGCCTCGCAGACGGAATGGTGATGGGTAAACGGGGTTAATTTTGCGGTGAAATACGGTATGTGGAACTACCCTGGTTAAAAAATATTCCACGTCTCGAACTGATGTCAATTTGTACGTTTATTCCTTTCCAAACATCTCTATAAAAACACCATGGAACAACTTGGCACAATCAAACACCGTGAAAACATGTTTGCCTTGTGAAACCTGCGGTTAAAAAAATAAGCAATAGCTAAATGTTCGTCTACCGGAATGCCGGTATACAACTCTTTGCCTCCTCCTCTCTCTCTCGCTCTCTCTCGCTCTCTCTCTCTCTCTCTCTCTCAGAAAAACAAGAAATCATAACAGCATAAAGTTAGATTACTGAGCGATAACACAGGTTGCGCACATTTACTGCGTCGCCACGGAAACACGTAAACAAATTCCCGCGTCAGCTACATTTTTGACACGAAAAGATACTTACCGGTATGATTCACTGAAGGAGGGAGGTAGGTTACTACAGACCGGATCTTAAAGGAGCCCGGCTACTATTGGAGACCGGCGTCTACTGTCACCAACACTTCAAACCCGGCGTTTATTGTAAACGGGCGTCAATAAGAGACGGGCCACTAATAGAAGATATACGGTATATGAATGGAAAAAAATATTTTTCAACTGAAGGTCACAAAATTATAAACAATATGCATTTCGAAATGTTTTAACTTAACTAAGCTGAGTGTGACTTTGTAAATCCTTTCCACAAATTTAAACTATTAAAACTGTATACATAACCAAAATAAATAACTGAATATGGGGCAAAGTGTGGTTACACTTAAACGTTTTTTTAATGTTGTTGTTTTGCGCATTGGCAATCGCTTGTTGCTTTTTGTTTGTTGATCTTTCTCTTAAGAGGTCACTGGAACACTTCCTACAAACTGCATACTGCTCTTGTTCTCTGTCCCACTTTTATTTAAAGAACTGTATCGGATATTCTCCGACACTGCTGCCCGGTAGGCTATTATCATCGAGTCAGACCGCGAATAACAAACATAACATTTAGCCAGTGCAAAATTTGAGACACAACCGTCAAAAATTGTCCACGGTCTTATTTGCCGATTGGTCGATGGCTGTCAACAACTCGATTATCAGCCGATTCTGATGTACTGCCGATGCATCTCTGCATTCCTTTGAAAAACAATTTGAACATAACTATGTATATAGCCTAAGAATATAAAGGCTAAGTCTCAATTAAGGAGATCCATGTCAAAACAGCTTTTATGGGTCCACTTTCCCCATTGCCTATGTGGTGCATCTGAGGCTGCCACCGATATGACAGTAAACTGCAAGTATACTGCAGTACAAACATATTGTTTGCTATGAATTATGAAGAGCCCTGTCACCACTGGTGTCGGTAGAGCACAGGAATTTACAAACCTAACGATACTCGCTCGTCGGCTTGTGTAACGCAAGTCACATTCACCTTAACTTTAGAGTTAGCTTTTTTAATATTGCACATCAATATTGCAAATTCCAACATTATGTGGTTAATCGTGCACACCTACTGATTTGGTTGAAATAAATTCATGTGGTTGTTCATATAACTGGCTCTTATTCAGCTGAGAGGACCGTCTGTCCAATCTTCTTTACTGCAGGGCTTCAACTGTGTAATGATTTATGGCTTGAACTCCTGGCAGTTGGAGTCCCTGTCCACTGGTTTGGATTTTAACTCAGCCATTCCTTAAGTTATTTCTGTGCCGTCGTTCAGCTTTTGTGTTTTGGATCAATGTCCTGTTGCCAGATCCATATTTGGTTCATCCTCATCTTTTGCACAGATGGCCTCACATTCGCCTTAACACTAGAAGCGCCAGAGCTGTTTTCACTCCTTAAATCACCAGAGCCCCGCGCCCGCTGGCTTCATTAACATACGAATCATCCCAATTAGCACCTACATTCTCATCCGCAGCTTCACCATCCATTCACTGAGTATAACCTGCCATCAACAGCATCAGTTCATCTATGGTGTTATCATCCTAAATGAAATGATTTACGAAGTAAAACATTTTAATAAGATAGTATGTATTTATTGTCTTATTTAGGCCTAACCATAGAATACTAATATAAAACCATGATTTTAAAATGCACAAGCTATGACATTTAAATTTCTAAAAATCGAATAAATGAAAATCCATCAATCTGTATGTCCTATTTTGATGTAGTAAATGCTGAAACATTTTAGATCACAAGCGATGTGCAATCAAATGATTTGCGCATGATTGGCCGTAGCTACAGACATATTGCAACACAGACTCTTGAAATAAAAACATTAGGCTACAGTGTATAATTCGATCGTTTTTACTTGTAAAATGTATTATAGTAATTACAGTCCAGTAACTAAGGCACTGTAGACAATACGTATTTTCGAACACAGTTTGTATATTGGTCACGGTCGGGCTGTATATGAATGGGCTAGATGAATGGGCCGTATGGATGAATGGGCCGTATGGATGAATGGGCTGTATACATACATGTGATTGGATGAATTCGTTCTGTTTATTTAGTGAAACATATTTTTCTTTATAAACTTACCTCTTTTTTCTAGTTCATTCAAATTCAACCAAGTCTTCGCAGTCTTTTGTCTGCCTGAACAGGACACGCAAACTAACCGGTTGCACCGCACACAGTGTTTATTAGTGTTGTTGCGAGTGCACATGAGACAGCAGCAAACTAATCCGTTATATATATCCAGTTTCATATAGATCAGACCAAATGAGTCCCGTTTCATATAGATCGGACCAAACGAGTTCAGTTTCATGCTCTTTCTGCCGTATGCGTCCCGGACTTATGTATGTTCCACGTCCTTTTCTGTGTGCATGAAACTCTGTGAGGAGCTTTATTTATCGCTCATTTGTAGTAAGCCTAATAAACATTAGCCAGCTCTGACTGGGGAATCCCGAGGCGTTCCCAGGCCAGTGTGGAGATATAATCTCTCCACCTAGTCCTGGGTCTTCCCCGAGGTCTCCTCCCAGCTGGACGTGCCTGGAACACCTCTCTAGGGAGGCGCCCAGGTGGCATTCGTACAAGATGCCCGAACCACCTCAACTGGCTCCTTTCTATGCAAAGGAGCAGCGGCTCTACTCCGAGTTCCTCTCGGATGACTGAGCTTCTCACCCTATCCCTCAGGGAGAGGCCAGCCACCTTTCTGAGAAAACCCATTTCGACCGCTTGTACCCGCGATCTCGTTCTTTCGGTCATGACCCAGCTTTCATGACCATAGGTGAGGGTAGGAACAAAGATTGACCGGTAGATCGAGAGCTTTGCCTTTCGGCTCAATGGGCTGTATAGTTTGATGTAATTGGATAAATTCTTTCTGTTTATTTAGTGAAACATATTTCTTTATAAACTTACCTCTTCTTTTTCTAGTTCATTCTAATTTAAACAAGCCAATCAATCTTTTGTGTGCGTGTATCTCGCAGTCTATTGTCTGCGTATCGCCCATTCAACCATTGACGTCATAAGCCCAGTGAGGTGTGATCGGTGTCTGGGTACCGCAATTAGCCCCTCTTGGGTACCAACGCCCAGCGGCGTGGGCTTTTGGCGACAGGAGAGCAGTTTAGGTATCAAAAAACATGTAAATAGTACTTTTATATAGTGTTCGGTTTGTGATTTTGCAATTCTGAAAACGGGACAAGGTAAAATGCACGTATTTAGGAAAAGTCATGGAATGACGAGACTGTAGCTTTTCAACATTATATATTTATTTCAATTACTAACTGCAACGCCCGCGGGCATGGGCTGTTGGCGCTTCTAGTGTTAAGAAATCTGGTACAATGTGGAATACATGGTTAACATCGTGATTGTCATGTTAACCAGGGTCTAAAGGCCTAAATGTCGCTGACGGCAAGCTTAATAGTTCGTTCTGCTCTTCAAATGTAGTTTCAAAGTTAACACTTTGTCTGGCATAACGGACACATTTGGAAGATCTATTTAGAGCTCGTTCCAGGTTTTTCGGTTAGTACAGAGATGTGGATGTAGCGAGGCGTTGCCCATAGTACACTAAACATACGTTTGCTTTCACGCTGATGGTTTGATTGGGGAATCTGATCCTAGATCTCTACATAGGGAGGGCTTTACTCCGGAGAGTAACAGAATCCAGTAGTTCAAGGAGCCCTGTGATTCATTTATTCATTTTCCCCCTTCAGGGGCAGGCTTACACTCGTTAGTCCATCTGTCGTCGTACCAGTTAAAACCACTGTGAGAAAAATTTTTGATCCATAAAAGAATTGGAGCTGTTTGATTTGTGTGAACCGCAGTCATGTTGTGGCCCCTCACAGAACCAAGAGCCAGTGTTTTCAATTGTTTGTTTATTTCATGGTGGTGACAAATAGACCATGGCAAATGTATTCATGTATTATATACAGACTACTGTAGGCATAATTTCTGTTTAGAAAAATAATTTGTGTTGGAAATCTAGACAGATATGTACTAAACACGCGTGGCTCATTCAACTTTCTAACCCAGCAAACTAATGTAATCGACCAAAAAGGGGAAGAGGCTGACTTCATTTTTCCTAAAGGACATGTTTTCATATCCATGTATGTAGTTATTTTTGTTTAGGTGTGTGCCGAAATGAACGCTTCCCTGTTTTTCCAGGCACAGCGCTTCCGCCAATCACCTCTGCGTACAAGAGGAAGTACGAGGAAGAGGAGGAGTACGACTCGGAGATGGAGGACTTCATTGATGATGAAGGGGAGCCCCAAGACGAAATCTCCAAACATATCAGGGAAATCTTTGGCTATGATCGGAGCAAGTAAGGAGACACACTTATATGAGGTCCTGAGAACACGCTTGGCGTAGCTTGTAGTTTTGTTTCCATGGTGCTCTGAGTAAAATGACCTGTGTGTTTTGTGGCCCAGATACAAAGAGGAGAGCGACTATGCATTAAAGTTCATGGAAAGCAGTTGGAGAGACCAGCAAAAAGAGGAGGCTAGGAGGTAAGTCAATAAATAGGGGTGAGACCTCTGGCCCTTAATTCTGATCATCACTCATCAACTTGTACGGAAGCCCATTAGGGACTGTATTCATATGATAAAGCAGTTTACAAATACATTATTAATGTGTTATTTGACAAATAAAAATGCAATGATCCAAATTGCATTCACGTTTTCACAATATTACAATTAAAATGGAATAACAGTTTGACATTCTACTTTCATAGGCGTACCCGGGACTATATTCAAATGCAATTAGCTAAACGGCGCCCCCGGTCAAATGCATTTTCTTTTTTTCAAGTGTGTCTTCAGTTAGGGTGTAACTTAATGGTTTAATATCCCAGGATAATTGGTCTATAGGTTTGGTTTGAGACCAGGCCTGAGAAGTGTTGTTGTTCTTTTCATAATTGACCAAATAACTTTAAATATTCCACTTGTTAGTAGATGCATCATACAGGGTTAAAAGCAGGGAACAATAGTTGTACAGAGCATTGCCACCTGTTTATTCATGGGTTGCTGCAATGCTTTATGTCACCATTTACATTATCCACTAACAGTTGTCTTAAACACCAGTATATTTTGCTAAGTGTGTTAAAGCTAGGTTGGATTGAAAAACCAAAGCCTGCACACTTAGCAGATTTTCAGCATTAAGTTAGAAAGCCTCATTGTATAGACACGCTATTCACTACAGTTGTGGAGGGGCGAATTATCTGTTTTTTTTTATTCTCCTGGTAGTTAATAGTTCCAGGTGTCCTGAGTTTGAATTAGTTCTTAGGAAAGATTGAAAAACGGAAACGCTCTTCAGGAACAGTGTGGAATCGTCCGAATGAATATATTTTTATTGTTGTTGCCTGAACGGACTCCTGTGTTCTGCCCTTATGTGCGTGCCAAACATTTCCCTGTGCTTCTGTGCCTTCCTGAAGATCAGGAAGAGGAGAAACAATAGCTGGAGAAACTCAAAGGAAATACGGCCAGAGAAAGAAAAAAAGGCCTAAATTACCAATTCCCTACCCTTCCCCTTAAATTGGAAGCCTTATTGCAGGAGTAACCGCTGTGCACCTTAATGCATCTTCTCTTGTTTTTTCTCTCCTCTTCTCTCAGTTTACGCCTGGGAATCAAGGAGGATGAGGAGGAAATGCGCTTGGAGGAGGAGGAGATGAAGAAGAAAATGGCAATGAGTGCAAAGCGGAAAAAAGTTTGACACTAATCAAACCACAAACAAATGCTGATTTTTCCCGGAGGCATAAGGATTTGTGGCGCAGTGTAGCAAGACGTTGTCCCCATACACTAAAAAAACACTTTTGTTAAACATTCCCCTGCTAATGGTTACGGCTAGGATTGTGGAATCTGATCCTAGATCTGTGCCTAGGGGGAACTAAACACCCGGAGAGTAACAGGGTCCAGTTGGACCCGTGGCCCGCTGTTACATTTATTTATTTTATCGGTGCGAAAGGAGCAAGATTGTACTATTGTGAGTCCCTCTGTCGTTTCACGAGCTGAATCCGCAGAGAGAAAATATAATATATTTAAAACCCTAAAGAAAGGACATCTGGTTGACTTGTGTGTCATTTTGTCCCCACCCACTCAGAACCAGCAGCCTCATCTCATTGTATTGGACCTTCATCTAATGCTGGAGAGAAACAGACCTTGTCAGAGACATAATCTGAAATGTGTTGCCCTTTTCCTGGTAAAAATATTTCACAGAACTAGTTGGCTTATGGTATTCATTTGTTTGTGTGCTTTGCCTTTGCCAGTAATATGACACATTTTTTTTGGGGTGCTCGAACTATGTCCTTGGTTGGTTTAGCAGGCAGACTTTGAAAAATGAATATATGTTTTCTTTTTTATATAGCAGAATGGCATTCATTAATGAAGCCAATCAAATATTTAATTGAGGTTCAAGTCATAAGAAATGTGTTTGTTGTCACCGATTTAGTGCTGTTGATTTGCAAACACTGTTGACCTGGTTTGTAGTTCAACTAAACTGGCACTATTATCATTTATTTGATTACTATAAATAATCCTCACTTAAAAACCCACTTAACCGTAGCAAGGTTTCCTCAAACACATGTCTAAAAAAGATTGAAATACCGTGTAAAAAGATATGCTCCAGATTAATGTTCTCAAACTTATACTCTTTTCTCAGAAGAAAAAGCATACTAATATCCTTTTATTAGATACGTTTCTGTTCCCAGTGTCTGGGAAAGTGTGGTGATATAGTGCAGGTGATTATCCCAAATCTTCGCTAATGTCAGGCATTCCCATAACATAATGCAGCTGCTGTCATGCTGGCAAATCAGGAGGACGTCAGTCCGTTGTGTTACAATAGCCCTAAACATTCCTTGTTCGATACAAAAATAGATTTTTAAGCATCGTTATTTTGTATATTTCTCTATATAAATGTGATATTATTATTTTCATATTTCTTTCATTAATTCAGGAATTGCAAATGCTTGGTCAATATGGGGTGTTGTGTGTAGATTGGAAAGTGGAAATAACATTTTTACCCATTTAAGCTTTAGGCAGATTTTTTATGGAATGGGGAATATGTGAAGGGGTCTGGATACGTTTGAATGCACTGTATAGTCATCCTTCTGAACTGAGCTGAAGAAACTACTTATTTCAAGTACCTCAAACCTCAGTGTTGGAACAATTAGAGGATGAATCTGGCACATTCTGGAAACTCTGATGATTACCTAGATGACAGAGTGAAAAGAACCAATTTTACCAACGGAAATGTTTTTAAATAAACATCCAATACATTGATGTTAACCTGCAAGAACATAGAAACGTTTTGGCTTTGATACTAAGCCTTCTGAAACTAATCCAGCACTGTAATAGTAATTAAAATTACGGAGTGACTTATTTTTAATTCATGAAAAAATTATCCAGTTCTGCAACGCTTCTTGACTTACAGGTGTTATCAGTTACCACAGTGTTTTTTTTATTACATGTTTTGTACTGAGGAGGATGAATGCTAATTTAATCAGGGTATGAGTGTTTCATATACATCCGACATCTATGTTTTCACCCAAAAAATGGGATCTTTTGGTGGAAGTTGCTGATTTGATATCACAATAATTTCTATAATAATTTGTAACGCAACAAAATGTGAGAAAGTCCAAATGAATACATCATATTAATTCCACTTTATGATGGGCCGATAGTTAACCCAAACTCAAGTTTGTTCGTTTAAAAAAAAAATTTGAGTTGAACTTTCACCCAATTCTGTGTAGATTATTGTTATCCGCTGTACCGTAGTGAACTGAAGGACTTTCCATATATTTCACTGGAAGGCAATGGTGTTCTATTTAGTTTATAGTTTTAACCATGCAGAATAAAACTATAAAGAAAACATGTACACAGATCAGCCAGTTGGTCTTCCGCTTGCACCCAAAACAGCGCTGCCCCGGAGCATGGACTTTACAAGCCCCCTGGAGGTATCCTGTGGTGCAGGGATGCAACTACTTTACTGGTTAGATTAATGAGTTGAGTTATTAGATAGAAACATTCATACATGGACAGTTCATCTGGAAAATATTCGCAGCTCTTCACTCTCTTCACATATTGTTATGATACAGCCTTTTTGCAAAGTGGATTGCATTTTTTAAAATCCTCAAAATTCAACACACAATGCCTCATTATGATAATGTGAAAAACATATTTTTGAATCTTTGCAAATCTATTAAAAATGGAGAAAAAATCACATGTACGTAAGTCTTCCCAGCCTTTGCCATGGCACTCAGGTGTATATTGTTTACAATGAACATCCATGAGATGTTTCTACTACTTGGATGGAGGCCACCTGAGGTAAATTCAGTGGATTGGACTTGATTTGGAAAGGCACACACCTGTCTAAATAACGTCCCACAGTTGACAGTGCACGTTAGAGCACAAACCAAGCTGTGAAGTCCAAGGAATTGTCTGTAGACCGCCGAGACGGGATTGTATCAAGTCACAGATCTGGAAAAGGGTACAGAAACGTTTCTGCAGCATTGAAGCTCCCAATGAGCACAGTGGCCTCCATCAGAGGTAAATGGAAGAAGGAACCAGCAGCCAAACTGAGCGGGGTGAAGGGTCTTAGGGAGGTGTCCAAGGATGCTAATTCTGACCAAGCTCTGACAGAGCTCCAGCATTGCTCTGTAAAGAGAGGAGAACCTTCCAGAAGGACAATCATCTCTGCAGCACTCTACCAATCATCACATTCGCGATGAAAACCTGCTCCAGAGCGCTCTGAACCTCAGATTGGGGCGAAGGTTCATCTTCCAACAGGACAACCACCCTAAGCACACAGCAAAGATAACAAACGAGGGGCTTCCAGACAACTCTGTGAATGACTTCGAGTGGCCTGGTCAGAGCCCAGACTTGAACCTGATTGCAGATTTCAGTTCTCTCCAGAATTGTACAGATGGTCTGCATTTTAACACAGTTTCACATGTTTCATCCATCTGCAGACTGTGTGCGCCTGGGTCAGAGTGGTCGCGAAGGACCGCATTTTTACCCTTTGAAAAAAGGGACCTGTGTATGAAAATGGTTACAAATTCTAATCGTTTCATCCCATATATTTGTTCAACCCCTTTAACCTGACAGTCGACACTTCAATTGCATCTCTGTCGCTTCATTTCAAATCTTTTTTGGTGGCGTACAGATCCAAAATTATGAAATATGTGTCAGTGTTACCAGAGCTAACTGCATATACTAAAGGTTTTATTAAAATAGTCAACAAATTCCGATAAAGGGGATAACAAATATCCCGTTTAGGCAATAGTGCAGACTGGTGGATGCACTTACGAATCTTGGGAAATACATAGGCAACGGCAAATATGATGATGGCAGTGGAAATTTTGGAATTCCACCCATTCTGTGTATTTGTTGATGGTAAAATCATTATGGTATACAGTGGCAACCCTAAATATCTTATGCTCATCTTAATACTATTATTACAATCATATCATTATGACGTCACAATTGTGTTATGTGATTGGCTAGGTTGTCATAGCAAAACACATGGAAGCATCACCAGTGTGAAGAATCTCTTTATTTTTTATTGTTTCATTTTTGTTCTGCCACCTGGTCATTCCATTGCAGGTGCACAAGTACTTAGTTTTTACACAGATGTCTTTCTTATGAGCTGCACAGCTATATCGACCTGAGAATGATGCCTTGATCGGGAAAGCAGGAAAATCTTTGAAAAAATTGATTGAAATCAGCAAACTAGACTGTCAAGGTCTCACATCCCACATATCTACAGGCCGTAGTCATAATCGGGTTTCCCTTCTAAGCAGCTTTTGCCATAGGCCTTGAGCGACTCAAGGGGGTGCATGGTGGCTTTGACAGCATGGTCCTCTGACATCCGCTCTGTCCACTTTTTCAGCTCAGGGGTACCATCCAGACAGCTGTGAATGAGAGAGAGTGCTTCTATTGAAAATTTTTACTTTACAACCTACAGGGGTTTTTGTCTCACTTAAATTGAGTGTATTATTTTTTGAACAACCGGAATTGTTTTAAATTCTGTGCGGTTTCTGCTCACTAATTGAAATTCATCGTTATGTGGAAAATTTATTTTTTCTAATAAACATTTATTTCAGTACTTCCCATTACTGGGTTTGCTTAATGTACTATGGGTGACAATGTACTATGTCGACCAACTGACACCGGATATCACAACTAATATCTACCGATTTATGAACGACCATGAATCATTGCATAAAAGTTGATGAGAGTTCAGTACAAAGACTGGACTTCCACTACAGTAGGCTTTTTAAAATGACCGATTATACTAAATTGGACATCCAGACAGTGTGTGGACAGCGAAACAGGAATACTAAAAATGTATGAATGTATACAATTTACAGTGGATACATACTGCATCAACTCGTCCGCCTCCAGCCTCTCAATCCATGGCCAAATCATGTAATCGATTATTGCAACTGCATCTCCACCAAAGAACTTTGTGTTCTTATTCACAAGTTCCTGAAAAAGTACATCATTGTAAAGATTAATTGTCAATTTAAAAATCATTCCTGATCTTATATTTTAAATTAATTTCATGACACACATAAAAAAAATTGCACACTACAAAGAAACATCTATTTATACTTTAAATTTATAATTTATACTTCACTACAGTTACATTTGGAATGTCAACAACATAAACTCTTAAACCAGTAGTAATTTTGTCAAAGCTTCAATGTTGGGAATAACTTACTTTGTTCAATTTGGCAAATTTGTTCCTCAGCTCCTCCTCCAGTACCGAAATGTCATCTCCATTTTTCTTCCCTGTTGGTATCTTGTAGAACAACGGTATCGTCTGTACAACAACATTCAACATTCAAAATTGGGTGACTTTATAGCTTAGCAGTGTTATGTTGGCAATACACCACAAAATACCACCCCTAATTGGGTAAATGCTTTTATAATCATGTTAATTTTACGAACCCCCAAGGCAATTAGAGCAGTAAAAGGTGAAGTTATATTCATGATATACAATCTCATTCCACAGCTATCAGCCAATCAGCATTGAGCTGATCATACCTTGGAATAATCCTCCAACCACATTTTCTGCTGGGCCTTCTCAAAAGGGTCGGCTGGAAGCAGCTTTTTGTCTCCATAAACCTCGTCCAGGTATTCACAGGTGATTAGAGACTCACAGATCAACTGACCACTTGAAGTCTCCAATGTCGGAACAAGACCCAGTGGGTTCTTCTGTAAGTACCAGTCTGGTTTGGCTTTCAAATTGATGTTGACAGTTTCATGCCTAAGACAAAATGCAAAGTTTATTGGAATATGAATTTAGGTCTGTGGAAAACGCAGTGAGGGTAAATTAAATTACCACAAACACTGTGAAGTTTCTTTTGGCACATGACTTACTTGATCCCCTTGGCATGAAGCACTAGTCTGGTTCTCTGGGCAAACGGACAGAATCTCATACTGTAAATCCTGATTAGACCGTTGGGTATCGGGCTGGGAGCACAGCTTCCTGTTCAATAGAGTTATTGGCAAATTATTAAACCTCAAACATAAAAAAAATACTATTGGATATCCAGCATACTGGAAATACAATTTCACGAAAACAAATTAACAACAGACTCTCAAGACAAAGGGCCCTCACATGGTTAAAGATATGCTAAGAGTTGTTGCTAAGATGGTGGGTGGAGCAATAAAGCTTCACTTAAAACAGAGCTACATGAAAAGTCCCCAAATGTGATTGCCAACGGATAAGAAAAATACTAGTGGTTTATGACATCACACCAGTATTCCAAAGCTAGTTCGAATCCCGAACTGTCATGGTAAAAATGTGTTTGTTGTTTCTGCTAGATGACAAAGGTGTTAACGCATGTCAACCGTTCTTCGCTTTAGAGTTATGGGAAGATAGACATTTTTGTTTGTGTTGATGTTTGTTTGACACAGGTTAGACGGCCACCAAATTCCACACAAGACGTCCAACTACGGCAGTGTTTCTCAATCCTGGTCCTGGCGACCACAAGTGGAGCACTGTTTGGTTTTAGCCCTAGCTGTCACACCTAAGTCAACTGAATTATTTTCTTATAGGTTGATTACCTCATTGTGGACATTTTTGAATCAGGGGTGTACATATATATATATATATATATATATATATATATATATATATACATGCCAGCCTAAAATTTTGGCCACATAGTTTTGTTTAATAAAAAAAATGCGCAGGTTTGATTTTGCAGATTTTCATTGCTTCAGATCGTGGGTGATTATAATTAAACTTCTACCCTGTCATTCACACTTTAACATGTGTTTGTGTTTAATAGGCTACATTTTAGCCGAAGTTGCTTATCAGTCTTTTAATATTGCATTTTACTACCTATAGAATACTCCTCATGCTGTGCCAAATGACAAACTGTGTACATGTCAGTGTTTAATTAACACAAATCTGTAATCCAACCGAAGTGTATGGAGATGAGTTCTCAGTTTACTGTACTTCATATCCTTTGAAAGCATAACCAACAGGACAAAATATTTTAGATATAATTTTTCTTACCTTTGGCAAGGCATATTTCTGAGGCCATTGCAGATTAACTGCTCAGCTGTAGCTGTCTTGTGTCTTTGACTGAAACAAATGAACACATTAATGCATACTTAATGCGCATATGAAATCAAAATGAACTCTTGTCTTGGTGCAGATGTTTGTCAAATACAATTCTTACCAACAAGGTATTGTCTAATGCAAAGTTCCGACCTCTTGACTAGTTGGAAATGTCTGGGTTTTTATTGATGACAGTGATGGGATGCACAGAGCCAACCCAGCCTGCAAAATTAGCCCGAGGGCAGAAACTTGCATTGGTGCTACAATACCATGTGATTATTTAACATTTAAAGCTTTTGACGCCACGCAACCGTCTGTTTGGGTATTGAAATACACTGCGCATTCCAACCACACTTTAATACGTATGAAACTAGATTAGCTACAGTGTAATCATCAAGTCTTGAACTAACGACATTCACCAATTAACCAAACAAATACTTGAACAACATGAACATCCACCGACTGAAATCTCATCGAATAGAGATGTTGTTAGATATTTCATTACTCTGGAAAAGCCCATTTTGGTAATCTTGACTTTCATATATATGTTTCTTATATTCTTATGTTTTGTTGAAACACTGTCTACACTGCGTTTGTAATTTCTACCTCAGGATTCTGTGCTCCATCAGTTTTCAATATCACATCTTACCAGAGCCTTTTGTAAAATACAGGCTTTTATGGTTGTTCTGTATTTGTTTCTGTATAGCCTAGTCCTAAAGTTAATGAGGGGACAGGACTTAAACAGTCAGCGATAGTAATCATTTTCAGAGAGGGTAAAAGCACTTGCCATCTAGAGTCTCATCTCATCTCATCTCCAACCGCTTGGGGTAGCAGCTCTAGCAGGGGACCCCAAACTTCCCTTTCCCGGGCAACATTAGCCAGCTCTGACTGGGGAATCCCGAGGCGTTCCCAGGCCAGTGTGGAGATATAATCTCTCCACCTAGTCCTGGGTCTTCCCCGAGGTCTCCTCCCAGGTGGACGTGCCTGGAACACCTCTAGGGAGGCGCCCAGGTGGCATTCGCACTAGATGCCCGAACCACCTCAACTGGCTCCTTTCTACGCAAAGGAGCAGCGGCTCTACTCCGAGTTCCTCTCGGATGACTGAGCTTCTCACCCTATCCCTAAGGGAGAGGCCAGCCACCTTTCTGAGAAAACCCATTTCGGCCGCTTGTACCCGCGATCTCGTTCTTTCGGTCATGGCCCAGCCTTCATGACCATAGGTGAGGTTAGGAACAAAGATTGACCGGTAGATCGAGAGCTTCTAGAGTCTGGTTTTTTTTCAGATCCTTGGCATGTCCCCATGTTACATGTGTTGGAAATCACCACTATTTACTATTCAGGAGAGTTCTCAACAGCAGATTCGTTTTGTTTGATCATGTCAGGCATGACAGCTAAAACAAATCATGACAGAAAATGTAACAAAATGGTACTTGTAGCAAAACTACCATTGTTATTGTCTGAATTTAGATTAATGATAATATAGAGCCCAGAATGCACCACAAGACATACAAGGTTGATGTAAACGCACCAAACGTATAAAGTATTTTGGGTCATCTAAAAGACATTTGGCACAATTGCGTTGTCTTGTTGCGCTACTCCCCTGACCCTGGTCTCACGGCTAAAGGATTCGACCTTTTGATTTTCTGCAGTTTGCTGGAGGTCGTCATGGAGTGTGATGGAGTTCAGTCATCCCATCAACGTGGCTTCATTAAAAAACCTACATGCATTTAGCTGTTAGACAAGAGCGCGCCACCAAGATAAAAGAAACGAGTGCTTTTAAATGTCAAGTCAAACAGCAACATCCCACCAAGAATTTCTAACAATTTTTGCAGTCTGCAATGTTAGAGAATGTTACTGTTTCAGATGATTGGACTTTCTGTCTGCGCATTAAGAGCAGGGGGACAGCAGCTGAACTGTGGGAAGAAAATAGCACGTAATCGGTAGGAGACGCCATTTAACCAGCAAACATTTGACTGCATGGATTAATCTATTGGATATGCATGCCGCAGTCACAAGATGCAGGCCACTAGATATACTAGGGGAAAATAAAAGCAGCTGAAAACAAGTAAAACTGGTCTTACTTAATTCTTGTTCTTGTAAAATGATTTGTCAATCCATGTTGAACTCACTCCAAAGGTCCTACAAGTGTCGTCTGGCCGTGGTTTGTGAAGGTGGATAGCAAGGTGCTAGTGATAAACCACTCTTGGTATTTCTGGCTCTAACCTTCCAAGTTAGTCGTGTTTAGGAGTATCTTTAAATACTAGTACTAATTGTCTCACAGCTATAATTTGAGGATATTCACATCCGAATTGGAGGATCGGTTTAGGAATTACAACGTAATATGTAAGCCCCTCTTTTTTCTCAGGGGACCAAAAGTAATTGGACAATTGACTCAAACTATTTCAGGGATAGATGAGGCCTATTCCTTTGTTATTTCGTCATTAATTAAACAGGTAAAAGGTCTGGAGATGATTCCAGGTGAGGCATTTGGATTTCTAAGGTGTTGCTGTGACCCACACGTGCAGTCAAAGAAGCTCTCAAGGCAAGTGAAACAGGAAATACCATAGGCCCCCAAAAGGATTTGAGTACCAGTCCTCTGAGGTGGATGCGAGGTGGTGGGGGATTTGGCTGGAGCCGCTACAGCGTTACAGAGCCGGACCCCGCCAAAGGTCCCTCCTGTTCCTCCAGAGGAGTGGCCCCCAGAGGAGTGGCCCCCAGAGGAGTGGACCCCAGAGGAGTGGCCCCCAGAGGAGTGGACCCCAGAGGAGTGGCCCCCAGAGGAGTGGCCCCCAGAGGAGTGGACCCCAGAGGAGTGGCCCCCAGAGGAGTGGACCCCAGAGGAGTGGCCCCCAGAGGAGTGGCCCCCAGAGGAGTGGACCCCAGAGGAGTGGCCCCCAGAGGAGTGGCCCCCAGAGGAGTGGACCCCAGAGGAGTGGCCCCCAGAGGAGTGGCCCCCAGAGGAGTGGCCCCTGTCCCCTCTTTTCCCTGATAGTTCCGTTCTCACACTTGCATAAGCGTTATCAGACTATAAACTTAGTCAGAGTCACAGGCGCAGCGCATAAATGTCCAACAAAACATGAATCCAATAAGGATGTAGCGAAACTCCATTAACACACGTAACATATAACAATACCACACAAAGACATGACCAACACAGGGAATCTATATACTCTACTAAAGAGGGAAGTCAGTGTGTTGTTTCTGGACCTAACTCTATATAAACCATGTGAACACTGTCAATGGCGTTCATTATGAAGCAGGTTGGTCAGCGAAGCAACTGCTAAACTTTTTCTTGTAAGGCAAGAAAAAAGTAAACTATTGAGGAGGACGAAGAAAAATGTATAAATAACTGTTGTACTTTGCAGAAATAAACAGCCTGTGGTACTTCTCCATATAGTGTTTGACAACGTCGTTCCAGCTGAATGTTGTACGTTGGGACTGCACCACCTATGACAAGTTTGAACTGTATCATATTTTCTTTAGCTACTTGCTAATTCGTGTAGTTAGTTAGGTAAACAAACATTTTGGCAACCAGGTTGCTACCTAGCCACTTATCAATTCATACAAAGCCAATACCAAACATATGTAGGAGGTGTCAGTAGGTGCCTCTCTAAAAATACAGTAATCACCACACATACTGCCAGCACAACAGCTTCTTGCACATACCCACACAGGCTGGTTAGATCACACATGTTGATGTAGTATGCATGCTACAGTCACAAGATCCAGGCCACACTAGAAATTCTAGGAAAAATGTACACATACTTGAAGGCAGGGTTTGCCCTACATCCTCTTTTTGTGGAATGATTTGTTGGTTGTGTAGTCTGGGTTGTGGAAGTGGATAGCAGAGTAGTAGAATGACAAATTGCGATCTTTGTCTGGCGGGTATCACTCTTGCCTTTGGGATGTAGAATATTACTAAGTATTCACAGGGTATTAATTATATACATTTCTTACAATTTGTCTCATTGGATAACTAGGGGAAAGACAGTATTTGAGGTTTTAGTCAATCACAGGCATGAATGTGTAATGTTTCATAGACAATCTCAGGCATTGGTGGTGTCGTCGTGAAGACAATAACTGTTTTGTGTGGAATGTGTTGGCCACCATAGTCATGTTCCAGCTAGACATGCCTACTCTATGTTGTCTACATCTTGTTCACATTCAACTATTATATAACTCTTTGTCGGCCATCTTGGAAGACAAATCCACCTAGGAAAGGTTAAAGAGGAAGAAAGACAGTAGGGGAAAATGGTCACTGCTGTTTAATAACTCCCTTCAGGACTTCAGCCTGTTCATCCTGGAGTTAACAATATTTCAGCACAAACAGGGCCGTCACTAGTGGGGTGAAAGGTGGTGACAAGTATAGGGGCCCCCACTGCACAAGGGGCCCCACAAAATCCAACAGTTAAACTATTAAGGCCCGTTTTCAAACCATGATTAACCTCTCAGCAAATAATTGCATCATGTCATTATGAATTAATTTCGAATCATGTATGAGTTCATGTTTGTTACTGGACCATATAACAGTGAACTAGACATATATTCATGTTTGTTACTGGATCATATAACAGTGAACTAGACATATATTCATGTTTGTTACTGGACCATATAACAGTGAACTAGACATATATTCATGTTTGTTACTGGACCATATAACAGTGAACTAGACATATATTCATGTTCATTCATGTTTAATAACCCATGCAAACAAACCTAATTTTCATCAGAACATATTTGGATTGCAATATATTAAAATTAATGTATTAATTTATGGTTTCTATATGTCTTTTATTTGTTCCCTATTATGTTTATTAACACAATCGCATACAGTTTATTGTTTGTAGATGCATTAGTTAACTTGTAGTTTACTCAATGTTAATGTATTAGGTATTTTTTATTGAGGTGTGTTTCAACAGTTAACTAATCATGAGTTAATTTGTTTACTAACACGCACACCTAGTTAATGCATCAATAAGTAATTAATTAATTAATGTATTTATTAATGATATTACTGTACCCTTATTAACACAACCATACACAGTTTTTGCAAACATAAAATAAAAGTATGCAGTAATATTTCACCACTCTTTAAGAACTGTTTTAACCCAAAACAAACATATGTGTACAACACATGTTTCACATTTTAATACATTATGTTTATAGGAGTATGTGCATAATGTTTGTTAGAAAAAATAAGACTTTAATTTCTATATATAAAATACATATCACTATAACTATGCAGATTGTTCATACTTTTTGTACTGCATGTACTGTATATATTTTACATTGATTTGACCACTATGTGCAGAATAAAAAGATAGAAAAAGAAAAAGAAAAGAAAAGTCCAACAGCAACAGCATAACAAGCTTTGTAACCCTATTTTCAGTCTGCAATATTTATGAAGAGATACTTTTCAAGAGATGCTGTGCATCCGCTTACCAGCTGGTAGGTTAATATCTGGGTGTCAGCAGCTAATCTGTGGGAAGATAGAAGCGCGTAATTGGTTAGAGCTGCAGTATAACCAACACCGATTGGTTTGACCACATATGTTAATGCATTGGTTATGCCTGCTGCGGTCACAAGACTCTGGCCACATTAGAAATTCACGAGGGATCAAAGAGTTTGGGTTAAGACAAACCCTGTATTATCCACACAATTGTATAATCCCTTATTAACACACACACATCACCTTAGCTAACAAGGATAGTGGAAGTGAACTTCGGGAGAGGCGGATATGAGGTGAGGATGGGAAACTGCTGCAACACAGTGATCTGATGGCTGGGGTTTTATCAGAGGGGTTGCAGAGGGGCGTCAGAGGGGCGTCAGAGGGGGCATCAGAGGGGCGTCAGAGGGGCGTCAGAGGGGGCGTCAGAGGGGCGTCAGAGGGGCGTCAGAGGGGCGTCAGAGGGGCGGCAGAGGGGGCGTCAGAGGGGCGTCAGAGGGGGCGTCAGAGGGGGCGTCAGAGGGCGTCAGAGGGGGCGTCAGACGTCAGAGGGGGCGTCAGAGGGGCGTCAGAGGGGCGTCAGAGGGCGTCAGGGCGTCAGAGGGGCGTCAGAGGGGCGTCAGAGGGGGCGTCAGAGGGGCGTATATGAGAGAGTATATGAGAGGTGGATATGAGGTGAGGATGGGAAACTGCTGCAACACAGTGATCTGATGGCTGGGGTTTCATCAGAGGGGTTGCAGAGGGGCGTCAGAGGGGCGTCAGAGGGGGCATCAGAGGGGCGTCAGAGGGGCGTCAGAGGGGCGTCAGAGGGGCGTCAGAGGGGCGTCAGAGGGGCGTCAGAGGGGCGTCAGAGGGGGCGTCAGAGGGGCGTCAGAGGGGCGTCAGAGGGGCGTCAGAGGGGGCGTCAGAGGGCGTCAGAGGGGGCGTATATGAGAGAGTATATGAGAGGTGGATATGAGATGAGGATGGGAAACTGCAGCAACAATGTAATCTGATGGCTGCTGGAAAAATGCCGCCTCAATGTCAAGTGCCGGCTGCCAAATATTGCCTAATGGGAGGGCCGGCCCTGTTCTGAGAGCTGTGGGATATTTTTTTTTTTTCGGGAATATATTCAAGTTCATGTTTCAGCGCAAAATGCCTGGGTCGCAAGAATCAAGGTTCTGTAATATTGACGTTTTACAACTGGAGCGTTACACTATTGTCATGAACAGATCGGCGTAGTGTGGAATAAGCCATGAGCAGAGTCGTAGAATCCAGTTCAATATAAGGATTTATTATAAAGAACACAAAACAAACCGAGAACGGCGGAAAACACTAAACTGTAGGACTGAAATGAAAATGCGCATAAAGCGACTTAAACAAACATACTCCAATACCTCCAGTAGTGCAAACACACTCACCACATATCGCTCGTGACATCTAACAAACAATGCTAAGCAACTGTGAATAATACTAGATCCCCTTTATAGCCCGGACTAATGACTGAATGAAAACAGCCGTGACTAATAAACCAAAACCCAGGAAGTGCTTCAATGAAATACAAACAGTGCAGCAACGCCCCCTAACCACTCGTGACAGTATCCCCCACCAAAAGGCTAGCTCCCCAGATAGCCGAAGATAACAAAAAAAACAACAAGGGAGCAACAGGAGAGAACCAACAGTCCACCCCAAAGGGTCAGTCCCAACAGGGGGAATGTCCGCGGTTCTGGCCCTTAATGGGCCTTAGTGGCCGACTGCCAGCTTGAGCGGCATAGAAACCGCCATCTTGAGCGGCGTGGCGACCGCCATCTTGAGCGGCGTGGCGACCCCCATCTTGAGCGGCGTGGCGGCGGCCATCGTGAGCGATGCCGTGGCGGCGGCCATCGTGAGCGCCGTGGCGTGGCGGCGGCCATCGTGAGCGATGCCGTGGCGGCGGCCATCGTGAGCGATGCCGTGGCGGCGGCCATCGTGAGCGATACCGTGGCGTGGGCGGCCATCGTGAGCGATGCCGTGGCGGCGGCCATCGTGAGCGTAGTCGTGGCGGCGGCCATCGTGAGCGTAGTCGTGGCGGCGGCCATCGTGAGCGTAGTCGTGGCGGCGGCCATCGTGAGCGTAGTCGTGGCGGCGGCCATCGTGAGCGTAGTCGTGGCGGCGGCCATCGTGAGCGTAGTCGTGGCGGCGGCCATCGTGAGCGTAGTCGTGGCGGCGGCCATCGTGAGCGTAGTCGTGGCGGCGGCCATCGTGAGCGTAGTCGTGGCGGCGGCCATCGTGAGCGTAGTCGTGGCGGCGGCCATCGTGAGCGTCGTGGCGGCGGCCATCGTGAGCGTCGTCGTGGCGCGGCCCTCGTGGGCGGCGATGCGGCAGCCATTGTGGGCGGCGATGCGGCAGCCATCGTGGGCGGCGGCGTGACGGCAACAGCCATCTTGGGCGCTGGCGTGACGACGGCAACCCTCTTGAGCGCTGGCGTGACGGCAACAGCCATCTTGAGCGCTGGCGTGACGGCGGGAGCCCTCGTGGACGCTGGCGAGACGGCGGCAGCCATCTTGAGCGCTGGCGGGACGACGGGAGCCATCGTGGACGCTGGCGGGACGGTGGCAGCCATCTTGGGCGCTGGCGTGACAGCGGAGGCCATCGTGACGCTGGCGTGACGGCGGCGGCCATCTTGGGCGCTGGCGTGAAGACGGCAACAGCCATCTTGGGCGCTGGCGTGACGGCAACAGCCATCTTGGGCGCTGGCGTGACGGCGGGGACCATCGTGGGACGCTGGCGTGACGGCGGCAGCCATCTTGGGCGCTGGCGTGAAGACGGAAACAGCCATCTTGGGCGCTGGCGTGACGGCAACAGCCATCTTGGGCGCTGGCGTGACGGCGGGGACCCTCGTGGACGCTGGCGTGACGGCGGCAGCCATCTTGGGCGCTGGCGTGGCGACGGCAGCCATCTTGAGCGCTGGCGTGACGGCAACAGCCATCTTGGACGCTGGCGTGACGACGGCAACCCTCTTGAGCGCTGGCGTGACGGCAACAGCCATCTTGAGCGCTGGCGTGACGGCGGGAGCCCTCGTGGACGCTGGCGAGACGGCGGCAGCCATCTTGAGCGCTGGCGGGACGACGGGAGCCATCGTGGACGCTGGCGGGACGGTGGCAGCCATCTTGGGCGCTGGCGTGACAGCGGAGGCCATCGTGGACGCTGGCGTGACGGCGGCGGCCATCTTGGGCGCTGGCGTGAAGACGGCAACAGCCATCTTGGGCGCTGGCGTGACGGCAACAGCCATCTTGGGCGCTGGCGTGACGGCGGGGACCATCGTGGACGCTGGCGTGACGGCGGCAGCCATCTTGGGCGCTGGCGTGGCGACGGCAGCCATCTTGAGCACTGGCGTGACGGCGGCAACAGCCATCTTGGGCGCAGGCGTAGCGGAGGCCATCTCGGGCACAGGCGTAGCTGAGGCCATCTCGGGCACAGGCGTAGCTGAGGCCATCTCGGGCACAGGCGTAGCTGAGGCCATCTCAGGCGCAGGCGTAGCTGAGGCCATCTCAGGCGCAGGCGTAGCTGAGGCCATCTCGGGCACAGGCGTAGCTGAGGCCATCTCGGGCACAGGCGTAGCTGAGGCCATCTCAGGCGCAGGCGTAGCTGAGGCCATCTCGGGCACAGGCGTAGCTGAGGCCATCTCGGCGCAGGCGTAGCGGCCATCTCGGGCGCTGGCGTGGCGGAGGCGATCTCTGGCGTCAGATCTTGAAAGTCTAGCCATGCCTTCCACCACGCCCTAATGACAGCCGGGGGCTGCTTATGTAACCCCTCCGGGGATTTCTCTGTCCCGGAGGTAGGTGGTCGGAAAGGGTCTTCCCCCGGCGGGGGTAGTGGCTGTAGCTCCAGGGGTTTTCCTCCCCCTGTCTGCAGCCCCGGAACAGTGGGCGGTGTCTTCTGCCCGCCCCAGCCGACGTCCGATGTTGCGGGGACTAGTCGACTGAGGACGGGATCCCATAGCAGGGCGTCTTCCAGGAGTCCTCCTCCACTCGCTCGTAGAACGCCTCCTCATCATCCGAGGAGAGGGAGTCGGACCCCCAATCACCCTGCCAGGTGTAGCGCTGCTCCTGCTGCTCCGTGGGTTGACGGTGAGCTTCATACCTCGGAGCGCTATAGCTTGCCCCTCCGAGGAATCCACTCACCGTCCGGCTCTGCGGGCTTCTTGGGTGGCTTAGCATTCTGTCATGAACAGATCGGCGTAGTGTGGAATAAGCCATGAGCAGAGTCGTAGAATCCAGTTCAATATAAGGATTTATTATAAAGAACACAAAACAAACCGAGAACGGCGGAAAACACTAAACTGTAGGACTGAAATGAAAATGCGCATAAAGCGACTTAAACAAACATACTCCAATACCTCCAGTAGTGCAAACACACTCACCACATATCGCTCGTGACATCTAACAAACAATGCTAAGCAACTGTGAATAATACTAGATCCCCTTTATAGCCCGGACTAATGACTGAATGAAAACAGCCGTGACTAATAAACCAAAACCCAGGAAGTGCTTCAATGAAATACAAACAGTGCAGCAACGCCCCCTAACCACTCGTGACAACTATGTTTTATCTGTCCATGCCTAATGTCAAATTTAACAGCATGACAACGCGTGAAGAGATTATCCACCATTCACAACTCTAGACCGCCTTTTCAAAAAATTGTTGTGTAGAGGCGGTAAGAGTTCCACCAAAATGGAAAGTATGGAAGCAAGCTCAGCCTCTGGTGAGATTGTATTCAACTCCTAAAAGGTCAGCAATGTTTGGCAATGTATGGAACCGGTTCTGTTTAAGGATGCCCTGTGCAAAGTTTGTCTTTGTTTATTTATCTCTTACCAGTAAGTCATGACAAATGGACACTGGGAACACGTAAGTGAGAGTGCATAAAGGGGCTTTTATTTAACTTAAGCAACAAACAAATCTAAACCCCCACTTGCAATCAAGGGGAGAAGGAACGCCATCAGTGACAAAGTCCTATATAAACAAGAAGGGAACTAACTAGCCAAAAGTACAGAGGGTGGCACCTGCCCCTAACCTAGTGTATATAACAGAGAATTGCCTAAGGGATAGATACAGACCAAAGTCAAGTCAAAGACCCCAAGGCGTCTTACCTGTCTCAATCCCCCATTAAAAAATCAGAATCAGGTTTTTGTTCTGGCCCCTAGCTGCAACATTTCAACACACATGTTATAACGTCTACAAACACGAACAGTCCCACAAGAGAGACCATGTCTATGTAATGGATACATATAGGATGTCTTATATGTATGTTATTTGCTCAAAATGGCCAGTGACCTGGCTTTGAACAGTTCTTTGAGGGACTGGGGGTTGCATTCGGTTCTTATCCTTGCCATTGGCTGCATTGACGAGAGGGTGATGGAGGAGCAGGACACCGGGTGGTCAATCTCGCAAACTTCAGATGGAGACACCACTCCAATGAGAGTGGTGTCATCTGCAAACTTCAGAGGTTTAAAAGAGTGGTGACTGGAGGTGCAGTTGTGTACACGGAGAAGAGAAGAGGGGACAGGACGCAACCTTGAGGGGAGCCAGTGTTGATGGTCAGGTGGTCTGACAGGTGCTTCCCCAGCCTCACGTGCTGCTTCCTGGTGGAGAGGAAGTCTGTGATCCTCCTGCAAGTGGACTTGGGCACACCTATGTGGGAGAGCTAGTCTTGGAGCTGGATTATGGTGTTGACTGCAGAACTGAAATAATACTTCTTAGGAATGACCTGGCTATCAGGTGGCAACTCACAGACCTAACGGTTTTGTCCATCAGCAAACTTTCTGCAAACCCATTTCCTGTATCTCTTCTATAATCAAACAATGGATATGGATGCATGAACATTTTGGGACAACGTCCATTTACAAAATGAAACAGTTACAGTGCACCTGGAAAGTATTCACAGCGCTTCACTTTTTCCACATTTTGCTATGTTACAGCCTTATTGCTAAATTAATTAAATTAGTTTCTACACACAATACACCATAATGATAAAGTGAAAAACATAAAGTTTTTTATGTTTTCATATCGATGAAAAATGATATTGTTTACGCTGATCATCCTTGAGATGTTTCTACAACTTGGATGGAGGCCACCTGTGGTAAATTCAGCTGGTTGGACATGATTGGGAAAGGCACACACCAGTCTAAATAAGGTCCCACAGTTGACAGTGAATGTCAGAGTACAAACCAAGCCATGATGTCCAAATAATTCTCTGCAGACCTTCAAGACAGGATTGTATCGGGGCACAGATCTGTGAAAGGGTACAGAAACATTTCTGAAGCATCAAAGCTCCCCATGAGCACAGTGGCCTCCATAATCTATAATTGGAAGATGTTTGGAACCACCAGGACTCCTCCTTGAGTTGGCCGCCCGGCCAAACTGAGCAATCGGAGGACAAGGGCCTTGTTTTGGGTTTATCTCATGACTGCCTCGCCTAGTTCTCTAACTACCTCTCTGACAGGGTCCAGCGTGTTAAAACAGCATTCCTTACAAAACCTCCAGTTACTACTTAACTCTGGTAGAATTAAGTGCATGCTTTTCACCCGATCGCTGTCGGCACATGCCAATATAACTAGCATCTCCATGATAGATGGATTTGAACTATAATATGCGGATACATCCAAATATCTAGGTGTTTTGTTAGACAGCTCTCTCATGTTGCCAAACTTGCCTTGGTGAAGATGACTACTATACCAATGTTTGACTTTAGTGATGTCATTTATAGAACTGACTCCAAACATTGGATGTGGTTTACCACAGTGTTATATGTTTTCTTACCATAATTAACTGGAGGTTTCGTAAGGAATGCTGATTTAACACGCTGGACCCTGTCAACATAATATCTTGTATATTGTTTCTCATTTGTATTTCATTTAGTTGTTTTTGCCATATCAATGCAACAAAACATGTGTAGGCCTACTACTAGTTTGACGGCTGCCATTCTATGGAGATCATCCAGTTGTGATGTAAACAATATAGTCCTATACATGTAGGAATATATATATAGTGATTAGGTGTCAGTGTTGATGTAGGTGGCGGAAGGATGGAGCCAGACAACCCACGGAAATGCTCTCGAGTCTTTAATACAGCACGGAAGAAACCCGTAGTATTACTCCAAGCCACACAGGCAAAGTAGAGGAGGCGACGCAGCGCACAAACGAACCACTCCTCACACGGAGGTATAATAAACAAAGAGCCCCGAGCTCACAACAAGACTCGGGCTGCACAATATCACACGTAACATGTAACAATTCCACACAAAGACAACCAATACAAAGGGAGCTTATATAGACCTCTAATGAGGTAATGGACACCAGGTGAGTGATGACGAGACTGAACAAGGTGTGCAGGGAGGCGGAGCTTCGGTGACGACTAATAGGCCGGGGAGGACGACCGCCGAATACCGCCCGCAGGTGGAGCTGCCGCTTCTCCCGTAGGAGTCATGACATTAGGCGGGAGCCGGGGAAGGGCACAGTTCTATACAGATGTGTTGGAACTAGTCTACGGTGCTGATGTATCTCTGATCAGTTAGTTAATAAAGTGTTAAGCTATATGTACGTCTACCTCGTATTACTTGGGTATAGTTGTAGTAACCTACATTACACTAGTGACAGCAGAAGATCAAATTGCAGAAATTCATAACACTTTCCTTTTTGGACAGGAATCTGCATAAGGACAACCCAGTCTTGTCGCCTCTTCCATTATAGCGTCCAATATAACAGCAACTGTCTGTCAAGTCGTCTATCAATGGCGGGCAATGGAAGGAGTTTGTTTTGCCCGCCGTGAAAACTATGAACACAACGTTCTATGCTCGCAGCTGCACAGTGGTAGTAGCTGCACAGTGGTAGTAGCTGCACAGTGGTAGTAGCTGCACAGTGGTAGTAGCTGCACAGTGGTAGTAGCTGCACAGTGGTAGTGCTGCACAGTGGTAGTAGCTGCACAGTGGTAGTAGCTGCACAGTGGTAGTAGCTGCACAGTGGTAGTAGCTGCACAGTGGTAGTGCTGCACAGTGGTAGTGCTGCACAGTGGTAGTGCTGCACAGTGGTAGTAGCTGCACAGTGGTAGTAGCTGCACAGTGGTAGTAGCTGCACAGTGGTAGTGCTGCACAGTGGTAGTAGCTGCACAGTGGTAGTGCTGCACAGTGGTAGCAGCTGCACAGTGGTAGTAGCTGCACAGTGGTAGTAGCTGCACAGTGGTAGCAGCTGCACAGTGGTAGCAGCTGCACAGTGGTAGTAGCTGCACAGTGGTAGTGCTGCACAGTGGTAGTAGCTGCACAGTGGTAGTGCTGCACAGTGGTAGTGCTGCACAGTGGTAGCAGCTGCACAGTGGTAGCAGCTGCACAGTGGTAGTGCTGCACAGTGGTAGTGCTGCACAGTGGTAGTGCTGCACAGTGGTAGCAGCTGCACAGTGGTAGTAGCTGCACAGTGGTAGCAGCTGCACAGTGGTAGCAGCTGCACAGTGGTAGCAGCTGCACAGTGGTAGTAGCTGCACAGTGGTAGTGCTGCACAGTGGTAGTGCTGCACAGTGGTAGTGCTGCACAGTGGTAGCAGCTGCACAGTGGTAGTGCTGCACAGTGGTAGTGCTGCGATGGAATAATACAATATAGTAATTGGGAGGGGAAGACTTTGTTGACACAAATCACAAATTGTTATTTTTTTTTATTATAGTTTTTATTGAAAATATAATATTTTTATGGAGTCTTTCAAGGGTCAAAGGTAGTCGCCAACTTTGCCTAATGGTTAAGTCCTACCCTGCCAGTAACATACAACGCTATAGTGCTGCACTGGCGGCTCTTGGAGTTACAGAAGCCCTAACAGCAGAACCTGCAGCAGCGCTAAGTGGGCATAAATACAGCTACATCACTGTCATCTGTAGAAAATGGGGCCATGTGCCTTTTATAATGTAAACAGTGAAAGAAGTGCATTATAAGTTGCAATGTTATAGAATAAAAAAATAACATTTTGTTCCTCTGAACAATATAAAACTCTGCATGATTGTCTGTAAATTGTGAAGTTTAAGAGACAGTAGTGCAACACACAGGTCACAAAAACAAAATTTATAAATCAAGTTCTTCCCGTTTTCAATTAATAAAGCAAAAAAACATTACGTTTTTGCTTTCCTGATTGAATAACGGAATGACAAATTGCTTTGCCTTTTTTATTTTTGGTTTCTCAATTGAATGATACACAGATTATTAGCTCCCAAAGAGAACATCTCCTAAGTTGTTCAAGAAAACAAGAATTTGTAAAAATTTTATAAAATTACAATCATGCCTGCATATAAACTATTTACCTCAAACTACTTACCTTAACTATATCGAAATACATCATTTGAGGTTTTTGAATGTCCTAACTTTAAACTTGGAGGACAATTCCTCAATAAAGCCCATCTATAGTAGCATAGCATAGCATAAGCACCATCAACAATGAGCACTATTGATATAATTAACCACTTTAAAACAAACTCCTTGTCCCATCTCGGGTACATGACATCGGGTGGTGATGATGGAAAATGACAGTCTACACAATAGATTTTTTTCAGCCCAGAGTTAATAACATATCAGCAACCACAGCATACATTAACCCATGACCCCTCTATATGATTCTGGTTTCCTGAAAATTTGTTCTGATTTACCATTTGGACAGACCTACATAGTCACACTATATTGACCGATAAATAATGGCCGGATTATTTTAGCAGGAATATAAAAAGAGACATTTAAATCAGCACCTAGATGGGCTGAGTGCCACATCCCACATATATCTACAGGCCATAGTCATAGTCGGGTTTCCCTTCAAAGAAGCTCTTCCCAAAGGCCTTGTGTGTCTCAATGGGGTGCATGGTGGCTTTGACGGCTTTATCCTCCAACATGCGCCCGGTCCACTTCTTCAGCTCCGGGGTACCATCCAGACAGCTGTGAATGCGACAGAATACATTTAGAAGCATTTAGGAAAGCAAAACAATTTAACGCACTTTTGAAAATCACGCATCTCTCTGCATTGTATTGATGAAGGCATATGTTCAGAAGTATGGAGGACCAAGTCTGCCAGAATTAAAAATAAATGAATAAATAAATGCATCAGTACAAGTATTTTACATCAAAATATACGTTAAAAAAAATTAATAATAATAATAAAATAATTTTAATAATAAAATATTTTTTTTTTTAATCTGTCGTTTTCTCCTATTTATTTATTTCCACAATCATTTATTTCTGTAATTATTTATTTGTGTAATTATTTATTTCTGTAAGTATTTATTTCCGTTGACATTTATTTCCGTTGACATTTATTTCCGTTGACATTTATTTCCGTTGACATTTATTTCCGTTGACATTTATTTCCGTTGACATTTATTTCTGTATTTCCACAACCGTAGGCAAATGAGGGGGCGGGACTTAACCAAAGCAATCAAGCGCAGAGAGCGAGAAACGGATGTAATCGTTCAGGACTGCAGGGGGCGGCAATGCACTGGTTAAACCATAGACTGTATAAAGATGGGTTAAACTAGGAGAGCCAACAGCCCGCGCCCGCGGGGCGTTGCAGTTAGTAATCCAAATAAATATGTAATGTTGAAAGCTACAGCCTTGTCCTTCCATGACTTTTCCTAAATACGTGGTTTTGGTCAATCTCTATGAAACTGGACCCGTTTTGGTCCGATATGAACACTGTGCGCACTGCGCAGTGTAACCGGTTTACTTTGCTCAGGACACAACAACTGAAGCTGTGAGCCGACTGTGGACGGAGAGATACATATAAATAGATTCGCATATCGGCCAATCATGCGCAAATCATTTGATTGTGCACGTCGCATGTGATCTAAAATGTTTTAGCTATACATCAAAATAGGACATACAGTTTGATGGATTTTCATTTATTCGATTTTTTGAAATTTAAACGCCATAGCCTGTGCATTACTTCCGTAGTTATAGCAGTCTAGACATATAAAGTCGATCTTGGAACTCCTACACCGGTTAACCAATAGGAATACTGATACCACTGTGACGTACTATGGTTAACACCCTCCTCATTTGCCTAAGGTTGAGGAAATACAGAAATAAATGTAAACGGAAATAAATGTCAACGAAAATAAATACTTACAGAAATAAATAATTACAGAAATAAATGATTGTGGAATGAAATAAATAGGAGAAAACGACAGATTAAAAAAAAAAATTCTATAATTATTTTTTTAACGTATATTTTGATGTAAAATACTTGTACTGATGCATTTATTTATTTATTCATTTATTTTTAATTCTGGCAGACTTGGTCCTCCATACAGAAGAGATATCCCTAATTTGCTCACACCTTGTGGAGGTTAGCTGCTGGTAAAATAAAAAGATGTTCAACTTTTGGTCAACCAGTTGTACCATTAATTTTAGAATTTCTTTTAATTAAGAGCAATTAGATGGCATAATAATTCCAGTAAATACAGTAATTTTTTCACTTAAATTAAGTAAATTGTGTTGAACATCAAGCTACCAATTAGAGGGTATTTTTTCAAAACTGTGTGGTTTCTGTTCACCAATGGAAATTCATCATTTTAAAGTGCACATTTGAATTCATCGAAACGTGTTTTGAATAAATGAATGTTGTGACACACAATCATTATACTAATAACCATACATACAAAATTTTAATATTGCCCCTTTTCATGTAAAAAATGGTAGATTGAGGCTACCACAATAACGTATACATCGGACAAGCAAAAAGGAAAATTGATCTGAACACACAGCCTAAACCCATAGAGCCAGCAATAAGAGGTTTTGTTTCAATTAACAATTAGCTCCATACAGGTTTAAGTTGCTGACAGCTTTCACACATTAAGCATTGCATGCAGTTGATAGAAGTGATATAATCTATTATAGTTCGTTTTTTTATTGATCAATTAGCGCATATTGGACATCCTGAAAGTGTGTGGATAGGGAAAAAGTCTAACAAAATGAATGGTTATAATTTAGGATACATACTTCTTCACCCCATACATCTCCAGCCTCTCAAACCATGGCCACATCATGTAATCGATCATTGTGATGTCATCTCCAGCAAAGAACTTGGTGCTCTTATTGACAAGTACCTGAAAATGTATAGAATTGTAAACACATTTATTTACCTTGGAAAAATAATTTCTTATCAAAAGGATTATGATTTTTGAATGACACACCCTCAACATAAATACACATAAAGAAACGTCATACACTTGATAAAATGATGTACATGTCACTCAATTTACATCTGGATGTTAACATAAACACTAAAAACACTAGTAATGTCCTCAACGCATTAATGCCAGAAGAAAAACATACTTTGTTCAATTTGGCCAATTTATTTTTCAGCTCCTCTTTCAGTGCCGAAACGTCTTCTCCGTTTTTCCCTGCTGTTGGTATCTTGTAGAATAATGGTATTATCTGTTCAACGACATATGACATTCACAGTAAGGCAAATGTTGGAAAATGTTGATAAATGTTGGTAAAAGTTGCAAAGTCTATAGAGAACACAGAATACAAAAAACATGCTGTGCATATCATTAGTTGCTGTGTCGGGACGATAGTTATTTAGCCAATAAGGAAGGAGGGGCGGGGTATATGTCCAATATAGCACATTAAGAGCTACTCATAGGCACAATGCATTGTGGAGTGCCTGGACACAGCGCTTAGTTGTGGTATATTGGTAAAACACAAACCCCAGAGATGCCTTACTGCTTTTATAATACCGTTAATTTATAACCCCAAGGCAATTAGAGCAGTAAAAGGTTATGTTAACCCATGATATAAGGTCTTATACCATGGCTATCAGCCAATCAGCATTGATAATTCACAGTACCTGGTTTATAACAACGTCATTAATTGCTTGAAACAGTGTTCGAGTTGTAGCACGGTCGGAGTATTCAAACCTGAGGGCATTGAGCTGATCATACCTTGGAATAATCCTCCAACCACATTTTCTGCTGGGCCTTCTCAAAAGGGTCGGCTGGAAGCAGCTTTTTGTCTCCATAAACCTCGTCCAGGTATTCACAGGTGATTAGAGACTCACAGATCAACTGACCACTTGAAGTCTCCAATGTCGGAACAAGACCCATTGGGTTCTTCTGTAAGTACCAGTCTGGTTTGTCTTTCAAATTGATGTTGACAGTTTCATGCCTAAGACAAAATGCAAAGTTTACTGGAATATGAATGTAGTTCTGTGGAAAACGCAGTGAGGGTAAATTAAATTACCACAAACACTGTAAAGTTTCTTTTGGCACATGACTTACTTGATCCCCTTGGCATGAAGCACTAGTCTGGTTCTCTGGGCAAACGGACAGAATCTCATACTGTAAATCCTGATTAGACCGTTGGGTATCGGGCTGGGAGCACAGCTTCCTGTTCAATAGAGTTATTGGCAAATTATTAAACCTCAAACATAAAAAAACACTTGGTTAATTGCAGTTGGCAGTTACTAATTAGATATCCAGCACACTGTAATTCCTGCTTAATACAATTTCATAAAACAAATTAACAACAGTCTATCAAGAGTATTTTTAGGCAAGAGCCCTCAACATGATTGGTGCTGACACGCACAGTTGATTATATACTTAAAAAAATGAATAAGAAGGTGGTTTCAGGTATATGGTTTGACTTGAGTGTAGCTGTAATTAGATCAAACCATAGCGCTTATCGCAACCAGTTAAGCCAACAACCCTCCCTAAGTCAACCCCATTTAAACTGTTGTATTGAATTACATGAAGATTGGGCAAGATAAGGGAACTGCGTGCCACCCTAGATATGAATCTGTCCCAGTGCAAACACATAGGCGTACAGTGAATCAGTCTCAGTGAAATCATACAGGCGTACAGTGAATCAGTCTCAGTGCAAACATATAGGCGTACAGTGAATCAGTCTCAGTGAAATCATATAGGCGTACAATGAATCAGTCTCAGTGAAATCATATATATGCGTACAGTGAATCAGTCTCAGTGAAATCATACAGGCGTACAGTGAATCAGTCTCAGTGCAAACATATAGGCGTACAGTGAATCAGTCTCAGTGAAATCATATAGGCGTACAGTGAATCAGTCTCAGTGAAATCATATATATGCATACAGTGAATCAGTCTCAGTGAAATCATACAGGCGTACAGTGAATCAGTCTCAGTGAAATCATATATATGCATACAGTGAATCAGTCTCAGTGAAATCATACAGGCGTACAGTGAATCAGTCTCAGTGAAATCATACAGGCGTACAGTGAATCAGTCTCAGTGAAATCATATATATGCATACAGTGAATCAGTCTCAGTGAAATCATACAGGCGTACAGTGAATCAGTCTCAGTGAAATCATACAGGCGTACAGTGAATCAGTCTCAGTGCAAACATATAGGCGTACAGTGAATCAGTCTCAGTGAAATCATATATATGCATACAGTGAATCAGTCTCAGTGAAATCATATATATGCATACAGTGAATCAGTCTCAGTGAACACATATAGGCGTACAGTGAATCAGTCTCAGTGAACACATACAGGCGTACAGTGAATCAGTCATACATACAGTGAATCAGTCTCAGTGAACACATATAGGCGTACAGTGAATCAGTCAGGCATACAGTGAATCAGTCAGGCATACAGTGAATCAGTCAGGCATACAGTGAATCAGTCAGGCATACAGTGAATCAGTCTCAGTGAACACATATAGGCGTACAGTGAATCAGTCTCAGTGAACACATATAGGCGTACAGTGAATCAGTCTCAGTGAACACATATAGGCGTACAGTGAATCAGTCTCAGTGAACACATATAGGCGTACAGTGTTTGTGAAGATGGGGAGAAGTTAGAGACGGGCTCAATTAGTTGATTTAAATTTTTTTTTTGATTGCTTACACACCTGGGCAAAACATGCACCCCACTCACAATATTAGTCCTCCCAATTAAAGCTAAAAGGGTAAACTACCTTGGTGGTTCAGATAATCTATTATTTTGTGATACTGTGAACAACTTAGCAGGACTCCAGGAAATATGGGTCTACAATCATACAGCAAGTATATCTTGGTCATAGTGACTTAGCAAAAACCTGAATGAGGTCATGTGACAAAGGAAACAGCCACACTAAAACAACAAACAAACAAACAGCCACACCTTCCTTAAGAAACAGAAGTCCTTTGCACATTTTTAAACTTTTTGCCGCCAAGATGACAAAAAATATATAATTTGGACAATGCATTGCACTTCACAATTGAATTTAAATAACATATAAAACGCGATATTACCAGTAAAATCACAGTTTAGTTGACGAGTGTGAAGTGGGTCGGAATAGAGGAAACGAGACCTGTGCCACTGTATTTTATTCATAACGAGACTGACCCGGGGTCTGTATTTAAGGGAGATTTGAGCTTTTCCCGGTAGTTATAAATTCCAATAATATCTTTATGATAATTAAACTTAAATCCAGGTTATGTTTTCACTAGTTAATTCCTTTTATAGTTAACCACTCATTTGCAGAACAAACTTTGAGACAACACCCCACAGTCACTCGTAAAGTATATGAGTGCATATCTGACTGTTTATCCCTATATAACCTTCATGATATCCAACATAAATGTTAGATGTTTTATTTTCCTTACCATTGTCAAAGCATTTTTCAGAGGCCATGGCGACGAAAGGTTTTGCAGTTAATGTCTTGGGTTTTTGACTGAAACAAACGAACACATAATAATGCACACTTAACCCACATATTTAAATGAAAACTGAACATATTTAAATGAAAACAAACAGAAAAAACAAACGCCTTGGTGCAGATGTTTTTTTTAAACACATACCCACCGTATTGTCTTATGCGTAGTTCACTGTATACTTCATTAATGAAGTGCCAGTAGTTCAAACTCAACTCTTAAACCGTGTCACAGACAGTAAGGTGAGACACCTACGGCTTAATTTCAAAATAAAAGTCGCACAGGCCTAACCTATTTTTTTCAACTCACAATATACATATAAATGAATGTGTCTTAAACAAATAGGAATGTATAGTTAATTGGATATATTTTCATATCCATTATGCGATATTGGATAAAACGGATATCGATTATTTATTTTAAACCCAAAGGGAGTGGGGGCAAGCCCAGGGTTCAAGTATCCCCAGCTACAGTGTGAGAATTAGAATTTAAAGAAAAACTGTAAATGGGAGTCTGAAGCCAAAACAAATTCTTGAAATCCCTTCTGCTTGAGGATATTTTGCACCAACGGTTAAACTTAAACAATACTATGTGACCGGAGGGTGGAGTGAATGCATGAAAACACTCAGGTTAGGGGACAGGAAATGGAAAACAAAGACTTGTACAAACGTCCAGGCGTTTTGCATGGCCTGGTTCTATTGAGGCTAAAAGAGAGAGCCCTTTGGTTTGGTAGAGCAGAATGAGAATTAGAATTGGTTTAGATTTACACATACGCAAAACTTTACAACTGAAGGCCAACATACAGATACTAGCAACACAGTGGTCAGAATATGAGATTAACGGAGTAGTTAGAGAGTCGGATATCGTGAGCCAGTGGGTAAGTTGGCACTGCTAGATAACAATATGCAATGTTTGCAATGTGACCATATAGCCAAGGAGAAACCACCAATCCCAACTAATAGTGATGAAGAAAGGCACCAGACAAAATAAGATTTGTGATTGTTAAAGTTTTTTTTTAACTGACTGTTCAATGAAAGCAAATTCTTCTAAAACCGTGCATTGTTTTGCAGTTTGCTGTAGTCAGCAGCCATATCACCCTATAGCCCAACACTGGTTGCCCACTGAAGCTAAGCAGGGCTGAGCCTGGTCAGTACCTGGATGGGAGACCTGGAAAAAAACAGGTTGCTGCTGGAAGAGGTGTTAGTGAGGCCAGAAGGGTCTGCACTCTGGTCTGGTCCTAATGTGGGGTGCCATGTTGAGCTTCCAGTGACCAGTATGACTGTGAGAGTGATAATACCAAATTTAAACACACCTGCTCCCCATTCACACCTGAGACCTTGTAACACTAACGAGTCACATGACACTGAGGAGTGAAAATGGCTAATTGGGCCCAATTTGGACATTTTCACTTATGGGTGACATTAATGGCTGTATGTTAGGTTATTTTGAGGGCAAAGCAAAGGTACACTGTTATACAAGCTGTAAACTAACAGCTGTACATTTGAGCAGTGTCATTTCTACAGTGTTTTCACATGAAAAGATATAATCGAATATTTACAAAAATGTAAGGGGTGTACTCACTTTTGTCAGATACTGTACGTGTTAAGGGTTAAATGTTACATGTTAAATGTTACATTTTAATGTGTTAAATCAAAGTACATTAATATTTTAGATTATTCAAAGTAGCTATCTTTTGGTTTGATGGCAGTTCTCCTCACTCCTAGCTTTCTCTCAACAGCAGACATGCCTTTGTGCAAAATATGAGTTTCTTGATTAATTCAAATATGAAATGGAAACAAATAAATAAATGTTTTCCCCCAAAAAGTATACTTATTCACAGATTCTTTTGAGGGTTGAATAAAATACAGAATGATACACTGATAATCCAGACCTGCAAACCAACGTTCATTTTATAATTATTAAGAAAGTGAAGGTCGGGGTTGAGGGATTGTTTGTAGTCAGTTTAAGATTTTGGTTGTTTTACATGTGACCACGCTTTTATCACCCAACAAAATACCATAATGACTGGTAAAAATATCGTGCATCACATTGAACTTGAATTTAAACACCAACTCGTCAGCGTAACACTGAAAACCTTTATTGTGAAGCGAACTGGGTGCGTTATGTTTTCTGCAGCTTCCACGCCCCCTTTTTTACGTTGCGGAAGTTTGTGTTTTGCTTCCAGCAGTCGGTTTTAGTGGCTTTATTAAGATAACAAAACCAACCAGATTATAACTTTTTCACTGTAATCGTTGATCCCATGGATCTTAATCAGGATGCAATACAGAAGATTCTGTCAAGGGTTTGTTACATTTGTTTTAATTTAAGCTCAAGAACTTTATTTTCACTTCACAAATAGTTAACTAGCCAGCTATGTAAGTACTTAAGCAATCTCTCTGTGTCTGCTATCCAACAAATGTTGTGTTTGTTTTAATTTTTAGTACAAGTTTCGTGATGTTGCCTTTGAGGAGTTGCAGAAAGTTCACAGGGTTTACCCTGAGATAAAACCAGTAACTGACACATATAGTAAGTTGGCTTTATCAGAATTATAACATGTTTATGCTGAATAGTCAATTAAAGGCGCAACATATCTCATTATTAAACATTATCTCTCTCTTCTAAGCTTTCAATGATGGCACACAGACAGACCTAATAAAGTTGATAGGCAACATTCCAGTGAAATATAAAGGTAAGTATGATTCAACATGTTAGAAAACACAATGACTGACTTTGAGATGCCCTGTACATCACAGGTTTTTGCACATATAACAAATGATCTCCATACAAACGTTTGCAAACTTTTTTCAAACACAATTCGTCAGCTAGATAATAAAACCACATTTTAGGGTTATTTGTCAATTAAAATTTTACAAATGTTAGTCGTCGATACACAGTCGGCACCATACTATTTCTAATATCTCTATGTCATGCTTTGTCACTCGCAGGCCGTTCATACAACCTGCCCATTCTGCTGTGGCTGGTTTACTCCTTTCCCTTCACCCCTCCAATCTGCTTGCTTCGGCCCACCGCTAGTATGGTCATCAGGGAGGGGAAGCACGTAGATGCTAAGGGGCGCATTTACCTCCCCGGCCTCAGTAACTGGGACCACGTAAGGAGATGCGGTACGACTAGACAGAGGTGTCAGGGATGCCTCTGTGATGAGCTGATACCCATGGACCCTTCCTATCATCATTGAGCTGTTTGTCTTCTTCCACAGCCCAAGTCGTCTGTGGTAGGTCTTTTGGCCGAGATGATCTCCAAGTTTGAGGATGAGCCTCCACTGAGCACCAAGTCCACAGAAGACAGCAAAGACCCGAATGAGCTGCTGGCCTTTGTTTCCAACCTGAAGATTAATGAAGGTGGGTCTGTACACTCGAGTCGATATACTTACTTGGCTGTTCTGCTGGACACTGATTACAAGGTTCTGCAGTGCTGAATCAAAAATACGAAGGATGTAGGAGCTTAGTGTCAAAGAATGGGGACAGGAGTGTGAGACGCAGATTTGAGTCCCACTTAAGTTGCACACAGAGTGACTTCAGACTTTAGTTGAGACATCTCCTCAAAGGACGTCAGACTTGACTCATGAACGATCTTTATGCTAATAGATATATTAGTCATAATAACATATTACATGTGTATGCTAATAGATACATTAGTCATAATAACATATTATATGTGTATGCTAATAGATACATTAGTCATAATAACATATTACATGTGTATGCTAATAGATAAATTAGTCACAATAACATATTACACGTGTATGCTAATAGATACATTAGTCACAATAACATATTACATGTGTATGCTAATAGATACATTAGTCATAATAACATATTACATGTGTATGCTAATAGATACATTAGTCATACTAACATATTACTTGTGTATGCTAATAGATACATTAGTCATAATAACATATTACATGTGTATGCTAATAGATACATTAGTCATAATAACATATTACACGTGTATGCTAATAGATACATTAGTCACAATAACATATTACATGTGTATGCTAATAGATACATTAGTCATAATAACATATTACATGTGTATGCTAATAGATACATTAGTCATACTAACATATTACTTGTGTATGCTAATAGATACATTAGTCATAATAACATATTACATGTGTATGCTAATAGATACATTAGTCATAATAACATATTATATGTGTATGCTAATATATACATTAGTCATAATAACACATATGTGTATGCTAATAGATACATTAGTCACAATAACATATTACATGTTTATGCTAATTGATACATTAGTCACAATAACATATTACACGTGTATGCTAATATATACATTAGTCACAATAACAAATTACATGTGTATGCTAATAGATACATTAGTCATAATAACATATTATATGTGTATGCTAATATATACATTAGTCATAATAACACATTATATGTGTATGCTAATAGATACATTAGTCACAATAACATATTACATGTGTATGCTAATTGATACATTAGTCACAATAACATATTACACATGTACGCTAATAGATTAATTAGTCATAATAACATATACATGTGTATGCTAATAGATACATGAGTCATAATAACATATTACTTGTGTATGCTAATAGATACATTAGTTACAATAACATATTACATGTGTTTGCTAATAGATACATTAGTCATAATAACATATTACATGTCTATGCTAATAGATTAATTAGTCATATTAACATATTACATGTGTATGCTAATAGATACATTTGTCATAATAACATATTACATGTGTATGCTAATAGATTAATTTGTCATAATAACATATTACTTGTGTAGGCTAATAGATACATTAGTCATAATAACATATAACATGTGTATGCTAATAGATACATTAGTCATAATAACATATTACATGTATATGCTAATAGATTAATTTGTCATAATAACATATAACATGTGTATGCTAATAGATAAATTAGTCATAATAACAAATTACATGTGTATGCTAATAGATAAATCCGTCATAATAACATATTACATGTTTATGCTAATAGATAATTAGTCACAATAACATATTACATGTGTATGCTAATAGATATGACATTATGACATTAGTCATAATAACATATTACATGTGTATGCTAATAGATACATTAGTCATAATAACATATTACATGTGTATGCTAATAGATACATTTGTCATAATAACATATTACATGTGTATGCTAATAGATTAATTTGTCATAATAACATATTACTTGTGTAGGCTAATAGATAAATTAGTCATAATAACAAATTACATGTGTATGCTAATAGATACATTAGTCATAATAACATATTACTTCTGTAGGCTAGTAGATAAATTACTTCACTTTTTCACACAGGGGTTATTGGGAGTAGTGCAACTTTTTTATTAATACATATCTGAAATAAGGATAAATAAGGATTTTATTCAGGTTCACCTATCTAAGCTTACATTTTGGAACACCTAAAAACATCCAGTGGCATATTTTGGCCAAATTTTACACTAGCAAAGTACTTCTAGGATGCAGTTTGTTAAATGAGTGATTGTGTATGTTGAAAAGCTACATTTATCTTATTTACATTTCTCCTGCCACAGGTGTTGTACCACCTCACAATCATCCAAAGAAAGTCACAGTTGTTGGTGGGGGAGACTTAGGAATGGCATCAGTGATGAGCATCTTGGCAAAGGTAAAACCAACCTTTGTTTACTTTTCAGTTGCATGTTATATTGGGTCATGGTGGCATGGAATAGAAAACGGTTTGCAAAGAGAAACAGTCATGTAGCGTGATGATATGGCAAGAAAGTTTCATTGTGAAATAATTGCTACAATACGTTGTCAGTAAATATGGAGTTAGTTCTACATTACTAGAAATTGCTTATTTCATTCCTCAAATATATTAATATATTAATAATACAAACTAACGAAAATGTTTTGGGTGACATTAGTCTCTAGGTGGCTCTCCGAATACAATATATGCGAACAGGATGAAGTGTGTGAAACCCGTTTGAACAGCTGGTGTAGGCCATGTTATTGCTCAGATCACATTAAAGCCACGTTTTACCAGTATGTGTAGATGTTTCAACTGGTAACTTGAATAAATCATTCATGTTTGACAGTGGGAAATGTGAAGAAGTTGGACATTTCAGTGTATGAAAGGTACTGTAGGCTACCGGTGATGAAAGCAATGTGCAAAACAGGATCCAATGACATTTGCATATTTTGCAAATTGTTTGAGCATATTATCAAGAAGAAATGTCAAAATGCTTGTAAAGGCTACTAAATAACTATTTTCAGATGCAAGCTAATATATTAGGTAGTTCATTTATTTTAAGTAGGTTACAGGAAAATACATAGCCCTGCATAGACTACAAAACCTATATGGTGAGACTACACAAACCATGTTTATCCACAGTGTTTGGACGATATTCAACATTAAGGCTTATTTGTTAAAATAGTTTGCCGATATCATGACAAACCATTCACCTTCCATCCCCAGGAACTAATGAAACAAAAAATATGTGATCAGAAAAACTACTTGCAGTCACATCAACCTCAAAAGCTGACTGTGCATCACTTTCTTTCAGCATATTACTGAATCATTGATGTATTCAGCATTTGCATGACTTTTATTTATGCTTTATACCTGCGTAAGGCAGTTACATTTTGTAAGGGCTTGTGTTTGTTTTATAGGGTTCAGTGGATAAGCTAGTCTTCATTGATGTACCAGAGAGTTCCACCAAAGGTGGTTCCATGGATCTGGACATTTTCAGCTTACCAAAGGTTGCGGCATCTAAAGGTAAATCTCCTAGGAAGATACAAACATTACTTACACTTCAAAAGCAGCAGTGAGCTGTTCCTGAATCTTTAATTTAAATAAATGTATTACAATGCTTGATAATTGAACAACAACATAAATAAAATAAAAACATCACAAAGGTGCTAAAATGAATTGTTTCCCCAATACCTTTTCGGCTGCTTGAACAAATGTGAATGTGATACAATATTTTTCAGTTTGTAGTAGGGTCAAAACGTGGCATGTCAATTGTGGTGTCCGGAGCATATATATAATGCAAAAATAATTTGAACTCTGCCCTTTTTAATTAATAATTTGAGCATTCATTGTTAGAAATTAAAATGTAAGGAGCTATCGAGCTCAAAAGTATCAGACTGTCCTTTCTGGGTAACATCCGGTCTTAAAATCTAAGTACAAAAATATGCCAAAAATCTCAAAAGAAATTCTTATCATATTTTAACAGATGTTACCCAAATCTATATAACGCTATCATTTTGTGACTATGGTCCCATATATTCACTCTGCCAATGTCTTGTACAAATGAATGTGCAACTAAATACAAGTAAACTAAAGTAATTGTTTTTCGTGACACACTGTCCTCTATGACTTAAAGCCAAGTTCAAGATATTAGGGCAATTATGAATTCTGATCTAACATTTACAAAAAAATGCCTATTATAACCTTTAAAAAATTGCTAGGATTTGAGGATTCATGACAATACCTAGAAAAATGTATAATCTTTTTTTATAAAAAGATTATAGAAAAGTGTAGTTTATCAGAATGCTGCTGCTTGTGTTGTAACAAAAACACATTACACCTATTGTTAAGTCTCCCGTATGTCATTGAATAGATTTTAGATAAACATCTCTACATCAATGAATCCATTTGGGCCAAGTTCTTTTTTCGGACCTCTCTCAGTATGATTGTAGGGTCATCAGGGACTGGTCTGCTTAATATGCGGAGAGTTACTACAAAGGCTAGTGAGTTTGGTTTAGACAGTATGGTGCACAGAGTTGAAAACAAACTGCCCGAAAATCTTTGACTTGCATCAACATTGAGCACTTTTAAATTGTTTTATTCTGCCTTTTATTTAATCTTTCAATAATATTTTAGCCATGCTAAATGTAATGTTTTTATTTGTATGGTGTATTCATGTTTTTATGTTAAGCATTTTAAATTGTCCTCTGTATGAAATGTGCTATACAAATAATTTTGCCTTGCTTTACCAAATAAGTGTTGTCAATTATTACTCCTTTGGCCAGGTCTTAACTGTAGATGAGAATTGGTTCTCAGTTGACTGGTAAAATGATATTGTTAATCTATTACATGCATGTTTGTTAAGAACTCTTCATTTGACCTCCTACTGACAGACCTGTTGTCATCTGCCGACTCCAGTGTGATTGTGGTGACGGCGAACGCATGGAGCAACGAACAGTCGTATGCCAGTGTGGTCCAGACCAACGTGGATATGTACCGCAGCATTATTCCAATTCTGGCTCGCCTTAGCCCCAATGCTGTGCTGCTCATTGCTTCACAGCCAGGTCCAAACCAAACACACACACCTACAGACTAATCTGATATTTGAGTCAAAAGAATCAGTCTTGTAACATATACAAAAATTCAAGAGAAATCTTCTATTGGCACAATGCTACAATTTTATAATGTTACAATGCTATAATGCTACAATGCTACAATTTTATAATGTTACAATGCTATAATGCTACAATGCTATAATGCCACAAGGCTATAATGCTACAATTTTATAATGCTACAATGCTAGAATGCTACAATAATAATGTTTTTTGTATATCTGTATTTTTGTTGCTTCCTGCCCCCTCACGCTTGACAGTGGACATTATGACACACGTTGCTTGGCGACAGAGCGGCCTGCCACCAACTCAGGTGATTGGGGCGGGGTGTAACCTGGACTCTGAGCGCCTCTCCTACGTCCTGGACATTAGGCTGAACACCCACAAACAGGCCTGGGTCATCGGGGAACTCTCAGACAACAAGGGTAAGGTGCCGGTTTGTGCGGTTTTTTTTCTGACTACTCTTCCCTCCAGAAATGACAGGAAATGGAGGAGCGGAAAAGTCTTTCATGGCATTAGAAATGTATAAATTCTTCAGATTTCTGGTAGCTAAGCTTTTGTCAGCTGGGCTGTAGGCCTGATCGTAGGCTTGACCCTATAGATATCGGTAGATTCTAGTACACTCTGTTTTTGTTTCGCAGTCCCGGTGTTGAGTAACATACGGATGCCAAACGCTAGCCGTCAGCACCCAGAGATCGCTCCCCGATCCAAATTCACTAAACCTCTGTTAGACAGGTAAGGAAGAACAGATCCAACCACTGTTTTCTCATGTACAGTTCATGAATCGAAATACAAATACAACTGTGAATGGGCCGACACGACGTGGACCGGTTTGTTGTTTCGCGCAGGGCATTTGAAATGCAGAAGGGGCGTGGCCAACGCTCCTGGTCCGTGGGTCTGTCCATTGCAGACATAAGCCACAGTATCCTAATGGACCAGAACAAAGCCCACTCTGTCTCTACACTGGCACAGGTAAACACGGCTCCACAGGCACGGATGTGGCCCCTGTGCGCCAAGCTGCCAAAATACAATTTACATTTGGCATTAAAGTGTTTAAACTATGACTACGCGAGGACGAGCGGTGCCACAACGGGGATTATTAGCTGTACGTAACTCTATGTGCATATGTTGACATGTCCATATGTTGATATGCATGTTGTTAACGTGTGTTTGTGTCAGGGCTGGGGTGGCATCAGCGCAGAGGTGTTCCTCAGCATTCCCTGTATCCTGGGGGCGTTGGGGTCAACTCGTCTAGCGGGAGTGTCCCTGGGAGAAGAAGAGGAAGCCAAATTGAGGGAGAGCGTCACGTCACTCTGTGCCCTCCTCACAGAGCTCAGGATATAATGCCCTGTCCTGCCTCGGCTCGGGCGGCATAATTAAACAAACCAAGGTGTTAAATTATCCGGTTGTTTAATGAGGCCACCAGCCTAAAACTGCAATAATTAATTGGATTTGGCCAATCTACTAACGAATAACTAATATGATTGTTTGTTTTTGTAACTAAAGCGTGCACACACTTTAAAAGGAAGATAAAGCCCAGTGTAGAGGTGAAGTATGCCCTGACATACATTTGAGTGTAAGGTAAAAAAGAAAAACTCATGGTGATGGTACTGTGTCAGTAATTATGAAAATGTTTTTGTAAAGATAATGTGGGGATAAATATGAACCATTATACTAAACCTTTTTAATACTGGTTTTACACAAGTTACTTCGTCTTACATTGGTTTGCCTAAAATCGGTACAGTGTACAAAACGTTCAGTTGTATCTAAAAGTCTGACCAATTATAGAAGAAAATGTTTTCACATTAAAGCTGACCATATTCACTTCATAGCTTAAACCAGAAAACACAACAACAAAAAAATCCCAACTCTTATTGCACCGTACTCGTATTTTATTTTTATTTAAGTTTACTGTAAAACACTTAAATGCCTATTTATGAATGTGTATAATGTGGACTCATTCGAAAGACAAAAACAAAACGTCAACATGTACTTTAAATGTGTTTTTATTTACCATTTTCATTGCTATGACATATTTATGGAAATAGACAGTACATTCTTACGCAAATATATTCATACTTTTCTTTGCACTTTATATCCCCAAAACAAAGTAAACTTTGCGGATTGTTAGAAGTTATGACGAGGTTTTCTCGTGAAGAATTTTGGTGGTGGGATAACGCTGTGATTTTCAGTCAGCCAATATTACAAAACATTGACATACATGAAAATACCAACTGGAGTTTATTTTCATGTCTGTTTAAAAAAAATGTTTTGGTACTACGGTTTAATGCCGTTTTGCACACAATAGATAACTCAAGTGTCTTCTATATGTAATATTCTACAGAATTTGATGTGATCGGTTCTGATGAAACGCACTCATTAGTTGATGTTCCATGCAGTTGCACTGTAATGTGAATGTTGTTGTCCATCTATAGATGCTAAACTAATGGGGGGGATATCTGAACTAATTCCATCAACTTGTCGACTAATTATCAAGACATTGATTACTTGATTCACCTTTCAGCTAATGCAGTGCTAGAAACAAACTGAAACCATAATGTTTTGTATTGCTTGGCACACAGACACACACACACAATTATAGGAAGCTACTGTTTACTTGTAGGACATTTTACTTGAAGGATTCACTAATCAGAATTTCAGGGTTGTCAATGTTTTGTACAATTACGAAAGCACTTACACACAACCATGAGTTACCACTTCACTAGTAAAGCTACTTGATATACATACTTGACTGTGCAGGAGATAAGTTGCTGTTAAATATTAATGTAAATTGTGTTTGGATTAAATATACTCTGATATTACTTTGAATTTACCTTAACTGGGCTTTTTTCTGCAGTGAAGAAAAAAACTGTAAAAATAATTGTATTTAAATTTAATCAAAGTATGTGGTTTCTTAAGAGGGTTGGTTTAAGCAGATTATAAGCGTAGAGCTACCTCAAAATGGCCATTGAGAAAAGTATAAATAAAAAATAACCAAATTTTTATTTGTACAACTGATGGTTTATCAAATATGTGAAGTTTATTCCAAACCGTCCCCTACGAACAAGCAAAATTCAACAGCACACATTGTTCAAAAAAGCTTTGGGTCTGGAGTCTTTGAAACAAATGCAAACGCAAAATAACCAAGGACGAAAGACTCCAAACGGTAGTATAGAAATAAAGCAATTAAATGTAAGAGTGCAAGAATCTCTTCTTTTCAACTGAAGCAATCACTTGGCACCCATATAAGTTGATGCTAACATCCTTTAGATAATACTTCCACCAAATGTTTCTCAACTCGTGGCATTAACACATTAGGGACACATATTACCTGTATTATGTTGTTGATCACATCACAAACACTACATGCCAGCAGTAAGCATATAGTGCAGTAAGCATAAATAAAAAGTGCATCGTCATACTGTTTCTGCTTTATAAACAGAAAACGTATCTGGAAGAGGGAAAATGGAAAATTATATTTCATTTTGTAATACATATCTTCTCGTTTGTTTAGAGTAGGCAGCATTTGGATATTTAGTTGAATTCCTTGAGAGGACATTTGACCTGGGTTTTGGCTTGTCCCTAACCGTTAACATTTAGAATGTAAACACACATTTTATTTTTGGGTTGGGCCGTAAGCTCCACCCTTTCCGTTCAGTCAACCAATTACAAAAATCTTTCTGAGCAGATGTGGCCCAAGTTTGTGTTTGAGTAATTTAACCAGCTGACTCCCACAAACTTGGTATGCGTTACATAATGATCAGGTAGCAATGTTACTTACATTCTATCGCCAGTTTTCTGAAAAACGTGGCCCTGATGCAAAGTATGTCTTAAGTTTCAAACCACAGACCACAATTGTCCTTTGCACATATATAAACTTTCAGAAACTTTTTTTTTTTGGTTTAATATCCATTTGAAGCCATTGCAGTGATGTCACGTAAAAACACCTAAACAAACTGGAATAACACCACTGAACGATAATGAAAATGCAACAGTAGGGGAAACAGAACAAAAAGCGCCACGAAAAAAACACAAGGCTGCTTCTCACGCAAAAGATAGAGGAATCTAAAACCTGTCATGCTGCCCTATGAAGCATGTGTCAGTAAATACACCAGTAATTATTGCACCATGTCTGTATCAAAGAGGAGAAAAACAGAACGACTACAACAGAGCAGAGTGAGAATGGAAAAACGGATGGACAGGACCCGATATGATGGGCTTGCTCAAACATGCCTGTACAAAATCTTTAAATAGTTTGGCAACCACAAATAAATGGCATTTTAATTCCCAGATATATTTTGTTTATGTACAATATCTAACATGTATTTATGGAACGGACAACTACTCATCCTTACAAAATCCTGAACACGTCTCCTGCATTCAAAGCGTTTACAAAATAATGTTTTTGAAGCAGTGTTTATATAAAAACAACCTTCAACTAAGCTCAAAGACCATATGGTCTAAGCATACACTTTAGCTAAGAGTCAGCTCACATAAATCAGGCGTTGGCATGGGGCTTTGGTACTTTACTGACTGGTACAAAGCTGGAAAGCCCTTAGGGTTACGATATTCAACAAAAATGTATGTTTTTGTTGAACGTCAAACTGCTCAATAGTTAAGACATTTTTGCTGTTACAGGAAGTGAAAAAAAGATTCCTATATGATGAAATGTCACACACACGCGCACACACACACACAGACACACACACACACTCAACAGTGTTCTTTGTGTAGCAAAATAGTTTCAACACAACGGAATTGCGTTTGTGAAAATTCTTGGCCCGCAAAGCCAGAAATGGAACCAGAAAACACGTTTCCTCCTCGCTCTTTAACAAAATGCCGTTGTACATAAATAAACAGCGTGGCTAATCCCTGCAGTCTCCTCTGCTTTTTGTTCGTCTCGTTCCTAGTCGAGCCGTGCTTCTAAAAAAAATGTCACACTAGAAAAACTAAAAGGTCACCGATTTGGGCAGCTGATGGCTCCTGGTGTGCATTTGGTAAAAGTCGGGGCTAGAGATCACAGAGGGGGCTCCCCCCGGCGACTGTCGTTGCAAGCCCCCGGGGAGTGGCCTCTGAGCAAGTAAAACAGGAAGGGCAGGGAGCGGCCTGTGAAACTCGCTCAGGGGTTGTGTGAAGCCCTGGTTGGTGGCGTCGATGTGCGTGTCCATTGGGTTACAGAGTCTGGCGGGCTGGTCGGGAGGAGGGTCGCACTGGAAATGAGCCAATCGATCAGCGAAGCAAGGCGGGGCGGGCGGGAAGACGAAGGAGTCTCGCATCCAGCCCTCATCCTGGCCGTCACAGTCCAGCTCTTGCGGAAAAGGCGGAAGAGCTAAAAACGTGGGAGGAGGAGGAGGGGGGGAAGAGGATGGGGAGTCAAACAGAGGGCTGGTGGAGTCGTCGGGCAGCAAAAACATTGGCGGGGGAGGAGGAGGTAGAAAGAGCAAGGACGTGGGGTATTCATCATCCATGCATGGCAGTTGGGATAGGCCAAACACCCCCACCTGCACCCCAGGGCTCGTGCCCGGCAAAGGGTTGTGCAGCAGGGCGGTTCCAGCCTCCGGCAGCCGGTCCAGGTTGCAATCCTCGTCACCGGCTTCCGAGAGGTTGTCGTACTGAGAGGTGTTGGAGGGTCGCCGGTCGCTGGACATTGGGGGCACGCAGAGTGACACGGGGAACCTGGTGGGCTTCAGGAGGAGCGGGGGTGCGGGTTTGGCAAAGGCAAGGGGGAAAGAGGGTCGGGAAGTCTGGGGTTCCTCCAGGATGAAGTCCAGGGACCTGGGCGGAGCCTTCGGGATGGATTCTAGTTTCAGTGAAGGAGCCAAACAAGGAGACACGTAGTTTGACTGTAGCCCTACCTTGGCGTTGTCCTGTAAACACTGGAGCTTTGGGGCCTCTGGGGTTTGGGTGCTCCCTCCCACTGAGTAACAGGTTGGAGGGGGTAGATCCGAATGTATTTCCAAACTAGACCCAGGCTCTGTGACTGATATCTCACCAACAGGGGGCGGGAGCCAGTCCACATGCTCTCTCCGGACGTCTGGACCTCTAGACCGGGCTTCCATCGCTTCTGCAGTACCCCTACCTTCAGATCGCCAGTCTTCTCCTCCCTTTGTGACATCAGAGGCTGGGTCAGTGGGACACGCCTCCAGCCCCTCTCTTACCCTCTCATTGCCTGAATGGGACCCAACTTTTTGCGGCTTCGGTGGGGGTTTGGGAGGAGAGACCGGACACAGTTTCGGTCCCATTGGCATCATTGCCTGTTTGTTGACTTCCACAGGGTCTGGAGTGGGACTGGTGTGGACCGGGTCACTGGGGGACGGGGAGTGTTCCACGGGGTGGGTGTCTGGCCTCTGGGCTTCCGGATGAGGGTGTAGACCGCTCTTTGGCTGTTCCAAAGACACGGTTATATCGGTCTGGATTGGCATGAGGAAAACGGGACGCACTTCACCAAGGGGCTTCTTCGGCAGTTCCTCTGACTTGGCTACAATTAAGAAAGACGACACATAGTCAAGTGAATAAAGGGTTGAATATGGCAACAGGTCATTTGCATTCCGATTACATTTATACATTAATTTGGTTTAAAAAAAGTAGGTATACTTGTGAACATCAGGCTTATTTTGACTTTTCCATCCTTGACTCCTCCTACTGTGTAGATTTCTTTCACATTTAATAGATAAATATGGGATGTGTTTCATGAATCTGAATAGTGCTAAGAAGCAATGTCTAGATGTGGGGCCATTTTTTTTTTTTAATTAGCAATGTCCCAGTGTTAAATGTACATAAAGCAATGTCTTGTTATAGATCACATATGTCCAATGAGGTTTTTTGTGTCAGTTCCATTAGTGTCCAGGGTGGGTAATCAATGAGATGTGAGGGGGTAGTCTAAATTTTGGTCTTGATAGACTGCAGCCGTCTGCCAGAGGGGAGAGTTCTGAGACAGTATCCGGATGGGAGGGTTCGGCCTCAGTGACCTGGCAGTTATTTGAGGGACAGCAGCTTACAACCATGGGTCCACTACGCAAAGCGGATGATCAGTTGCAGTCTGTCCTTGACAGTGGCAACAGATTACCAGACTGTGATGGAGGAGGTCAGGATGGACTCAATGATGGCTGTGTAGGCATTAATGCAGTTTGTACTTAATGAGCTGCCGCAGGCAGTCCCATCAGAGATTAGACCAATGAGGGTGGTGTTCAGAAGTTCTACAGAGTGGTGACTGGAGGTGCAGTTGTTGGTGTACAAAGAGAAGAGGGGACAGGATACAACCTTGAGGGGAGCCAGTGCTGATGGTCAGAGGGTCCGATTGAGGGTCCTGTCCTGTCTATTCACTATGAGATTGCTGTATTGACCCCAATAAGTTGGAAAATTGCAAACAGAGCCTATGGCAATTGACCGAATGAATTAATTGTTAACTGACAATTTACTGAATGACAACTGTGTCTGATTGACTGACCAACCGACCTGTCTAGGGTCTAATTAACCAGGAGGAGCCTCACCTGGTGGTGGGAGGTCCAGCTTCATCTTGCGTAGCTCTGCCATGGCTCCCTGCAGATGCTCCACCACCAAATCGTCGGGTAGAAAGAAGTTGCCAGACAAATCCTCCTGGAGGAACTCCCTCAGGTCCTCCAGAGGAAGCTTCAGCAAGTGCTCTGATTGGACAGATAGATGATGGAAGAGCATGTAATCGGATTGCAAATGAAAAGCTGTTCATTTACATCTAGGAAAAACCTGGATAAACAATGAGACCTGTGTTGATACATTGAAACTGCCAAGTAGATATAACGTCATAACAAGAGTATTACTTTTTTTGCTACAGACAAATGTCTCTTGACTCCAGAAGCATCCCTTTGCTTTGATAAATCCTAAACTTGCTCTTTGATTAGGTACAAGCATTAAACAAACATTAAAACAGTAACATAAAACAGTAGCTAATCGCAAATAATTACATAATTACAAATAATTACATATGAGCAACCAATCAAAAGGTGTTAGAAAAATCGTACAGTTCTACTACAGCTACCAATAGAAAGCAGAATATCCAGAAAAGCTTTTCCCTCGACTCCTTTTGAATACTGGGATGACGACATACACAGTGGAATAGCACAGGACTATAAATTGGACTCTATAGTCCGTACATTTCTTTGTCTTCTAGCCCATGTCTTATGTTGGAAACAAACTTTCGATATTTAGAGGCATATTATAAAGCCTGACAAGTTTGTAAATCCTTGAAACACAATTGTCAAATTGTAAAATGTTTGGGTGGGGTATTAGCTGGGATGGATATTAAAAGGATAAACAACATGTAGCCACTGATAGTAATCTTGACATATTTTATTAAGATTAATTCCTAAACAATTCTGTATGGCTCAGCTAGAAAAGCCATAGCTGTCCATTTAATGACCACATGGATGACATTGTAAAAATACTCGACTTTCAGTGCTAAAAGGCGGTTTGGATAATAGCATCTTCGTAGTGCCCTGACACAGATTAAGACAAAAACAAATGGGAAGTGTCTTTAAATTAGGACTTCGAAAGAACTCTACAGCCACGCTCAACACGGACAATGGTGAAATCATAACGGATACTCTATATTTTCCCTTTTAGCCGTCAAAAGAACTAATTCATTTAGTTCAAATCCTGTGAGATAATCTACTGACAGGATTTAAATCAGCGACCTTACAGCTACTGGTCCAGTGCTCTAGACTAGGGGTCTCCAGCTCTGTTCCTGGTAGTTATTCACTTCAACCCAAATTTAGCACAGCTAACTCAAATAATTATACAGTTATTAGTAAATGAAACTGCAGATACATGGAGTGTAAGTGACAACCACCAGGATTAGATAGACATCAGGAGCAGGACTGGAGACTGTTGCCCCAAACAACAGGTCACAAACAAATATGTACATTGTTAAATCACTAATAACTAATGACCTTCAATTTATAATATTTCAACCCCTCTTATAAATAAACAAAGACATTAGCAGAATTAGCGAGTTGCCCAAACATGAATTCCATTTAAGTAGACTTGAGAAGTAGCTCTTGCCCGATCACTCACAACGATAGAATACAGAGTAAAACATACTGATATTTATATTGATATTTTCAATTTGACACAAATAGAAAACTGGCACTGGCTCGTCCATGCATTTACAATTCATCAAGAGGATGTGCGAAATCCATCATCAGGAGCTTGAATGCAAGAGCGAAGCTCTCAACTGGGAACCTGCAGCCAAACCAGATGTAAAACATGTACTCTTCATTACATCTTCAATGTCTGGGTTCTTATCAGTCTTTATACTTACTCCTGTGTATTTTAAGGGTGGTGTAGGCCAGTCTTTATACTTACTCCTGTGTATTTTAAGGGTGGTGTAGGCCAGTCTTTATACTTACTCCTGTGTATTTTAAGGGTGGTGTAGGCCAGACTTTATACTTACTCCTGTGTATTTTAAGGGTGGTGTAGGCCAGACTTTATACTTACTCCTGTGTATTTTAAGGGTGGTGTAGGCCAGTCTTTATACTTACTCCTGTGTATTTTAAGGGTGGTGTAGGCCAGTCTTTATACTTACTCCTGTGTATTTTAAGGGTGGTGTAGGCCAGACTTTATACTTACTCCTGTGTATTTTAAGGGTGGTGTAGGCCAGACTTTATACTTACTCCTGTGTATTTTAAGGGTGGTGTAGGCCAGTCTTTATACTTACTCCTGTGTATTTTAAGGGTGGTGTAGGCCAGTCTTTATACTTACTCCTGTGTATTTTAAGGGTGGTGTAGGCCAGACTTTATACTTACTCCTGTGTATTTTAAGGGTGGTGTAGGCCAGACTTTATACTTACTCCTGTGTATTTTAAGGGTGGTGTAGGCCAGACTTTATACTTACTCCTGTGTATTTTAAGGGTGGTGTAGGCCAGACTTTATACTTACTCCTGTGTATTTTAAGGGTGGTGTAGGCCAGTCTTTATACTTACTCCTGTTTATTTTAAGGGTGGTGTAGGCCAATCTTTATACTTACTCCTGTGTATTTTAAGGGTGGTGTAGGCCATGGCTGTTAGTATTCGCTCTCCCTCTAGGATGTAGATGTCCCATAAACGCAGGGTCAGAGTTATCGGGGTCTGTAGAGACGTGTCAGAGGAGACATTTTGTTACACAAAAAGCAATTCTTTAAAGTGGTGAAGAGAAATGTCAACAGTTTCAAATGCATAACTCTCACCCTGTCTATGAAGCACTGCAGGAACCATTTAGTGGTGTATATCCCATTGGACATCTGCTCTTTGTCCTGCGGGTATTTAAATGGAGGAACGGTTCAATATGAAACAAAGCACACTACTGGGTTCTGTATCTTCTTTGTTCCAGCTTTCTGACAAGGGATGACATTTGGGACAAATACAGATGGGTTATTCGGGTTTATCCCGTCACTCTCGGATGGAACCGGTTCCTCACCAGATGCTTCTTGAGCTTGGGAAGGAGTTTGGACAGGATCTTCTCGTGGTGGGCCTGATACCGATGCAACTTAGGGAACCCGGGGATGAAGAACCCTAACAGAGAGACACAGCGAGAGAGAAAGACTGTAAACCGTATATATGTTCTAGATTATTTAGCAGACAGTCTCATCCAGAGAGAGAGATACCCGAGTAGGTCGGGTTGAACGTCTTAAGGACATTATTTATTTCACCAAATCCGGTCTTCGATCAAACAACCTTTTGGGTACAGGTCTGATGCATTGACCTCTAGGACATCTGCTTCCCCTATGCCAGTCATCCAGTGGTCATTAAATCCCACCCCCTATGCATCACTTCCTGTCAGCGTCCTCCCTTCTGCTCACCGTGCATGGCGTGTTTGCTGTTGGTGAGAAGCTGGGACAGGGCCCAGAAGGCGTCCTCCTCGTTTAAGTACATGAGCAAGATGGCAGCAATCTGACTCATCCCCTGGCAGTAGCTCAACTCCTGTGGACAGGGAAGGGGAAATTATTTTAGCCTTCATTTGATGTGCGCAAAAAACGATGTATTGGAATGTTCTAGAATGTCATAAAGTTAAAATGCCTGAACACACTTCGCATTCACACTACACTGATCAGCCATAACATAAAAAACACCTGCTTAATATTGCGTATGTCCCCCTTGTGCACACAAAAACCAGCCCTGACGCTTCGAGGCATGGACTCCACTAGACCTCTGTAAGTGTGCTGTGGTATCTGGTACCAAGACATGGACTCCACTAGACCTCTGTAGGTGTGCTGTGGTATCTGGTACCAAGACATGGACTCCACTAGACCTCTGTAGGTGTGCTGTGGTATCTGGTACCAAGACATGGACTCCACTAGACCTCTGTAGGTGTGCTGTGGTATCTGGTACCAAGACATGGACTCCACTAGACCTCTGTAGGTGTACTGTGGTATCTGGTACCAAGACATGGACTCCACTAGACCTCTGTAGGTGTGCTGTGGTATCTGGTACCAAGACATGGACTCCACTAGACCTCTGTAGGTGTGCTGTGGTATCTGGTACCAAGACATGGACTCCACTAGACCTCTGTAGGTGTGCTGTGGTATCTGGTACCAAGACATGGACTCCACTAGACCTCTGTAGGTGTGCTGTGGTATCTGGTACCAAGACATGGACTCCACTAGACCTCTGTAGGTGTGCTGTGGTATCTGGTACCAAGACATGGACTCCACTAGACCTCTGTAGGTGTGCTGTGGTATCTGGTACCAAGACATGGACTCCACTAGACCTCTGTAGGTGTGCTGTGGTATCTGGTACCAAGACATGGACTCCACTAGACCTCTGTAGGTGTGCTGTGGTATCTGGTGCCAAGACATGGACTCCACTAGACCTCTGTAGGTGTGCTGTGGTATCTGGTACCAAGACATGGACTCCACTAGACCTCTGTAGGTGTGCTGTGGTATCTGGTACCAAGACATGGACTCCACTAGACCTCTGTAGGTGTGCTGTGGTATCTGGAACCAAGGAATTAGCGGCCTTGGTCCTGTAAGTTGTGATGTGGGTCAGACTTGGATCAGACTTGTTTGTCCAGGACATCCCACAGATGCTCGATTGGATTGAGACGTGGGGAAGTTGGACTTTCAACTTGTTGTTGTGTTCCTCCAATCATTCCTGAACCATTTTTGCTTTGTGTCACGGTGCTTTATCTTGCTGAAAGAGGCCAATGTCATCATGAAAGGTGTACATGGTCTGCAACTAGGGGTGTGTCGAGATCGTGTGCCACAAGAAATGTCTTGCCGAGCTGAAAAGCAGTCTTGCAATATCAGCATGACAGAGCGCGAGGGTAAAATTTATATACAATGTCTCCATCATTCTTAAATCGTTTGTGTGGCGGCATTTTGGGTACCTGGTTGGAAACGATATACTGCGACTGAGTGACACTCACACAATACAATATGTAAATACTGTAACAAAATGGAGCCAACACCATACAGGGGCTAACACGTGCACTATTCACACGTAATATGGAAGTGGCTGTGTGCGCGGCAGTGCCAACACCGTACAGCGGCTAACACGTACACTATTCACACGTAATATGGACGTGGCTGTGTGCGCGGCAGTGCTTCGCACACACCATAAACCTTGCTAACCAGACTGGCCTTGGTGCATGGCGCTCCACATATTTGCCCGGGCGGTGAGACGTGTGGCGGCTTTTTCGCATCAGTTCAACAGCTACCACGGTGTTGATGTCCAAGCAGAAACTGCAACAACTGCCATCACACAGTCTGCAGTTTTAGCATTACGAGAGTACTACTTTGCTTATGTTTGCAATTATTGTTTGCAATTAGAAAATAAGACTAAGATAAACTGAGTGTTATTTATTTTTGTTATTTATACTGTTTTCATTTTTTATGTTAGAGTTGAGTTAGGTCAAGCCCAGCTTCAATTAGAAGTCCCGGTGCTGTTTGTTCCCCAGAGACACTCAGGCACCTGGCCATACTAGTGATGTGTAGATGCTGTGTGTTCCCCAGGGGCCATACTAGTGATGTGTAGATGCTGTGTGTTCCCCAGGGGCCATACTAGTGATGTGTAGATGCTGTGTGTTCCCAGGGGCCATACTAGTGATGTGTAGATGCTGTGTGTTCCCCAGGGGCCATACTAGTGATGTGTAGATGCTGTGTGTTCCCCTGGCCATCCTAGTGATGTGTAGATGCTGTGTGTTCCCCAGGGGCCATACTAGTGATGTGTAGATGCTGTGTGTTCCCCAGGGGCCATACTAGTGATGTGTAGATGCTGTGTGTTCCCCTGGCCATACTAGTGATGTGTAGATGCTGTGTGTTCCCCAGGGGCCATACTAGTGATGTGTAGATGCTGTGTGTTCCCCAGGGGCCATACTAGTGATGTGTAGATGCTGTGTGTTCCCCAGGGGCCATACTAGTGATGTGTAGATGCTGTGTGTTCCCCAGGGGCCATACTAGTGATGTGTAGATGCTGTGTGTTCCCCAGGGGCCATACTAGTGATGTGTAGATGCTGTGTGTTCATGTGACTATTATTAGTCGATAGGGGTCAGCATGGACACCCTGACTGGTCGGATGCTACGCAGCCCAATACACAACAAACTGCACTGTGTGTGTGCTGACACCATTCTATCAGTACGAGCTACATTAGCTTGTCTGCTGGATCGGGCCACACTGGCCAACCTTTACTCCCCACGTGCAACAATGAGCCTCGGCCGTCCAAGACCCTGTCATCGTTTCATTACTTTGCTTTTCCATTTGATATATTCTGTGACAAACTATTGAATGTTTCTTTGAGGACATGTTAGTAAGAAACTCGCTTCTATTTGAATCATTTTCACCGTGTGACAAATAAATCCCCAACTCTCTCTAACTGCATATTATACAGCATACATGCATGTATAAAATAACTGGCAATAAAGATAAGCAAAAAAAATTGAGTGCAAAGATTATTAACACCATTTTTCTCAGAACTTTGAATTTTCTTACAATATTGTCTGCGAGATTGCATATTGTCTACGAGATTGCATATTGTCTGCGAGATTGCATATTGTCTACGAGATTGCATATTGTCTACGAGATTGCATATTGTCTACGAGATTGCATATTGTCTACGAGATTGCATATTGTCTACGAGATTGCATATTGTCTGCGAGATTGCATATTGTCTGCGAGATTGCATATTGTCTGCGAGATTGCATATTGTCTACGAGATTGCATATTGTCTACGAGATTGCATATTGTCTGCGAGATTGCATATTGTCTGCGAGATTGCATATTGTCTACGAGATTGCATATTGTCTACGAGATTGCATATTGTCTACGAGATTGCATATTGTCTACGAGATTGCATATTGTCTACGAGATTGCATATTGTCTACGAGATTGCATATTGTCTACGAGATTGCATATTGTCTACGAGATTGCATATTGTCTACGAGATTGCATATTGATTGCATATTGTCTGCGAGATTGCATATTGTCTGCGAGATTGCATATTGTCTGCGAGATTGCATATTGTCTGCGAGATTGCATATTGTCTGCGAGATTGCATATTGTCTGCGAGATTGCATATTGTCTGCGAGATTGCATATTGTCTACGAGATTGCATATTGTCTACGAGATTGCATATTGTCTACGAGATTGCATATTGTCTACGAGATTGCATATTGTCTACGAGATTGCATATTGTATACGAGATTGCATATTGTCTGCGAGATTGCATATTGTCTGCGAGATTGCATATTGTCTGCGAGATTGCATATTGTCTGCGAGATTGCATATTGTCTGCGAGATTGCATATTGTCTGCGAGATTGCATATTGTCTGCGAGATTGCATATTGCCTGCGAGATTGCATATTGCCTGCGAGATTGCATATTGTCTGCGAGATTGCATATTGTCTGCGAGATTGCATATTGTCTGCGAGATTGCATATTGTCTGCGAGATTGCATATTGTCTACGAGATTGCATATTGTCTACGAGATTGCATATTGTCTACGAGATTGCATATTGTCTGCGAGATTGCATATTGTCTGCGAGATTGCATATTGTCTACGAGATTGCATATTGTCTACGAGATTGCATATTGTCTACGAGATTGCATATTGTCTGCGAGATTGCATATTGTCTGCGAGATTGCATATTGTCTGCGAGATTGCATATTGTCTGCGAGATTGCATATTGTCTGCGAGATTGCATATTGTCTGCGAGATTGCATATTGTCATATTGCGAGATTGCATATTGTCTACGAGATTGCATATTGTCTACGAGATTGCATATTGTCTACGAGATTGCATATTGTCTACGAGATTGCATATTGTCTGCGAGATTGCATATTGTCTGCGAGATTGCATATTGTCTGCGAGAATGCATATTGTCTGCTAGAATGCATATTGTCTGCGAGAATGCATATTGTCTGCGAGAATGCATATTGTCTGCGAGATTGCATATTGTCTGCGAGATTGCATATTGTCTGCGAGATTGCATATTGTCTGCGAGATTGCATATTGTCTACGAGATTGCATATTGTCTACGAGATTGCATATTGTCTGCGAGATTGCATATTGTCTGCGAGATTGCATATTGTCTGCGAGATTGCATATTGTCTGCGAGATTGCATATTGTCTGCGAGATTGCATATTGTCTGCGAGATTGCATATTGTCTGCGAGATTGCATATTGTCTGCGAGATTGCATATTGTCTGCGAGATTGCATATTGTCTGCGAGATTGCATATTGTCTGCGAGATTGCATATTGTCTACGAGATTGCATATTGTCTACGAGATTGCATATTGTCTACGAGATTGCATATTGTCTACGAGATTGCATATTGTCTACGAGATTGCATATTGTCTGCGAGATTGCATATTGTCTGCGAGATTGCATATTGTCTGCGAGATTGCATATTGTCTGCGAGATTGCATATTGTCTGCGAGATTGCATATTGTCTGCGAGATTGCATATTGTCTGCGAGATTGCATATTGTCTGCGAGATTGCATATTGTCTGCGAGATTGCATATTGTCTGCGAGATTGCATATTGTCTACGAGATTGCATATTGTCTACGAGATTGCATATTGTCTACGAGATTGCATATTGTCTACGAGATTGCATATTGTCTGCGAGATTGCATATTGTCTACGAGATTGCATATTGTCTACGAGATTGCATATTGTCTACGAGATTGCATATTGTCCGCGAGATTGCATATTGTCCGCGAGATTGCATATTGTCCGCGAGATTGCATATTGTCCGCGAGATTGCATATTGTCCGCGAGATTGCATATTGTCCGCGAGATTGCATATTGTCCGCGAGATTGCATATTGTCCACGAGATTGCATATTGTCTACGAGATTGCATATTGTCTGCGAGATTGCATATTGTCTACGAGATTGCATATTGTCTACGAGATTGCATATTGTCTGCGAGATTGCATATTGTCTGCGAGATTGCATATTGTCTACGAGATTGCATATTGTCTGCGAGATTGCATATTGTCTGCGAGATTGCATATTGTCTACGAGATTGCATATTGTCTACGAGATTGCATATTGTCTGCGAGATTGCATATTGTCTATGAGATTGAAAAGTTTAACCACCTAGGAAAAACATGATGAGCAATCTTTCATAGAAAATCTTCACAGATCCTAGAGATCCTTACGCAGTGGTTGTAGGCATTCTCATTTCACTTAAACGACAAGATTTCTAATGGAATTCAAGTCCGGAGACCGGGTTGGCCATTGGAAAATGTTTTTTGGCGTATATTAACGAAAGCTCTGGATCTGCCAGGATGAAGGACATGTCTCACTATCCTGGCAGAGGCAACCAGATGTTTGGTTAAAATGTCGTGCTCTTTGTACATGATGCTGTGACCCTGTACAAATGCACCCTGACCAGTGACCAGCAAAACAGCATACATGAAACAAATCCTTATATTTTACAGTAGGAATGAGGTTACCTACATACCCATTTCTCCTGCATCAAACACATTGACTACGACTGTTCGCTTACCATCTAATGTAAACGTTATTTGGTCCACCTGTGGTCTGTTTTTATAGTACCAGTCAAGGATATTTCTAAAGTTTCACCATTTCCCATAATGTAAAATAATATTGAAGACAACAAAACGGAAATTCACAGAGATACACACGTTGGGACACATACACCCGAAAAAACCAAACTCACCGGATTGTATACGGAGTAGGCCGCCAGCACGTAGAACAAGGCTTGCTGCCTGTGAAGAAGAAAGAAAAAACGTACAACTTCAGAAATCAGAATCAGGTTTATTGCCAAGTTTGTTTAAACATACTAGGAATTCGTTCTGACCCATATAGCAATTTCGGCTGGGAAATTTTTATTTTACCCGTTCAAATCAAATCATGCTATAATCTGAACGATCTTCCGTTTCCATCGATATCAGCTTTGACTATGTGCAATGTAAAAGACCAAGAAGTGGCTACTTTGCTGAAACTCTGTCCTAATAAGTTTAAATGTAATTTTCATGGCAGCAATACTGCCTTATCTGTATCGGCAAGTCCCGAACTATAAGTACTCGTAGATGAAACCACCCTCGTTGTTCTAAACTCTGATGGGGACGAGACCGCCTACAGGGGGGAGATTCACCAGCTGGTGTCCAGGTGCAGTCCTAACACGTGGTGGACTTAACAAGCCCACCTGACCTTTGACCCATTGTCCTTGGTGTTCCCCAGTCAACACAGTGGAGCAACACAATCGCCCAGGACATCAAGTGGGAGCTGGGCATCACCTCTCGTACTAAGAAGACACAACAAAGGCCTGTGGCAGTACCAACGCTGATGATGATTAATGCCCACACAGCCATAATCAGGCCATCCTGACCTCCTCCATCACCGTCTGCTACACTGCAGCCACTGTCAATGATAAGGACAGACTGCAATGCATCTTTAGCTCTGCAGAGCGGAACATTGGTTTTAAGCTGCCGTCCCTCAAAGAATTGTACACAGCCAGGTTACCGTGGCGAACAGCAGATTCAAGCAGACCCCTCCCATCCGGGTAACGTACTATTTAGAGCTTGGCAGACGGCGGAGGTCTATCAAGACCAAAACCTCTCGCCACAGCTTCTTCCCCACAGTGGTGAGTCTAAGGAATATGCATCTAGCACTAGACTTCCCCGTAGGAAATAATGGGACACGGAAACAGGTTTTGTTATTCCAGCTGTTAACCAACATAAAGGCAGGTTAAAGTTCAATAATATACAGGCTTAAGTTCCTGTCACTCAGCTTTAATTAAATGGTATTTACATCCAAAGAAATTGGACAATTGAGACAAGAACTTTTTCATGGACAGGTGTAATTTCATCATCAATAAAGCAGGTAAAAGGTCTGGAGTACCATATTTTTGTTCAACCCCTTGAATTAAAGCTGACAGTCGGCACTTCAATTGCATCTGGGTTGTTTCATTACAAATCTATTATGGTGGCGTACAGAGACAAAAATATGAAAATTGTGTCAGTGTGCAACTATTTCTGGACCTAACTGTATAATCAAAACAGCCGTAAAAACTAATCTCAGGTGACTGGACCCTGGCAGCGACCACCAGCTCCTGAACCATAGAACCACTGACTGCTGCTCCGATATGGCATTATACAGTAGTGCTGAATGAAACGATACTGTATAGGGATGTACAGAAACAATAGACAGCAAGTTACACTAAACTGAACTATATCGAACTGTCCCATTCATACCAACCATGAACTTCTCTGTAGTGTCGTGAATTGTGCTATACTAGAGTACACTATTGTACTGTGCTCTACAGTCGTGTACTAAACCACACAGTCCCTCTCAACCACTCTTCTCCTGCTAGTATCTACTACCACACTGTTCAAATTGTAATGAGTGTAATTGTGTGTTTGTGTGTTTGGAATGTGTTCTGAAGGCAGACGTGCCACCAGACATTCGGCTGATAATATCAGTGTTTCGGGGCTGTGCTGCAAACAGGCACAGAGACAGTGGCACAGAGACAGTGGCACAGAGACAGTGGCACAGAGACAGTGGCACCGAGACAGTGGCACCGAGACAGTGGCACCGAGACAGTGGCACCGAGACAGTGGCACCGAGACAGTGGCACCGAGACAGTGGCACCGAGACAGTGGCACCGAGACAGTGGCACCGAGACAGTGGCACCGAGACAGTGGCACCGAGACAGTGGCACCGAGACAGTGGCACCGAGACAGTGGCACAGAGACAGTGGCACCGAGACAGTGGCACCGAGACAGTGGCACAGAGACAGTGGCACAGAGACAGTGGCACAGAGACAGTGGCACAGAGACAGTGGCACAGAGACAGTGGCACAGAGACAGTGGCACAGAGACAGTGGGGAGAACCCTCCTTGTTATGCCATCAACATATGCCTTTATCACACACATCCTCCCAATCTAATGGGGTACAGTGCAAGGCAAAAATGTGTGTGTGTGTGTGTGCACGTGCATATGCAGTGACTGTTCATAATTTACATTTCACGCGTAGGTATTTGTGCACGTGTGTGTGTGTGTGTGTGTAATAAGCACATGTCAAACACACACATGTGAAATCTGCATTCCTGCACATTTGTTTTTGGGGTGCATCATGCATGGATGGACTCTCAGCGTGGCCCCCAAATACCCATGAATTATACGACCACACTGCCGCTCTCTGCAGTCACACCCATCACATCTGGCACCAACACGTCCTCGACCACACTGCACAAGCAGCGGTCCGGAACGAGCCAATAGCAGTGGAGATACAGTTGTCAGGCACGGCAACCCATGTAATGTCATGAAACCTCCTGGGGCTAGGGTGTGTACGGAGTAAATAAACGTCTTATGAGACAACAGCCGATATGGCTGCCTACCCCGACACCATGAATCCACGTCAAAAGTATTGCACTATAAATAAGGTGTTATTTGGAGCACATATAGCATGAAAGCATAAAATAGCCTCACTCAAGAGTTTCAGACAAACTGAACTGTGAACCAAAACGTAACAGGTGAAAAAGAAAAAGGCCTGAGCCAAACTGGGCAATTCGTTAAAACAATACAAATTTTCCTGTTTTCTTAATAAATGTAAAACTATTTGTAGATTTTTACCTTTGAATTAATGGACTTGGTTTTAATCCGTGGCAAAAACTCCCTACTTAAATCTATTTAACAAAATGTGGAAAATCCAAGGGGGTAAAACATTTTTGTACTGTAGATATGTATGAACATTTGCATAAACAATATTGCTTCATATAAATACAGTGGCTTCATATTCCTTCACCAGTACTAAGGTATGTATGAACATTTGCATAAACAATATGGCTTCATATAAATACAGTGGCTTCATATTCCTTCACCAGTACTAAGGTATGTATGAACATTTGCATTTACAATATGGCTTCATATAAATACAGTGGCTTCATATTCTTTCACCAGTACTAAGGTATGTATGAACATTTGCATAAACAATGGCTTCATATAGATACATTGGCTTCATATTCCTTCACCAGTACTAAGGTATGTATGAACATTTGCATATCCAATATGGCTTCATATAAATACAGTGGCTTCATATTCCTTCACCAGTACTAAGGTATGTATGAACATTTGCATATCCAATATGGCTTCATATAAATACAGTGACTTCATATTCCTTCACCAGTACTAAGGTATGTATGAACATTTGCATATCCAATATGGCTTCATATAAATACAGTGGCTTCATATTCCTTCACTACTAAGAAGGATGTGTTAGGAATCAGTCAATCACTCAGTACACTGTGAGCTGGTAAATTGGTACATGCATACATATTCACAGACACATTTGCATACATATGTGGCTTCCTCCCATTGTTTAAGATAGATCTCACAACAAAAAGTCATTTACCATTTGTCATTAAGCTTTTAGTTATGTCAGAATTGGTCAATGGTCTGTATATATCTTTTTTATGTTTCTATAACAATAAGACAATATGTTGTTAAATACCATTTGGGTCATATTAATATGAAGGGCAAACTTATCTAGACACACACACACACCAATTTCCGCCATTGTGGAGTATACCTGTACACTGTCAATATGCTGATCAGGATTCAAACATATTCTTCTAGTTTTTTTTAACTTAAATCACTTTCAAATTAGACTGACTTCAAATATGACTGATTACTGATGACTGATTAGCAAAATAATTAACAGATATTTTCTAATCCAACTAGTGAATAATTTCGATCTAAAGCAGCCGATAAATATGTAAACATGTTCATGATGTCTCACATAACAGAGACATTATAAATCATTTTTTGTTTTCTAACCATTTGAAAATTATTGTTTTTCAAATCCTTCAATGTGCAAGGTTACTATTTCACCTGGTCCTGCAAGTTTTCCACCTGGCAAAAAAGAAACTGGGAAATATCAGAGAAAGGGCCTGAGTAACGTACAACATTTTAGGGCGAATCCTAGTACATGACATACTTGACTCCAAAGCGTTCCCTGAACATGAGGTGGTTCCGGAACGTTCTGTTGACGTCCAGATCAATCTGTTTGATCTCCGTACTGAAACTTCTGGCCTGCTCCTTCATGATCTATGAAGAAAACACCAAAGCAAAAGAAGGGGTTACAGTATAGAAGGAAAAAAGATACACTTCAGCCCATAGCCCATATCCGATAGCCCATATCCCATATCCGATAGCCCATATCCGATAGCCCATATCCGATAGCCCATATCCGATAGCCCATATCCGATAGCCCATATCCGATAGCCCATATCCGATAGCCCATATCCGATAGCCCATATCCGATAGCCCATATCCGATAGCCCATATCCGATAGCCCATATCCGATAGCCCATATCCGATAGCCCATATCCCAATGCCCATATCCCAATGCCCATATCCCAATGCCCATGGCCCATATCCCAATGCCCATATCCCAATGCCCATATCCCAATGCCCATGGCCCATATCCCAATGCCCATATCCCAATGCCCATGGCCCATATCCCAATGCCCATATCCCAATGCCCATATCCCAATGCCCATATCCCATATCCCAATGCCCATGGCCCATATCCCAATGCCCATATCCCAATGCCCATATCCCAATGCCCATATCCCAATGCCCATGGCCCATATCCCAATGCCCATATCCCAATGCCCATGGCCCATATCCCAATGCCCATATCCCATGGCCCATATCCCAATGCCCATATCCCAATGCCCATATCCCATATCCCAATGCCCATATCCCAATGCCCATATCCCAATGCCCATATCCCAATGCCCATATCCCAATGCCCATATCCCAATGCCCATGGCCCATATCCCATGGCCCATATCCCAATGCCCATATCCCAATGCCCATATCCCAATGCCCATATCCCAATGCCCATATCCCATATCCCAATGCCCATGGCCCATATCCCAATGCCCATATCCCAATGCCCATATCCCAATGCCCATATCCCAATGCCCATATCCCAATGCCCATATCCCAATGCCCATATCCCAATGCCCATATCCCAATGCCCATGGCCCATATCCCATGGCCCATATCCCAATGCCCATATCCCAATGCCCATATCCCATATCCCAATGCCCATATCCCATATCCCATGGCCCATATCCCAATGCCCATATCCCAATGCCCATATCCCAATGCCCATATCCCATGGCCCATATCCCAATGCCCATGGCCCATATCCCAATGCCCATGGCCCATATCCCAATGCCCATGGCCCATATCCCAATGCCCATGGCCCATATCCCAATGCCCATATCCCAATGCCCATGGCCCATATCCCAATGCCCATATCCCAATGCCCATATCCCATGGCCCATATCCCAATGCCCATGGCCCATATCCCAATGCCCATGGCCCATATCCCAATGCCCTTACACTTTCGGACCTCAAATGATCGAATGTGACCAATTCTTGCACTGACCAATGGTTATAGCTTGGGCTTAAAATCAATGCTGAACCAATCAGAGAGTTTGAATAAAATATGATGAGACACTCCTCCTGGCTCTTCTTATCCTTGACAAAACACATAACAAGGGGGATTAATTTGGAGTGTGTAATGCTATGCTTACCTCATACTTCCCAGAGTTCTCCTTCTTCACCTTCTCTATATCCAGCATGAGGGCCCATGCCTCACCTCTCAGCATCAGAGGGATCCCCTTGTAAACACGCTTCGCCAGCTGGGGAAGGTTGAGGAGGCCAGATTAATAAATACGTACATTATACATAGAGACAGGTGTCATGGCTACATGCTTTCCCATAGATGTCCTAGAGGTAGAGATTTTTAGTGACATCATCTCAAATCACAACCAAAGTGCCTGAATACCAAAATTCGAGCAAAGATGAGTCCCTTCATCCAACCGGTTCTGGGACTAAGTACACAAACCAGTTTTACTAACACAGTGAAGTCTCAGGACAAAAACATATAATCACAGTCAAAACAAAACACCTGATCTGTTGAGAAACAAGCACGAAGCATAATGCTGTGAAGTCCCTTAGTAAACAGTATACTATAACAAACTATTTGACTATTGATTACTGATCCAAACCTTCGAAAAACCTTGACTAGTTGTAGACTCACAAAAAAACCAAGCTCCCCGTAAAGAAAAAGCAGTGCATTCACACTGCATCAAAGCAGACTTACGAGTCAGAGCTGTATTTCTGGCTTTTCAGAAAAATATGACAGTGACATTTCCCTAAATTCATGACCATTATTCAATGGTACATGGATGAGAAGTGAGAGCAACCTACCTGCCTGCTAATCATAATACGAGTGACAAACCAAAGAAAACGTAGTCTTAGACAGTTGTATTCTTATGAATATTTGTAATTGTATACATTTCTTGCCCTTGGTTATTGTTCTACTGTTCTTGTCTATTATCATGACGTTGTTGTCATATTTTAACAAAAAGGTATGAGGTGGTGTAGAATATTGCAGAGAGAGAATGTGAAAGTGAGAGAGAGAGTGTGAAAGAGAGAGAAAGAGTGAGTGAGAGGGAAAAAAAGAAAGAGAAAATGAGATAAGAGTGTGAGAGAGAGAGAGAGTGTGAGAGAAAACGTGTGAGAGAGAGTGAGATAGAGAGGGAGAGAGACAGAGTGTGAAAGAGAGAGAAAACGAGATAGAGTGTGAGAGAGTGTGAGAGAGGGAAAGAGAGACACATAAGGGAGAGCACAGCAGAGCACTGAGGTAGAGTTTCTGGTCTTCAGGGAGTTGGTCACCTTGTCACTATTCCTGTATTTATCCCACTTCTTCACCATATTCAGCCATTTATCCCCCCGTTTCATCTCCTGCTGTTTATTCTGAAAGAGAGAGAATAACACTAAATCAACCAATCAATCTATTTTTAAAAACGCAACAATTAATGTTTCATAATTAAACATTAAAAGGCGGCAACGCTGTATTAATAAATGTACAGCCAACCGGTGATTACGAGAATCAATCTCTTTCCCAGAGGCGCCTCGTTCTTTTCTAAATGACTTAAAGTGAACCTAGACGCGGTCCCAGCACGGGATTAAGAGAAAATGAACTAGAATGCATCGTGCAACGTTTTAAAAGATTAAATAACACCAGTTATTTTTGAACTAGTTATTATTGTCCTCACATTAAGTGAACTTTAACAGAATAGCAGGCCAGTATTAACCAATAGCTATGGGATTAACAACATGATCGGCAAACCAAAAAACAAGCCATGACTCATGAGAAATGCCCCATAACTAATCTATCACTATTAATTATGTTGCTCTCTTTTTCTTCATGATAGAGTTCACTAACTGCCGTGTCCTTTGGGTTGTTTTTAAGGTTGATGGTTGTAATGTCTGGGGATTCACCTATAATATAATATTAATGATAAAGCTATTAAACCTGATGCTAATAGGTCTAACATAATGTGTAGAGTGTGTAGGCCTTAACAAGCGATGCTCAGATAGGAATCAATACACACACATGTTTTAAATGATTCAACAAACTTCTCGTGCCTCCATGGTAAACCAATACTGGTTGCATATTTGGCAAAGAGCATTTCTTTATCATCTGATAATGTGAAATGTTTCACACATTGTCGGCATCTTTGCCCACTCTAGCTTTTTTATTCATGTGGAAAGTAAATTGCACACTGAGGTGGAGTGAATCAGGCTATGTGGATGCACTATATTATACTATATTATTATACACTATATTATGCACATTATGATACAGTAAAGCCAGCTAGATACTGTATATGTTTATATATTCTAGATATCAACAATATCAGCTCTATCTAATATCTATATTATAGGTGCACATTATGATACAGTAAAACCAGCTAGATACTGTATATGTTTATATATTCTAGATATTAACAATATCAGCTCTATCTAATATCTATATTATAGGTACACATTATGATACAGTAAAGCCAGCTAGATACTGTATATGTTTATATATACTAGATATCAACAATATCAGCTATATCTAATATCTATATTATATGTACACATTAGGATACAGTAAAGCCAGCTAGATACTGTATATGTTTATATATTCTAGATATTAACAATATCAGTTGTATCTAATATCTATATTATATGTACACATTAGGATACAGTAAAGCCAGCTAGATACTGTATATGTTTATATATTCTAGATAAACAATATCAGCTGTATCTAAAATCTATATGAAAAGGTTTTAGTGGACTAAATGTATTGTAGCCTACTATTGCAAAGTTTTGTTGCAAGAGAATTACAAAAACAAAGATTCTGAATACTGAACTAAGAATCAAATACCAACTTAATAAACGAATACTGAACTAAGATTCAAATAACAACTTAATAAACGAATACTGAACTACGATTCGAATACCAACTTAATGAACGAATACTGAACTAAGATTCAAATACCAACTTAATAAACGAATACTGAACTAAGATTCAAATACCAACTTAATGAACGAATACTGAACTAAGATTGAAATACCAACTTAATGAACGAATACTGAACTAAGATTCAAATACCAACTTAATGAACGAATACTGAACTAAGATTCAAATACCAACTTAATGAACGAATACTGAACTAAGATTCAAATACCAACTTAATGAACGAATACTGAACTAAGATTCAAATACCAACTTAATGAACGAATACTGAACTAAGATTTGAATACCAACTTAATGAACAAATACTTAAATAGTCAAGTATTTGGGGCCACCCCTACAATCTATGAGTCCATCCATCATAGGTGAGGAGCAGTACCTTCTCTTCTTGTGCACTGGGAGTCGGCAGTTCTTCATCGCTGGGGAACAGCACAAACCATTTGGGTTATAATTAGGGTTTCAGTTGAGGGTTAGTTTAGGTTGGGTCTTCTGGAGATTATAGATTAGGTAACATTTTTTTATGGAACTTGTTGGGGATGCAATGACTAGAACAACATATCAAACGTGCGTGCATACTCTAATCCCAGTCGTATTTACAGTTAAAGCCTTTACATTTGAGTGACCCCCTGGATTTAAATGCGGTCCAGGAAAGGTGAACATGTCAGAGCGGTCTTGTTTACTTACTGCAGGAAGCCATGGCGGTCTGTGACCTTATAGATGCTGTAGTCAGCATCCTCCCAGGGTTCAATCTGGACGCCCCCCTGCCTGCCCTGAACACACAATCCAGCGTGTTAAATATGAAATACATGTCCTTGCATCACACACTCAATAAGAGCAAAGATCATGTGATACAAACTTTGACTTTAGATAGATCTTCATCTTCACAAGTGAGTCAGTCTGAGGGGTTTGTGTTCTGCTGCATACTGGGTGTGGTTCCATCTGCTTACTCACAGGATGGATGGAGGCCCCACTCACTCACACACACACACACACACACACAAACACAAACACACACACACACACACACACACAAACGTACCTTGTCATACTTTGAGATGATGTCGGCACGTTCCTCTTGTATAATTGACTCAATGTCCTTCTTCATATTCAAATCTGGAGAAACACAGAGAAGGAAATGTTTTACCACAAATCAAACATCTATAAAATGCAAACAACCCTATCAATAATCTTTTCAGTTATTCTTAGAAATATATAGAAATATAGCATTGTGCCAATAGGTTTTATACCGTAATAAACAAAGCAACACCAAACCATGAGCACAGTGGCTGGAGGCTTGTGAACATAGCAAAGCAATAGCAGAGGGCAAAGTGGTTCAGTGAGGAAGGTTTATAGAACTGTGTGTGTTTGTTTGTGAGTGCGTGCGTGCGTGTACTTCCACATGCTGCCGGTGATTGAGGTACGAAGGAGATGAGAAATATGTACAGGTAATATGAAAAGAAACACACTGGTCCTACGACAATAGAGAGGAGGACCGAAATTAGCGTATGGCCACAGCTGCTGGATTCTGCTGCCAACAGGGCTTCCCCCAAACTGCCACCCTCCACCCTTCACCCCCACCCTCCACCCCGGTCTCGCTTGTTCCATCGGCACGGACCTGCTTGAGCAGATCAAGTGGAGATCTTGCTTTCACAGTGAATTTTGTAGCTGAAACAAACAAACATACTCCTACTCAAACAATGTGGTTACAATTGCGGCAGAGCTTCGAAATCCCCGCCTCGAAACTGTATATCAAGGTCATCCACTTCTGAGGTGTACGAGAAATGCTTTCAGCGACCGGTATACGCCCGGGTCGTTGTATTGTTGACATAATGTATTAAAAAGGTTTGGGATGGAAAACAGGTTTAATTTCATTTTTAAACATCTTTGTTCCCTGCCCCCTGGCCTGAACACATCATTGGTGATTGGATGTCATAATCAGAATCAGAGAGAGAGAGAGAGAGCCACCCCACAACAGCCTGAGCGTCCATTGTGCAGACATGCCAGGCCCTAGTACAAACCCCCAACAGCCCACACCTGACCTCACATTCCCCAGCACCAGCTGGGCCTAGTCAGCCACTTTTCCTCACCAACAGGTGGCCAGTCTGGGTTAACAGACCCAAATTACAACCAAGTGCACTCTCCTTTCGCATAACCTTGCATAGCCCCCCCCCCCCACCGTTTCTCACCACCATCTCTATATTTAGCTTTCGGGTTGCCTGACACATGGTTTGAGGGAGTTTTTCCTCAGAATCAGACAGTTCTTAAGAAAGCTCATATTAAAAATTTCTCTGACAAACTCCACTTGCTCCGTATATTTTTCATTTCAGCAGATTGTTGTATAAATGTAAAAATGTCAAGTTAATCCGCAGAATTAGAAATGTTATTGAAGCCCATTTGAATACCTGCATGTTCATAGAATGAATCTTTGCCGAATCTGAAACAGGATGTCATCTCAAGCACTTAATAGGGGCGCACGGTGATAAAATGATCTATATCGACAGATCTTAATATTTCTGCCGATGAGCATTGCCGATAGTGTGGCGTGTTTACTATGCGCGCGTGACGACCGCGAACGTAGCATGAACGCCAGCAACTTAAACTTCCTACATGTCGGCTGTGTGGAGGTATTTAGAGATCTGTAAAACAGATAACTTGCTATTTGCAGCAGTCGTAAAGCACAAGTGATGCGAGGAGGCGTAAAACAACAATCGTTCAACACTACAAATATGATTATTACGCATCATAAGGGCCGTCATCCCGAGCAGCACCAAGACTTTTAGAAAAGTTAAGGAAAAAACTCTGGCAAAAACCCCATCAGCTGCCTCTACTTCAGTGACAAAGCTAGAAAATACAGCAGCGAGCACCCAAAAGGTAATTGAGTTTAACGACTAAATCATTGAATGTATTGCTCATGTTAACCAGCCGTTCAATGTGGTGGAAGATGTTGGCTTCAGTAGGCTAATGATGTAGCTAGAGCCACGTTATGCTATTAGCCGAATATCGTGCATCCCTAGCACTTAAGGACACAGGAACTTCAGTCATCGCTGTGTGTATGGTTTGTCAGGTCTTGCATGACCTGTTAAAGCGAAAGCCGCCATTTGACAAGCTAATGAACAACCCTTAAATAAAAATACCAAAATAGAAAATAATCCATGGAGAAAATGTAAAGGTTCATTATATTGAAACACTGGGGAACGCCTAAAAAATATCTGAAGGAGACTTATCATCTTTTTTGGGGGGTGATGTGATAAAATCTACTTTTTCATTAAAGGAATTGAGGTTTCTAGGTTGTTTCAATAAATACCTTCAAGGATCTCCCATTGTCATACCTTATCATTATACAGTTGTGTTAACCTTTTTAAGGAGTGTATGTAAAAGGAAAAATGTGTGCTGCCGATATATAATAACGATATAAATAAATCAAAATTACTTTGTCTAGGAATGTCAACAAGCTAGACTTTGAAACTTTGTAACTGGTTTACATCAGTAAGATTCCTGCATACAATTCACAATGGTAAAATTGTCATACAATCAGAAAAAATATATCCTAATAATTATGTTCTGGAACTACAAAAGTTTCAAATTGCTAAGTGAAATTGCCAAGTATGTGCTTGAAAGATTAAGCAACTAATTAGATGACACCTAGCTAGCTAGTATTCGATTTCAGGTAACATCTTTCCTCAATACCATTTCTAATATATTATTTCTAATATAATATACATATTTTTTAGCTCCTTCATGTGCCATTTTGTTATTTTCTTCTAGGTCCCAATGTTCATATAAAATGTATTTTCCTTTTTAAACAGTTTTCAACTACTGAGCAGGTTTTTCAAGAGGGTGATGTTAAGATTTCAGGGCCGTTTCCTATGTTTTGACCACGGACTGCTGATAATATTGTGTTGGGTCAGGAAAAGTAGGAAATGCCACCACAGCCTTTTCAACACAAGACATTATCATGTTTTTGGTAACTGGGATTAATATCTACAATAACCAAAAAAGAAAATAAGAAGTGCGTGTCCTGGAATTCTAGTGAACAGTATGTCAGGTCACGAGGTGCACTGCTTTGTGCTCTAGCTGTGTGTGTGGTCAGTATAGACTATGAGTAATGCCAGGTCAAATTAAACAAAACACCAGTATTATTTTAAGACTGAATCACTAAAAAGCAGAGATCTACCCACTGTCTGTAAAGACAAAGCTTCACCACTCAACCACAGTGCAAGGGCCGAGGTGTGTGGGTGTTTCTAAAGGTTGTGGTGGACATATTTATAGTATGATACATGGAAGTAAAAAAATAAAAAATAAAATTGGATAATCAAATTTCATTAGCTAAACGGGCCTGATGAAACGGTTGTCCTTTTGATGAGTCCTCCTGATGTGGGCCATGTGATCACAACTCTAACCGGGGATTCTGGGACTTCTGTAACATAGTGATAGCCATAATGGCGTCACACACACGACTATTAAAACGTTTTTGTTAAAAAAATAACATCAAAATGATCAGAAAACACAGTGTACGGTAGGTGTAGAGAGGCCCATTAACAGCAACATTATGTTAGCACATCTGAGAACTGTTGTGCTGATTGAAGAAAAAAAATGGCCTTTAAACTAGTTGAGTACCTGGAGCCTCAGTGATTGTGGGTTAGACGCGAGCTTAAAATGCACAGAAATAGTCATCTGAAACTAGTCCGTCTATTTGTGTCTTATGCGAGAATTTGCAAAGAAACTGAAGACTTTATACACTGCTGTGCACTTCTCCCTTCACAGAGCAGCGCAAACTGTCTCTAGCACTTTCACACTTGATTGACGTCACCAGGTGTGTGAGTGCTTGAGCAAAAGCAAAAACAGGCACCCCGGTATCAGGATATGGAAACACTGCATTAGAAAGTCTTGTTTGAGAAACAGACGCCTTCACATAGTGGTTATAAAAACTCTACACACCCATATTAAAATGCCAGGTTTTTGTGATATGACAATTATACAAAGATAAATGATGTGAGCCCTTTTTCCTCCTTCAATGTGACCTATTAGGTGAACAACTCAATAAAAAATGAAATCTTTGGGGAAAAATAAAAAACGTACAATAACCCGGTTTGTCCATTCAAGCCAATCTAGGAGGAAATTTGTTCAGATAACCTAAACAAATTGACAAATAGAATATAACAAATACAATGTCAAAGATCTGCAAGGCCCGAATTGCTGCAAATGGACAATTCTTTGTTGAAAGCGAAGAACGCAGATATTTGATTAAAAAGTAATTATTTATAACCATGTGAATTACCATATTTTCTATTCATTTTGCGAAATTTCCGGTTGCGCTCACTCGCAAAAATCGCGAAGTGCTACGAAAGACCGCCCTTCGCATCATTGGTGCCCAGCCCCCTGCCATCCCCGTCTCCGGAGAGCACCTGGCATTATCAGGGACCCATCACACCCGAACCATAAACTGTATGCCCCCTCTGCCTTCAGGCAAGCGGTACAGATCTCTATACACACGCACTGGCAGGCTCTGGACCAGTCTAGCAGCTGTTATTCTGCTGAACTATAAAAAAAATCCTTCGGTCACCTTGCCATGCACTAACTAGGATTGAGAACAAGTACTTATAGTTGGGTATCGATACCGAGTACCGATACCAAGTACTTAATAAGCCATTATATCTCCCATAAGAATTACAACTAAACTTAGTGGTACAGAGTATCAGCAAGTAGCCATTCCTGATTTGTTTTTTCAGCTACAACGGCTACTGCACACAAACCGTTAAATCGTGGATTGTCTCATTTTAACCACTAGACCAGCCAAAATATAGCAAGCTTTGTATAGTAAAACTGGGATACTCCTAGCTGGAGCATAGCCTCTAGAGAGCTGACAATATGGCCTATTCCGCATTTGCATTTTGTAATGGCCGGAGCAGTGGCTCCTGGACGGAGAGTGGTACACAGGAGTAGCATACTCTATTGAAAGGGTAAGTTGTTAAGACTCCTGCATGAGAACGACACAGTTAAGATGTTTGCTCTCATCTGTTATTATTTGTGGAAATTATATGCTACCATATCAAACGGTTTACGACCAGAGTTTATTATTTTCTCATGTGCACTTGTATTATATGAAATGTTTGTGTAACCACATTTCCGGCATATACTTAAATGTGATGAGTAATCGAAATCGCACTTTTCGACGGATGCTTTTCCAGCGCTATGCAATGAGTGAAAGAAAAAATCGAATAAACTGAATTATCCAGAAAATATATCATGCTTGATTTTATCGTTATTTTGAAACACACAGTGAAAATGCCAACAGGCGCAACCATTGAGTTTCACCTAATGTTGCTGTGAGCAGGTATTAGCGCATGGTAGCGACACATTTATACCAGGTATGACTAGTGCAAAATTATTTATTATATCTGCGTTCTGCAGAATGCATACTGTTAGTACTCCGCATTGCTACATTTGCCATACACCCTGCTAACTTTAACCTTGCCATTTGCACAATGCATACTGTTGTACTCTCCATTTGCCGCTTGCACAGATGATTTCCGCCTGTACTGCCCTCTGCACATTTGCAATTTATTGTATGTTGAAATGCACCACTGCACATTTACTTATCCATGTCAGTTGCACCTCCTTACATCTCATTTGACTCATACATTGGCATATTGACACACTGCCCAGCAATTATTTTTGTACTGCGCTTTTTGCACTTCTGCTTTTTTGTTGTACTGTACTTGTAAAAAAGTTGCATCTAATCAAATAAAACTAATTTCATGTATGTATAATGTATGGATAACAAGCCAATTTCTAAGTGAGCACAAACCCTTATACAGATATACAGACCTCTTATACCCTTTACTTTCAAGTGTTTGTTTTAGTCTAACTGATTATTAAGTTAAATGGTCTGTTCTAATTGGTCAGATGCATTGTGGGTATGGGGAAGTATAATAAAACTTAATTGACTTCTGGCTTAGTTCTTTATGTTGTTAATAAATTATATAGTTGATGGCACTATTTTTCTCCTAAGAAAAATATAAATTTTGGGCAACAAAAAACCCTTATTGAGGTCATGAGCAATATGTAACTTTGCAAAATTTTGCTCAATGCAAAATATGACTTTGGTTGATGTGAAGTATTAGTAAAATAAATAGAAACAAAGAAGGAAAAATACCTAAGTTCTTTGTCGTGGTCTTTCATACTGTGGGAAAGACGCATTGTCTTTTTGCGGGGAACTGGATGTGATCATTTCCTGTTGCCATACTCAAGTGGTTAGAGGGAAATATGTCAGTGTTGACAGATCAAGTTGGGGAAGTGCTTTGCAGACATTGTAGTACCTAAAATGATGTTTAACCCATGAATCACACATGAAACTATATTTGTGTGCACCTGATCCATTGATGACATTTCAAATATCATAAATTGTTCTACTGTTCAAATGGAATATTAGAATGTTGAATCATGTTTCAGACATGTCAAGATAAACTGTCTGCTTATTGATGGCCCTCATATGTGGTTGGTTTGTATATACACAACAAACAAAATGATTAATTTACAGTGAAATTATTTACAGTATAAATTATTTGATCGCCTGCTGATGTTGTACTTTTGCCTACTGACAAAGACTTTATCAGTCCATAATTTGAATGGTAGGTTTATTTTAACAGTGAGACAGAATAACGCAGATTCACAGAATATCTAAAATAACGCATTTGAAATAAGTAATAAATGGATTTGCATTTTACTACAATTATTTGATCCCCTGTCAACTAGCAAGAGTTCTGGCTCCCAGATGTCCTTCATGCAGGTAACGAGCTGAAATTAGAAGCACTCTCTTAAAGGGAAAGCGGATTGGCTGGCTCATGTTGCCATGACAGAGCCTACCAGCACAATCTAAGATTACAATTACAGATATACATTCCGCCATATCCATAATAAAACATGTGGTCAGACTCTACCAGCACAATCTGGATTACAATTACAGATGCACATTCTGCCATATACATAATAAAACATTTGGTCAGACTCTACCAGCACAATCTGGATTACAATTACAGATGCACATTCTGCCATATACATAATAAAATATTTGGTCAGACTCTACCAGCACAATCTGGATTACAATTAGATGCACATTCTGCCATATACATAATAAAACATGTGGTCAGACTATACCAGCAAAATCTGGATTACAATTACAGATGCACATTCTGCCATATACATAATAAAAACATGTGGTCAGACTAAAAGATGGAATCGGATTTCGACACGGTTTAAAACCCAGCCTGTTATGTTGTAAATTTGTGCTTCAAGAAATAATCATTTATGCATATTTCCATTACAAAAGTTAAAAATTTGATAAATGTATAATTACTACTTACAAACGTGGCCTACAGTTACAAGCGTGGTCTTCATATCTTTAAATACCTCAGCCATTTTTTATGTAATTTTTTTCTCGTAATGGGCATACATTTTCCTAGTTACTTGTGTGATTTTTACGGCATTGTACAGACAAAAAGATAAACAACGTCTTCGCAATACCAATGTATTAGTCTGCACTAAAACATGTTGAGGCAAATACAAGAGGGCAAGGTTTTATACATCTTGTGGTGTTGAGTCCATAAACATAGAATAATATGCATTGCATTTCTGTTAAGTAGCAATACAGCTTCAAAATGAAAATACTTTGTTATTGTTTGTTACTGTTACTGTCGACAAAATAAGCAGCCAAAACATCAGAAAGTAGAGTGAAAACCAGATATGACAGCCCACTTCAGTTATTAATAATGCTGATTAAAGTAACTGTTTATATTCTGTTAACGCATACACAAATAAATGTGTTAACAAGACCCTCAACACAAATATACTACTATTCAAAAGTTGAGTCAATGAATCAAACTGATGTGAAATACAATCTGGTAATGTACATGAATATTCTAGGTGGAAAAGGTTGATTTATAATAAAATATCTACATTACACACTGCCCTACAAAGGCTAACCGCAGTAACAACGCAAAGAGTAAACCATATAAAAATGGCTTTAAAGTTTTTGAACTGGCCAGACAAATTAGGTATAGATAAGTGATATTGTACAAATTGTACATGGGTTCATGGGATAATTTATGCAAAGTAAACATGATTGATAATTTAAAAGTTGAACGCAAAATGTAGTTACTGCACTCTGCCTTTGCTTTTCCATTGCTTTTAGATCCATGTGATGTGTTTTCAGTCAACTATTTTCACATTCATTTTGTTCTAATTGTATTTAACAGTAATTGTGGATTTGTGCAGGCTTGAAAAGCCACAGTACGCGATGTATGCCTGTACCGTGAAACTCACGCACAACCATTTCTAGGGTTTACAAAGAATGGTGTGAAAAGGGAAAAACATCCAGTATCCGGCAGTCCTGTGGGCGAAAATGCCTTGTTGATTCTAGGGGTCAGAGGAGAATGGGACGACTGATTCAAGCTGATAGAAGAGCATCTTTGACTGGAATAACCAGTCGTTACAACCGAGGTATGCAGCAAAGCATTTGTGAAGCCACAACACGCACAAGGCGGATGGGCTACAACAGCAGAAGACCCCACCGGGTACCACTCATCATCTCCACTACAAATAGGAAAAGGAGGCTACAATTTGCACGAGATCACCAAAATAGGACAGTTGAAGACTGGAAAAATGTTGCCTGGTCGATGAGTCTCGATTTCTGTTGAGACATAGTTGAGTCAGAATTTGGCGTAAACCGAATGAGAACATGGATCCATCATGCCTTGTTACCACTGTGCATGCTGGTGGTGGTGGTGTAATGGTGTGGGGGATGTTTTCTTGGCACACTTTAGGCCCCTTAGTGCCAATTGAGCATCGTTTAAATGCCACGCCCTACCTGAGCATTGTTTCTGACCATGTCCATCCCTTTATGACCACCATGTACCCATCCTCTGATGGCTACTTCCAGCAGGATAATGCACCATGTCACAAAGCTCGAATCATTTCAAATTGGTTTCTTGAACATGACAATGAGTTTACTGTAGTGAAATGGCCCCCACAATTACCAGATCTCAACCTAATAGAGCATCTTTGGGATGTGGTGGAACGGGAGCTTCGTGCCCTGGATGTGCATCCCACAAATCTCCATCAACTGCAAGAATCAACTGAATCAATGCCACGTAGAATTAAGGCAGTTCTGAAGGCGAAAGGGGGTCAAACACAGTATTAGTATGGTGTTCTTAATAATCCTTTAGGTGAGTGTATATAGCATGTGTAAATATAGCAACTTCTGATCAACCCATTTCAATTTCTCTTAAATAAAAAAATGTCTGGATTGCTCTGCCCACATTTGGTTTAAACCACGCCAATTCAGAGTTCAGTACCATAATGCAGCTAACTTCAGAGGTTACCCTGGCCCTCCTCCCACCATATCTCAGTCCCAATGTTTGTGTTTATAGGGATGAAATGGCACTGGTATATAATACGAGACTGTGTGAACCCCTAGGACTGGAAACATGTAGAACACAGTAGAGCAAAACGCCCCAAAATAGACCCTGTGTCCCTAAGGCCTCTTTCCCTGTCACCCTTCTTTTTAGTTTTGACTTTGGGTCCACCATGACTGGAAAACAAGATAGCCATTTTAATAAAATGACTGTATGCCCGTAATCTCTGATGAAAGTTTCTAATTTCCAAGTTTGCCAAACATGCCTAAGGAATTGAACTAGAGGATGGCTGGCTGGTCTTAAATATGCGCTTATTCGTCTTACTCATCTACTTACAGACCATGCTTGGAAGAAACAAGTCTAATGCATTTTATCTGAATGCAATGAAGGCCATTAAAGTCAGAATCAGATTAGTTTCCCCTTTTCATATGAACAGATTTCAAAGTGCAAAAATAATAATATGAATGTTAGAAAAATGACTTTGCTTTAATCATATCAGTTTCCCACTGCAGACATGGAACATATTAAAATATAATAAGTACGGAGACCCAGCCAGCTGTGCCAAGGCCGTCTGACTGGGAATTTCCCCCTTCGGACTGCCCTGAGAATCCAAAAAGCGACAAACGTCTCCCAGCATTCCTACCTAGCCTAGCGAGGGGGAAACGCATCTAAATATAACAATGCGGACACAATGAATCTGTGCAGAGCAGGAGCATGACCTATCCCAGAGTGGCAGCGGGTTTCTGAGCGGGAGGTGGAAGGAATGCATAAGAAGAGTATTCATAAACAGAACCAGCCACTCTCTCAGTAGAATAGTATCACAAGAGGATCTAATTATAGGAGTCGGGAAGAAATGGACCATTTCCATTTTTAAGTTTAAAATTAGTCACGACTCACGAGCAGGCTGTTGACCATTTGAACCAGCAGGAAACTATAGAAATCAGATACATTTCCAATAAGTCCATCACTTTGTAGCCTGTTGTTGTAGGCTAGATCTTATGAGTTAACAGGGCAGGTAGTTGGACTACAACTAACTGGTTAGACACAGTCAATCACCCAACATCCAGGAATGCTTGACCAACCTATTCACGCTCTCAACCTCACCTGAATTTTTGCAAGGATATTCCATGTCAAACTCTTGAGTTAACCTCGCGCACTGCGCTATTTCCTGACGTAAATATTCTCCTGTCACTTCAGTGCAATGAGGCGGCACCAAGGAAGTTCTGAACATATGAATATTCACTGTCAAATAATCAAGAAAAATCTATAATAACAACATTTCATATAAAGTATAAAAATGCTTAAAGAGTGTATTCACATTCTGTTCAGTGAAAATGCTTTATTATTACATCATATTGATTACATTAAACCAAATTAATTTATACTCAAAATAGACCCAACAGTGTGGTAAAGTTTAGGCGCTCAGTCAGTCATATGCTTGTAAAAAAAAGTTTTTTTTTTAAATTGATTCGTTTGGGGCACGTCTGAGATATTCTGGTAGTTTTTACCAGTTTCATGCAGCTACTAGCTGTCCTAAGTCTAATGATCTAGGAGCCCTGCTCGTTTTTAATCTTAAAATCATTCTGGGCCCAGATCGTTCAGTGATTTATAGAGTAAAAGAATCACTTAAAATATATTCTGTAACTGACTGGAAGCCAGTGCAAAGATTTAAGAACCGGGGTGATGTGTTCTGTTTTCTTAGTTTTTGTTAACATTCTAGCAGCAGCTTTCTGAATGAGATGAAGCTGTTTTACAGTCTTTTTGGGAAGTCCAGTTAAGAGCCCATTACATTAGTCAACCCTACGGAGATAAATGCATGGATGAGATTCTGTTTTTTTTGTCACCAGGCCCTTGATTCTGGCTATATGTTAAGATGATAGAATGCTGTTTTGGTGACCGCTTTGATATGACTGGTGAACGTGAGATCTGAGTCTATCATTACACCTAGGTGTGCGTCACATAAATGAAAAACTGTGAAAATACCTTCCCAACGATACCAGACTTGACTAGTATGGGAGATAATAGCTTCTTAAAGAGTCAGCGTCATCTGGGCCAAAATGAGAGGGTAAGCGGTATTGTCCGCAAACAAAGCTTGCTGAATTCAGGCTGAGCTTCCTGCCAATTGGCAAGTCCGTAGGCTAAAGCATCGCTGCGATATGTCACCGGAAAGGTTTATAAATGCCCCATTCATTCAGGCTTTGATGTTTATCGTTACCTGGGATGTTTACCGGTATCGGTATCTTACACAATGAAGTGTAAAAATCCTAATAAATGATCCTTACGCATCCATGTCAGTTCCGGCTATTTTCTGCACTCCAATAGGATACGCACAACATGCTGTTGTACACACAAAAAATGCATACCATTTCCTCTATGTAATATAGTTTAAGTATCAACTATTATTAATAGCGTACTGTACAAACTGACGTGGCGGTCGGTGAGGCCATATACCTACACTGTAAAAAATTGCTGTAAATTTACAGCCTATTTCCAACAGTAATTTACTGTGTCTTGGTAAAACAGGCAATTACTGTATATATAAATGCATTGTGGGAAATATGATCGGGTCTAGCGTCTACTCATGCGGCAACAGTATTTTACTGTAATTTGCATTGCATCACGGGAGATTAAAATATCTGAGGGCAGAGCGCCTTTAGTGATTTGAATCGTTGTAAGATGCTAATTAATTATTGCGGTGGCTGTACTATTATAATTTTAACACTTTTTTACAGCAACTTAAATCCCATGTATCTTACTTTGGCTTCACTATATGGATAAATGTTTGCAGATTGTTTTGACGACATTAGCAGGCATGTTTCTCTCGAGTGGTGGTGTGTCTAACTAACAAGCTAACTAACTTTAGAGAGGGCAACACAAGTATTAAGAAAGCCAGAAATGGTATTATGTCGTTTACTTTTTAACTTGACTGGTTGGCGTTTTTTATTTGAATGCAGCTGATTCTAATTCGACGTAATTATCGGCGACATCTCGCAGAACGTCCACGAAAGATTGCGCCATTTTTTCGACCACTGATTCCGTCTCAACGTTTGGTAAGTCACGCAGATAAATTGGATATTTTCCTGACAGCTAATGCTTGTTGGTTTCACTGTACTCGTGTGCCGGTTTCATATAATGCTTGTTGGTTTCATTGTACTCGTGTGCCGGTTATATAATGCTTGTTGGTTTCACTGTACTCGTGTGCCGGTTTTATATAATGCTTGTTGGTTTCACTGTACTCGTGTGCCGGTTTCATATAATGCTTGTTGGGTTCACTGTACTCGTGTGCAGGTTTTATATAATGCTTGTTGGTTTCATTGTACTCGTGTGCCGGTTATATAATGCTTGGTGGTTTCACTGTACTCGTGTGCCGGTTTTATATAATGCTTGTTGGTTTCACTGTACTCGTGTGCCGGTTTTATATAATGCTTGTTGGTTTCACTGTACTCGTGTGCCGGTTTTATATAATGCTTGTTGGGTTCACTGTACTCGTGTGCCGGTTTTATATAATGCTTGTTGGTTTCACTGTACTCGTGTGCCGGTTTCATATAATGCTTGTTGGTTTCACTGTACTCGTGTGCCGGTTTCATATAATGCTTGTTGGTTTCACTGTACTCGTGTGCCGGTTTTATATAATGCTTGTTGGTTTCACTGTACTCGTGTGCCGGTTTCATATAATGCTTGTTGGTTTCACTGTACTCGTGTGCCGGTTTCATATAATGCTTGTTGGTTTCACTGTACTCGTGTGCCGGTTTTATATAATGCTTGTTGGTTTCACTGTACTCGTGTGCCGGTTTTATATAATGCTTGTTGGTTTCACTGTACTCGTGTGCCGGTTTTATATAATGCTTGTTGGTTTCACTGTACTCGTGTGTCGGTTTTATATAATGCTTGTTGGTTTCACTGTACTCGTGTGCCGGTTTTATATAATGCTTGTTGGTTTCACTGTACTCGTGTGCCGGTTTTAAATAGTTTGTTTTCTTTTATTCAACAGTATGTTAAAAACAGAAACATATTGATGCTGGAACCTGAGCTTCAACCTACAAGTGAGTTATCCACGCGCGTCACTGCATGTCCTGTGGTAAAAATTGTAAGGACTTTAACTCACTTATTCTGTGCATTTATATTCACAATGTTTCCCTGTCAACTACATATTCATACACCAGGCACATGCAAATCCACAGAAACATTCCAAGTTGCACTTACACCAAATGTGCAGCTTTTAAAACGCACCAATTAAGACACCATGTTGAATAAATCCCTGTTGTTGATCCTAGATTGTGTCGTGCTGATCTAAGTTTAGTATGCCATGTGGATTTCTGCAGTGTTTGGTGTAATGATATGAAGAGTTTGTTCTTTCATTTGAAAATCCATATTACTGAAGACACAGCAGTTACTTGTCCATTCAGGCAATGCAACAAAGAGATACTCTTTTATCTTTCAAGCAGATGTAAGTTAGACCAATACATTTTTCCAATGAAACATACTTCCACCTTTAATTTTACATTTAGGCTTCGGTATATATAGCAGGGGTCCTTTGGTGATATCCTGTGCGTTTCTGTACTCCCATGTCTGCTTTAGGCTCAAGTCTGAAACAATGTCTTTGTGCCTTTCTTTGATCTATTTAAATATTGTTTGGTTTCAGGTGAAGCTGAGCAGTGGATGGTCAGCATAGAATAACTGGTGGCTGGTAAACATCATTCACCACTGTCTTTGCAAGTTACTTCAACATCGAATATGAAGAGGCTGCGTGTACACTTGAGTTCATCCAAAAGGTAAGAGGGGCAAATGTCTGCTGTGTCTTTGGCTATTGTGATTGCTGTGATCAGTAGCTCTTTAGGTTGGTCCACAAAAACATCCTCATCTATTGGTGGGCACAAGGTGCACTGCTATAGCTGATTGGTACTTGTTTCTTTGTGTCTTTCAGGCAATTCATTGACATAAATCCTGAGCATGGATCCAAAGCCAGCAGCAAAAAAGTGGCATCCAGCAAGACTATAAGACCAATCCAGAAGAAGCAGGTTGGACTAATTGATGAGTGCATACACACATTGTGTATTTTTTTTTCAAACAGGCCAATAAATCTGTTATATCATGACATCTTTAAAACAGTTGTACAAAATAAACAAGTAATTTTGATGATATTCTTGGTTATGTTTTTCTTTACTGATTATTAAGTGATGATGTTCTTGTAAAATTCTCAATCTTATTCTTTGATGCAATTGATTTTGTAAGATTCCACCAGTAGTGATTGCCAGGAACACATCTGCCAGTAATTTGCTGTAAATCCAGTTATGAACAGTATGCTGTTTTATTACAGTAAAAGTCTGTTAGTTCTAATTGCAGCAAAAGCTGTAAAAATTACAGTAACTGCCAGGGAACACAGCTGCCAGTAATATACTGTAAAATCAAATAAATACAGTAAGAGCTTGTATTTATTTATTACAGTAAAGGTCTGTAAATTCTAATTACAGCAAGGGATGTAAAAATTACAGTAACTGCCAGGGAACACAGCTGCCAGTAATATACTGTAAATTCAAATAAATACAGTAAGAGCTTGTATTTATTTATTACAGTAAAGGTCTGTAAATTCTAATTACAGCAAGAGCTGTAAAAATTACAGTAACTGCCAGGGAACACAGCTGCCAGTAATTTACTGTAAAATTTACAGTGAAATTTTTTACAGTGTATAAACATTGATAACCATTGAAAAATAATTCCAGCAAACAAATTTCCAGCAAACAAATTTTTTGGTTACAATAATTAATAAATTACATTAGTGTTTTTATAATGGACAATTGTTTTTCCTGTCAATATTCTCTAAAATATATGTAATATACAAAAAAAAATGCTCAAAGGTCATGGCTGCCATGAGCTGTGTATACTTTTTTCTGTTCCATCAGTGCAACCATTAGGCCAATGTGAACCATACTTTACTGCTTAGATAGTGCCATAACCCTCAGCATGTGTGCCATATTTCATTACACTGAATCAAACGGATCAACAGATATCAACCAATACACACATTTGCATTTCATAGCACCCCCCCTCTGGTTGAGGTGAAAGTGCATGCATATCTTGAATCATGAGATTGTTTAGAACATGTGTACCCATGCAGTTTTGCAATATTATAATCCATGCCTGATTTATATGCATTTCGGCAACAAGCCACGCCCACACATTTGTATTGGTCATGTTTTTTCATTGCTTGGTCCATAGATGCCAAATCTCCTGCTACGTGAATATTGGTCATCTGGAGTAGCGTTTTTCACAAAATCTAAAATGGTCCAAATGTATAAGTACCAATGGCAAACATTTTATTTGTGAGGAGATTGACCAATGGTCCATGTCTTAAGACACTAAGTCACATGGGGTGGGCGTGGAGCGCTTCCAAAGTTGCCACCATGAGGTCGATATGCAAGACATTCCACCAGAAGTCATGGCCATTGGACATGTACTTCCCTGTAAATTATGGACCCATTGTGCCTTTTATCTCACAGGAATTTGCATTTTTCACTCAATTTTCGGAGGGAAAATAATAATAATGAACGCCAAGAACACAATAGATCTTCAGCAGCCTGTGCTTGCTAAAGCTCTGTTAGGAAGAGCAGGATTGCTATAATAAAAGACCATTACAATGTGCTTAATAAAGGCCTAACTGCTTGTGATGTACTGTTTACATAATGACTTGTATACTGAAGTACTGGAAGTGCATTGTGGGTACTAGGGGAGCTAGTGGTTATAAGCTCACTGTATGAATAGGCATGTCCTGATTTGCTAAACTGGAATGGTAATGTTAATGATAACATTTATGCTACTTTTAATTGCCAGGTAACATTATCGTTTTAGGATAGCATCAGCCTAATCTGGATCATTTTCTGTTGTTTCTGTAACGTTAACGTTCATGTCATCTGCTGCAGCTGCAGTGACACCCAAAGCGGTAGTAGCTTCATGGGTGAAACACAGACAGAGTGTCGTTTAGCTTTGCGTTCGTTTCTCCGTTAGTGATTCACATGAGGTAATTTCAAACTTGCTTTGCAACATCGACGGGGTGAATTTACGAGTGATGGTGTGAAGCTCTGTCACTCACAAAATATTACGTTTCCTAGCGCATTGCGTTTTCATGTTCTGTTTTATCTCGGTTTCTACATTGTGTGTTGAAAAACACAACTTATACACACAGAGACATTCTTCATAGTACCATATTACCACACAGTTTCTTGAAAGCATTCTAACAGTGTGTAATTTGAATAAACACAATTAAAGTAATTAAAGTAATTTTCAATTTTATATAAAATGTTATTATTGCTTTTTCTTGATTCTTTGGCAGTGCATTGACTGAGAAGCGTAAATCAGTTTGTTCTTTAGAACGATAGAAGTGACAAGACCATATCTATGTTATGTCATTCATGTTAACTCAATCATGTCTACAATGTCAACATTTATTTGGTTTAATGTAAAATTATTAGTGTGGTAATATGGTACCATAAGGCCTAAATATATGTGCATTACATTGTACACTATTAGGCCATCTATATTCATTTGCAAAAAGGATTAAAAATGTTGGTTTCACTTCATGCGCCGTGATTTTACAACATCCTTGTCATTCTGACGCAAAGACGAACAAGATGTGCCATTTACTGGTCATTGTGTATCATTGTGTGTCAGCAACATTCTCCCATTCAAAACGTGCATGGATCAAATGATCCATCCAGCAAAAAGAGTACGTGTCTGTGATTCTAGTGTCAAGGACCAGTTAAATTTTGATGCAAAAATTAGTAAATTAGCAGGAATGTAGCACAGCATGGAAGTGAATGCAGTTGTTTGGCCGTTTAAATAAAGAAATGCAATAAAAACATGTCCCTTAAAATCTATGAATAATTTTGGGAAATTATCATGAGCTCAAAATTAAACAAAATAATTTTGATCATCAATCTGGCCATAATCTAGAGCCCAGGTAATTTAATTCAGCAACATTAATCTATCAATCTAAGCTTAATAGGACCATCCTTTGCTGGTGGAAAACAACATTCTATTGACTTCCCAAATTTAAAAAAACCCACAATCAATTGATGAACATTTCTGACTGACAAAACCAATAAATAAACACAACTTGCGCCTAGCAATTGCTACTACTACTTTCACTACTACCATTTCAGTGAATGCATTAATTGACATTTTTGTTCTCGAAAGTGTAGGTTTCAAAAAACACTAGGGAGATACCTCATGGGAGATATTTTAGTTCACTAGAAATGAAAGGGTTTGAATTGGTGCCAGTGCCAGAATCAAAATGTCTGTTAAATGAGCAGTTGAAGGGTTAAAGTGAGGTCAATAATGAAAAGGGCCAAGTCAGCTTTCATAGTATAATAAGATGCCTTGTTGACCGAAACAAAAACAAACATGAAATACACCATAGCAACAAACAAGCCTGTATGTCTGGGACAAAAATGTAATACGATCATCAGTCTCAAAAAAATACTTCCTAGGGAAATACATCTCTTAATGTCATTATCTGCCTTAAAAAAAGCTCGTAGAGTTTTAATAGACCAACAGACCATGTATGGCAAAACATCCAGATGATAAACATAACCATAACCTCTGGGTTGTTTACACAAGAACACAACAGTACATTCCTTCTTAACTGTTAGCAGAAATAAAAACTCTTGCAATGAATTTCAGAATCACCTGCAAGATGACCTTGAACTTGATAACAGTCAAGTCATAGTAACACAGACAAATCAACATACAGTAAGATTATGTTGAGCAAGAAAAAATATTGTTGTGAATTGTTAAGTCTTATTTAGATAACATCTGCCAGCCGCTGCTCTAAGACGTTATAATAGTCAATTGCATAAAAAAAAAAGAAATATTACCTATGACTTTTTAACCTAAAACAGCAAATAATGTATCTAACAGGTCACAGTCAGACAAACAACATTAACAACATTGGTTGAGTTTCTGCCCAAATAAATGCACTGCATTTGTAAAAATAAGACTTTGGCAACCAACATTTCCATGACACAACATCGACTGTGCAGACAAACATACAGTGAAGGAAGAAATGATTTGATCCCCTGTCGTTTTGGTGAAGTTGTCCTGACCACTTAGCAGAAAAACACCCCCAAAGCATAATGTTTCCACCTCCACGTTTGACAGTGGTGATGGTGTCCTTGAGGTCATAGGCAAACACGGTGGGTTGAGTTGATGCCAAATAGCTCGATTTTGGTCTCATCTGACCACAACACTTTCACTCAGTTCTCCTCTGAATCATTCATATGTTCATAGACAAACTACAGATGGGCCTGTACATGTGATTTCTTGAGCAGGGGGACCTCGCGGGTGCTGCAGCATCTCAGGGCTGATTCCTCACCGTTCTCTTGCATGGAGCCCCAGACCGAGGGAGAGTGACAGTTATTTCTTGTTTCCTTCATTTTTGAATAATCTCACCAACTGCTGTCACCTTCTCACCAAGCTGCTTAGCGACGGTCTTCTTGCCCATTCCAGCCTTGTGTACGTCTACAATCATGTCCCTAACATCCTCGGACAGCTCTTTGGTCTTGCCATGGTGGAGAGTTTGGAATCTGATTGACTTCTTCTGTGGACAGGTGTCTATTATACAGATAACAAGCAGAGATTAGGAGCACTCTTATTAAGTGCTCGTCACCTGTATAAAATCAGCAGTACATAAATCAGCAGGGGATCAAATACTTTCTTCCTTCACTGAAGCGAGCTATCCAATCAGATGGTAAGCTAATTAGTTTACCTTTCCAGGACTAATCAGATCAGGTATCACTCTGCAATGAAGTCAGAGAATAGCTCAACCATTGGCCACAAAGACCAGTGTCCTCTATCAACCATGCATGCATGATAATGCTACTTCCTGTCATGGTCGGGGGAGAATACAACAATGCGTCTGTGTTTAAAAGCTACACATAAGTAGCAGCATATATAGGCTTCCATCAAGTAAACAGCATATAGGCTTTCATCAAAATAATTAATTGTAAAGACGTCATTGACGTGCATCTAGCTTTACAGAAATATGGGTAAATCACAAAGTATTTTCCATAACAAGCTCCATCAAAGAAAGATTCTAGGGCTTCAGAAGAACACTTTTTTGAGAAAGCGGTGATCTTCGGAGAGAAATTGGCATTCTTTGGTGAGAAAGTAATACTTCTGTACAATAGCAAAGGGTGGTATTGTTAAAACTCCTGCTTTGCTCAAAGTTTAACAGCATTTTGGGTTTCCAGTAAACAGTAACAATGCTGAACACAGAGTCGTTCAACTAGCATACACTGCTGCTAACAACTCGAACATATCAATAAATCTATGCCAACATTAAACTAAAATCAACTTTGTCAGAGCAACACAGAAAAGTCAAGAGACATCCCCATTTACTAATCTCGCTGCAGCAATTATAAGCTTACTATATGTGTGCTAATAAACCCTTGTGTGCTCGTACTCTATAGGTGACAATATATTGTTACAGCATCTACTAAATGTGCTCAAGACACATTTCAAATGTCCCTCTTGTACCCGATTCAGCAAATATGTAGAGACAAGCGAGCGCACAGGAAAACAACCAATTGGCAAATAAACTACATTTTTCATTATTTTTGATTTAGTAATAATTTTTGTTTTCATTTACGTGTTGGTATTCTTGCCCCTTCTCATTAACCAGATAAAGACCCCCATTAAGAGGTCTCTCCCCTAGTTGAAGGTCCCCACGTGACACTACGCATGGAGACAGATGCGTAATAATTAGACTAGTGTGATTATATTTTTTGCGGAATTGCTTATGGGTAGACAGAATTGTTCGCTTACTAGAGAGCCACCATTATAACTACATGACAGACCCAGACATTTGCTTAATAACTACAATAACAAAACATAATAGACATTAACCTATATCATTTCTAGATGTACGATATAATGTAGGATGGTACGATTCACGTTTACTTTTTGGGACCTCTCGGGTGGTTAAATTCTAGCTGATTTAGCCACGCCACCATCTTTGTCAAATGCTAAAGGAAGGAAGCAAAAACCACTGTTTCCTGTGCTGGCCTTCAGCTCAGGTTTAACAGGATGAAAATATGCAGTATGGCCAGTTATAACAGTTATTCTAAGAACCACGCAATAACTATAAATACAAAAACACACGACTTATTTCAGCGAACATTTCTCGAGTCAAACAGAGATCAGAACTAAACTAATTTAACCCATTAAATACATCCTAATATTAGACCGAAAGTCATACAAGGTACCAACCAAATGCAGACTGGAACATAACGTCTGAGTTCTGCTCAGCATAGGTCGGTCTTTCAGGAGGATACACCTTGTGAAAAGTAACCGTAATGAATTCAGTGGTGAATCACAAACAACCGACAGAGCGTAGCTGTCATAAAACAATCTGAAACGTGATTGTCAAAGCAATTGCTGAAATACCCTCAGAGATTTAAGACACAATGACAAATTACTCAACACGTAGTACTTTGCATTTGTTGTTGTTTGTTGGACTCGCGACATGCAGGAGAACTCGCACTTGGGGAATATCCTGTACCGTTATTCGCCACGTGATGCAGTTCAAACCCATCAAAAGGACAGGATACCCTAACCCTAACACATCATCAGGACAGGATACCCTAACCCATCATGACAGGATACCCTAACCCTAACACATCAGGACAGGATACCTTAACCCTAACCCATCATCAGGACAGGATACCCTAACCCATCATCAGGACAGGATACCCTAACCCATCATCAGGACAGGATACCCTAACCCATCATCAGGACAGGATACCCTAACCCATCATCAGGACAGGATACCCTAACCCTAACACATCAGGACAGGATACCTTAACCCTAACCCATCATCAGGACAGGATACCCTAACCCATCATCAGGACAGGATACCCTAACCCATCATCAGGACAGGATACCCTAACCCATCATCAGGACAGGATACAGTAACCCATCATCAGGACAGGATACCCTAACCCATCATCAGGACAGGATACCCTAACCCATTATCAGGACAGGATACCCTAACCCATCATCAGGACAGGATACAGTAACCCATCATCAGGACAGGATACCCTAACCCATCATCAGGACAGGATACCCTAACCCATCATCAGGACAGGATACAGTAACCCATCATCAGGACAGGATACCCTAACCCATCATCAGGACAGGATACAGTAACCCATCAGGACAGTATACAGTAACCCATCAGGACAGGATACAGTAACCCATCAGGACAGCATACAGTAACCCATCATCAGGACAGGATACAGTAACCCATCAGGACAGCATACAGTAACCCATCATCAGGACAGGATACCCTAAACCATCAGGACAGTATACAGTAACCCATCATCAGGACAGGATACCCTAACCCATCATCAGGACAGGATACAGTAACCCATCAGGACAGCATACAGTAACCCATCATCAGGACAGGATACAGTAACCCATAGCATTTAAAAAGTGAAAACATGCGTTTCCTTGCGTATGCAATAAGATATGGTGTATACACTCTGGGGTGAGACTCATCGATGTAGCCATACAGTAACTAGCTATTTAGATTGCATTATTGGTAGTAATATATACATTCATAGCATCACCAGTCACTAACGCAGAAAACGTGTTTACTACTGGCTTTAGTAACTAAAAGCAGAAGTCATCCACTACTACTTGCAGTAGAGATACGATTACTCTCAGCATTATAGTTATATATAGCCTATCTAGCTAACGTCGGTTCTAGCTAACGCACAGACACATAACACAGACAGATAACATACCATACCATACCTTTTCGGGTGACTCTCCTGCGTTATCCAGGCAGTAGGAGAACCCTCCGTTCTCATTATTTATAGCTCATGAACAGTTGAGCCGAGATATTATCCACCAAACAAACAACTGCGATGGGTTGCTGACTCCGCTACATCAGACGACCAACGGTTGTTAGACTCCTCCAGCCCAGAGACGAGCTGCCAGTAACGCCACCACCACTCCGGCTGGCCTCAGGCCAGATCATGCGAGGTGACGTGCGTTCATTACACTTATGTTGTCGCAAACGTTTTTGAAACGGAAGTAAACGGGAAGGACAAGCGAGCTACCTTCTGGCCAATAGGACCCCTTGTGTTCATAATTACAAAAACATTTGTCAACTTTTGGAGGAAAAATAACACCCAGGGGTGTATTCGTGTCGCAAAACTAGATGTGGTATGCTTTTTACACACGTTACAAATGTTTTCATGAACAGATAATTTATAATATAATTCGTTTGAAAACGGTGCCACGTTTGGGTCAGAGACCTTCGACCAATAGCGGTAGGTCCCTAGCAGTAAAATTAAAGGTGCAACAACGTTTTGGTCGTTCAAAGTTACTTCCCAAAATAACAGAAGGTTTCAGGTGAAATATAACATGTTGGGTATTTTGTTAGACACTTGATATATGTGAAGGGAATAGGGTCGTATATACTACAAAGTTACAAAATGTGATTTCTAACATTATAATCCAGAAGAAATTACAAAGCGAATAAATTGCAAATACTGAACACTAAAGATAGCGCAACAACGTCTAGTTTTGTTACGACCTCTACTGGGCAATGTGTGCCTAGTGCCTACACACTGCGATAGAAAGTTTAGCGACTAGCCTGGCATTACAAACAAAAACAATGAGGTCACTTGTCTTGCCTTCACCAGACCAGGCAGCTTTTTGCACAAAACTAGAAGAGGAAATACTACCTAACAGATAACAATGCTAAATGATCCACAGTCTCCCGAGGGGCGTGTTCTCAGATTGTGACCCACAGGGCTGTGACAGTGCTCACTGATCACCAAGATGTTGATGGCCATGATCACCCAGAGTGACTAGCTTGTGTGCATATGTGGACTGCTGGCATCAGCAAGTTTGCACAACATTTTTCCTAGACAACTCAGTGGAATCATTTCGCTTCCTGGTAAACGTCATCGCCTAGGAGCTCATGTGGTAGGAGGAATATAACCTCTCTCGCTATGAAAGTGCAACAAAGGCCGTACAGCCTGCGGCAGCTTAAAAAGTACAAACTACAAATGTCCATGATGATTAATGCTTACACAGCCATCGTCAAGTCTATCATGATCTCATGATCTCATCCATTGCAGTTTGGTACGCTGCAGCCTCTGACAAGGACAGACAGACTGCAACGCATCATCCGCACTGCAGAGCCGACCACTTGATGCAATCCGCTGTCCCTTAATGAACTGTACACAGGGTCAGGTCGCTGAGGCGAGCTGCAAAGAGTGAGGCAGACCCCTCCCATCCGGGAAACAGACTATACAGAACTCACACCTCTGGCGGACGGCTGAGGTCTATCAAGACAAAATCCTCTCGCCACAAGAACAGCTTCCTCCAGCACTTGATTGCCCCCCTTCCCCCACCCTGGACACAATCCGGACCTATACAGAATCTCAAATAGACATCTTAAACTATAACCAGACATTGCTTTCTTTTGCACAATTGTTTATACAAACTAGACATCGCTATTTCTGCACAACTTGCTTATTATATATACACTGTTGGGACAAATCCAAACTCAAATGTACCTCTTGAGATATTATCTAGACATTGCTTTTTTGCACAATTGTATAAACAAACTAGACATTGCTCAAATCTGCACTATTCAGATACATATATTTATTTTATATTTTCACTTTACATATTCTAGTAATGCATGGTCTCTCTTGCAAGATTCTTTCTATAGTTTGTTCTGTTGTATTGTTCAATATCCGTTCTTAAATGTGTGTATTTAGTGTTGTAGTAAGGGGTCAGAAGAAATGTCCCTGTGTCTGTAAACAGACGTGGCAAAAGAAACCTGATTCTGATCGAAGTCTAGTCACCAAAGTCCGGGCATTCTCCCAATTGCAACGATGTGTGAATGGATTCATAATTTTCTGTCAAGTTAATTTGTCGTGGTCTTATTTTGATTGTTATGGCCAGACGGTCCAAGCATCACTCAAACAGCTTGGTGGGTGTGGAGTGCTCCAGTCAACAGTGGTGAGTACTTACTAACATGGTCCAAGGAGGGACAAATCAGAAACCGGCGGTAGGTGTTAATGACAGTTACGGGAGGAATGTGTCACAACACAGTGTGCTGTACCCTGCTGCGTATGGGGCTGCGTATTCATGATGACCCCTGTTCACCGTTAAAAGCACCTACAATGGACATGCAAGCATCAGAACTGGACCTTTAGCTGCAGTGGAAGATTGCCTGGTCTGAGGACTTTCTGGTAAATCTCGTGGGCAGCTGGGAAAGTGATGGCACTGGGATGCACAAAAGGAGTGCAATGCTCTGGGCAATGCTAATGCCTTGGTGCTAAATACCACAGGACACCTAATCAGTGAATATTACGCCGCACTGATTCTTGTGCCAATTGGTAAACCCAATTCACTTGTAAACAAAAATTTAAACTTGATTTTCAAACTGCATTCCATAGCTAATAGCTTCGATAATTGTTGATAGGTGTTTTGTGGGATGTACCTTGGGATTGGGTGTAAAGACGGAATTTCAGATTATCTCCCTCTCCAGGCAATTTTCTTAATTCCACGATTGACCCAGTTTGAGGATGTTTGAATGCACACTGTCACAGGCATTCCATTTCACACGTTCTTAACAAACTCAGCAAAGAAAACACTGAAGCATGCCCTACGTTTTGTATCAACGTTTGAGCACGGCCAGTAGGCAGCGAAACCATATGACATTGCAACTCCCACACCATGCACGCATCTCCCAATCAATGTGTATGACCGGTGATGCAGCCCAAATAAAAAAGACACATAGGGAACAGCGTGTGCATTTCCTTGGGGAAATGCGCACACATTAAATATTTGGTATGCATGGTGCATTGTTAGTATGTGTAGGCCTATTTGGAGATTAAGAACAGCTTTTACAAAACATTAGTGAACCAGCTATAAATACAAATAACAATATTACTGGCTAAAGATGGATACATTTAATTGGTTTCACAGTCATTGACACCAGCACGCCATCTAGCGTCTAAGATGAGCACCACACACAACAGCGCTCAATCACCTGAATATTGGATACCTGTGTCTTATCTATCTTTCCTTAAATAGCCTCACCCGTCTCTGCCTCCTTGTGAAGTATTGTACCTTTACATATTGCTATTAGAAGACTGCCTTCTGCACCATTGATCCTGCCTGTCGCTCGATTATGTTCTCTGCTCTGCCTTGTCTGTATACTGTTGTTAGTGATGCCTGGACTACCTCCCTGCCTGCTGTCTGCAGCCTCAGTCTGCCTACTGGTTTCTGACCCACAGCTGTTAATTCCTTGCCCCTGTTTCTGTGTTGAGTTATATTTCATTAAAACTACATCATGAAACCTACTCTTTCCATCTGGCAGGTATTCCTTACATGATAAAAAAGGAGGATTGGTGATGAGGACTGTTACGTGCATCAGCCTGCTTGTGGTGGTTGGTGTGTGTGTGTGTGCTAATTGGTGTTCCCACAGGTGTTCTGATCAGCCCACAGTGAAGTAATCTCCAGTGCCTGCATCCACCTGTAGGCACTAATCAACCTGCAACAATCAGCCAATAGGAGGGAGAATACCCCTGCTTATAGGGGGCCAGCAGATCGTTCTTGCGGGAGGGATGGGAGAGAGGTTGGAAGGAGAGGAGAGAAAGGAGAGCTCTGTTGTGAGAGATTTATGACATACATTTTGGACACTCACAGATTGACACACTTTTTTTTGGACGCATACACATTTATACACTTTTTGCTAGACCTTTTGACAGTGACATATCCTGTTGGTTTTGTTTAAGAGCTGTTTGGGCTGGCCTATGTGGGTATGTAACACTGTTACCTGTGTGTGTATTTGGTCGTGTATGTTTCATTGTTCATTTTCGTATCCTGTCCTGTGTTTAGTAAATTTTTCTGTTGATTTTTTTTCTTCAGTTGTCCCAGGGGAAAGGGGACAGCACACTGGGAGTGTTTAGGTAAGAGGCCCTGGGGTTTACATACTACCCGTAGATAACCTCTGTCTATATACCCTAGGTAAGACCTGGGCGGACCACCCCCTGTACTTATGGTAGAGTTTAGTTGCTTATGTGTAGTCTAGATAGGTTAGGGGTCTTTTTGATTAGTTAATTTCTTTGCTTTGGTTCTGCTCAGCCCCTTTTCCCACCTTACCGTATTATAGGTTAAATAAACCTGGTTTAAACGGTACTGCTTTGTGTTTGTCCTACTTGTGCACCCACACATCACCTCACCACTCTCGTGGCACGCTCACGTGTGACGGCGTGTTACGGTCTCCTCTCTAAAGGGGGGGAGTGCGTAACAAGGACTGAAAAGTAAAAACATTTTTTTTTACTTTTCTCTCCTATTTAGGTCCTCATAAAAAAAAATTCTACATTGATATTCTGGTTTAAGTAACAGATAAATTCATAAATTATTTAATAAATGTATTGCTGAATAAAAACCTCTCTAAATTGTTTGAACAAGGATTAAAAAGATAATTTGCTGAAATAATAAGAGAAGGGGAAAAGTATATGCGTAGCACCCTGAACAGCCAGCAAGCTGAAAACAGTAAGGTCAGTCAGGTTTTGCTTGTAAGGCCGTAATAGGACCCAGACACAGAGCTCCAGCTGGGTGTTATTATTAATAGGCAAAAAAAAATCGAAACAGAAGGGTCTACAAGTACAGTCCAACGAAATACAGTCAGCATCCAACCAGACGGGCAAAAGAGCTGTGCAAACAGATTGAGTACAGTGTAAGGATGTGCAGTTAATAGGGATTATCAAATGCACAGGTATTCAGTTTAGCAATGTAGCAAATTGCAAATGTGCAGAGGGCAGTACAAGCAGAAAACATCTGTGCAAGTGGTAAATGGATAGTGCAAACAGTTGGCATTGTGCAAATGGCAGATTAGGTAAATAAGATAGCAGTGTGTAGGCCAGAGGTAGTAATGAGGGGGTACACAAGTACGCTTTGTACAAATGGAAGATAAAATAAATTAGGTATCACTGTGCATGCAAGGTTACCGAGGGGTTTCTGAGTTCAGCATGTTAACAGCAGTTGGGAAGAAACTGTTCCTAAGCCTGCTGATGCTGGATGTCTTTGATGGCGGAGAGCTGGGCACCAATGATGCGCTGGGAGGGTTTTTCACCACCCGCTACAGGAACTTCCGGTCGGCCACAGAGCAACCGTTGTACCAGACTGTGGTACAGTTGGTTAGAATGCTCTGGACCGTACAGCGGTAAAGGTTTACCAGGACGTTTGTAGACAAGTGGGCCTTGTTTTGCTTCCTTAAAACGTACAGGCGCTGGCAGGTGACGACAAGGCAGGTGAGGCACAGGGGCAGGCAGGCAGGACAACGGAGAACAAGCAGGCGGGAAGGATGAATAGCGGGACAATCAGAACAGAGACTACAATACAAAGACCAAACTTGCAAAGGAAGCGAGGTTACACTATAAGTCTGGTAAGGTGACTAACAGGCTCTGACTAAACATACAACAACGCATCCACTCAAAAGGCTGACTTATATTGATAGAGTGGTTAACAAGACAGGTGACAATAATACAATAATGACATTAACCAAACGTAGAAATACAATCACTAGAAAATCCAACTAGCATGGAAATACAAAAAATACATTTTTAAAATATAAATTTATTTCCAGCATTTTGTGCCCTTGCTGCCTCTTGCAGTCAATCACTTACTAGGTGACATCAATTAATTATTTAAGGGTTCAGGGCAGTTAAGGGTTCAGGGCAGAAGGTGCTTCGATTTTGGGGTGTTTCATTATGTAGGTCGCATCGGACCACCCTTGGTAGACACGCGTACATGCCCGCATTAACTATTTTGTTCCGCGACTATAAGCATATATATATATGCTTATAGTCACGGAACAATATATATATATATATATATATTAAAGTATTCAACACAAAGGCTATGGGTGTTAACCTCTGTAAATAATATTTCACACAACTCTGTCACAGTTGAGCCAATACAATGGAGCAGCAACAGAAGGCAACAGACTAAAATGCTCAGATCACGAAATCACACAGCCAGTTACCAACACGAGTCTAATGATGAATCAGCAGTGTTCCTATTATTGGAGCATCATAAATGTAACTAAAGCCAATATTTGTGCTTCAACCACCAAATTAATTACATTTGTAATAGCCAACATAGGGGGAAATCAAGCACTAACCATAGACGTCTTCACAACAAAACAATACGTCTGTTGCTGTGATTGAGTGCTAAATGTGAAATGCCTGCACTTATTGTAAGTCGCTCTGGATAAGAGCGTCTGCTAAATGCGCAAAATGTAAATGTAAATGTCTAAAGCATCAACGACGTTGTAGCAATCAAGGGTCCTCGTTCTCTCCGTGTTTATAGCCAAAAGTGCAAGATTACTGGTCCTAGTGTCTCCACTACTGTTCCTCAGGTAGTTTTTTACACGGCCGAGGCAAGAAAAACTGTGTTCACAGCTAACTGATGTGACAGGAAGTGTCACGTTAAGGTCAAAAGTTTACCAGGCACTGCGCCCATTGCGCCCATTAGCCAAAGCAGATCACCTCTTTGTGCCTCATGTTATTTTATACAAAAATATTTATTTTTATATTATTATTATTATTATATTATTATTTCTTTTCCATTTTAACAACATGAAAAAGACAATTCAAACATGACATTAAAATATAAATATATAAAATAACAGACATTTCTTGGGGGTGCTGGGCGGGTGCTATGGCAATTATAGGGGGAGCTACAGCACCATCTAGCCCCCCCCCCTGGCGCCGCCACTGGTTCAGGGCTTAGGGTTAAGTGCGGACATTGGGTTTGGGCCAAAGAGTACAGAAGGAGATAACAGGACAGACACACAGAAAACCCAGACAGTACCAAGACAGGGGTAACAGTAGACCGTACAAGCACTTTGTTCTCAATGTATATTCTGCAAATGTATATTTTATGAAAGTTTTCTGTTTTTAATGGTTGTAATTATACTAATTGTACTAATAGTACTTCAGACACGGCTGAGTGAGGTGTGTAGCGTGAAAGCACGGTGCCAGGCGCAAAGTTAAAGGTTGTTCCACTTCTTCATCTTTGGCTTCTGCATCTTTTTTCAGCTAAGACAACCCATATCTGATCTGCATTTTGGTGCCTATTTAACATGGAAATTCTTCAGAGTCGGTTTTGTTATGTTACCGCCTTATTCTAAAATGCCCTGAATACATGATAGCCTGTTACTGGTGAATGGCTTCTGTATAGCCAGTCTACCATCAAGGCCTGATACAGGTCATTCTGGAAAGTTCTTCCATCTCCACAGAGGGACTTTGTAGCTCTGTCAGAGTGACGATCTGGTTTTTGCTCCTTCTTCCCCAATTGCTCTGTTTGACAGGGCTGCCAGCTGATTTCAAACGTCTTTCTTTTGACATTGATGGAAAATACGGGCTAAATGGTCTCAAGAACTTTTCCAGTATTTATAATATTAAATAAAAAATACAACTAAATAATCTAAGGGCAAAATCTATTTGAGATATGTTGAATATGTGAATCAGTATGCTCAAAAATGCTTATGTTTTTGAAATTGTGCAAAATTGCTAGCATTCGAAAACAACGCCAAAAGACCAAAACGAAATGATGGATTCCTGTTATACTCTGTTCATAGACTGCTTGCAGGGTGAAGACAATATTCCATATTATTCCACATATTCCATATATATGTGGAATATAACTGTATACAACTGTACTTAAGTCTGTACACTGCACCTCAATGCATGTTGTGAGGCATCCTAAAAAAATCATGACATAATTTTTTATACCAACACAGAAATGTGGACGAAAAAGAACTAAATGCCAGAGTCCTGCTTAAGCCATGCCTACTGTGTTATGTTTGTATACAAGTGGTCACCAGATATAGTACCCAGCACCTAACATCAATAATCCAGTCAAGAAACACATATCGGAAACAGCTGCAACGCAGCATTTGGACCATCCCAATAACCCAGTGTACTATAGACACCTGTATACTTATAATACTATACTACTTTGAAATGCTATACAATCAGACAAAATATTAATCTCCAGTGCTTAAAGGTGGAGTGTCTTGCACATTACAACATCAGGCAACAGCAATACAGGCACAGGAGTAGGAGAAATGCAAGTATTACAGAAACCATGAGGACAGAGCGGTTTTTGTTTGGATACACTGACGACAGAAGTGTAAGATTCGGGGTAAGGTGACACTGTGTGTAGCCTGCTTTGTATATATACATAGCATAGGTACCTTTCCATTTTATCTAACTTTAACCAACCAACGGGGGAACCCCCCCCAGCCCATCGGGCATTTGCCAGCATGCCAGTTGGACTGTCTGCCTCTGGGTGACGTCAACACCGGAGGTATCAGCAGTCAGTTTAGGCTCCACTCTCATTCATACGGCGCCTTAACACACTCATTATCTGTCCGGCGGTAGACAAAGTCATTTAATACGATCAAAGAAACTCACACTTTACGAGTTTGCGTTGCGTGGGAGAGGGCTGGTGAGTGATATTATGCTCTATTTGTTTTATTGTATCCGTTTACGATGAATGGCTGCGGGTTAATAGATCTAACACAGGAAAAGCCAGCAGTACGGTTACATGTATGCGGTTAATATAATCTATTTAAATTCACGACGAGCCCTAGATCGTTAAATATATAAAAGTATTTATGGAACTGTTAAAAAAGCGACGATATCTATGTTTTTATTATTTGTTTGCATTGGTTCACTATGATAGACTCCTTTTGGTTTATGTGTCATATATTTCATGTGAGTTCTGACAATACTCGTAACTGTTGATAGGATCACAGCACTGCTGTTTGGCAGTAGTCCTCACATAGGTTACTCCCTGGCTATCAGTCTCAATGGCAAATACGGTACTGTTACCCCTGTTTACATTTTAAGTTGAAAGCCTATTGTCTAAAAGTAGGTCTGTATGTCAGATGTGGCTGACCTGTCTAGGTGACACCTGTGGGGTTGACCTCCACAGAGGTAGGTCATGGTAGGTCATTGAGATGTCTTATGCACGGAAATCGAGCCATTGATATCTAATGAGACAACATTGGTAATTTATTAAGCAGTGCCTTGATTCAATACAATACAAACAGTCAGTAAATGTAAGGTTGCCTTTGAATTATTCCAGTCATAAGGAATTGCTGACCCCATTTTACTGCAATACCACGTGGCCTGTAATTTAACCACAGCAAAAAAAAACGTAAGTATTTCTCATTTACTGTAGCCTACTTCAAATAGTACATGCTAGAGTAACATGGAAAAAAAATAAGCCAAAATGTAAAGATGCTCGTTCAACTTTTGTTTCAGTTTAAACAAACCAAGAGTGCACATGGTTTAATAAATTAGGTTTGACCCAGTTATTAATTTATTATGGTCTTGTGATATATAGGGTAATAGTATTTATTATTGTGTTTTCACTACACATTTGACCCACTTCAACAATAATACACACTCTAGTGTGTTCTCACCTAGTTTGAATAGGTTTAAATGTAAATTCGTTGGTCGTGTGCCTTAATTTCGGGCTCTACAGCACGGCGACCTTTCCCCTAGTTTCCAGTGGCACAGTCATGTGATCAACTGGGGGAGGGATGGTGCTTGGTGAAACCGTGCAGCTCAATGGAAACACCACTGAGTTGTATGTCCGACTAGTGATGTTCAGTTTAGAGATTGGTGCTGGTTTTAGATTGGCACTTCGATTTCTGTGGGAGTGTTTGATGAATATCTCTTGCGATAAATCCCATCTGACACAGAATTAAGAATCAGTCCCCAACATCTCCTTCCTAGATTAGTGAGAAAGACTTTTGCCAGTAGTTGCTATAGTTACCCGGAGCATTGGCTGACTGATGGACAATTTGAATGACTGACATTATAATCAAAACAATAGCATTATTATCACTATACCTACTTCAAATAGGGGTCTTGTAATACGGCAGGGGGTTCATTATCTAGATTTTAAACTTAATGTCTTGCTTTTCATCAAACTGACCTGTTTTCTTTTTATATATGGTGGTCTCGCACTATGTTTCATACGTATTTTAAATAACTTACGTAAAATAAAGGTTAAATTCATATTGTTTACTATTAACCCAAAACACAGGGCCATGTTCATGTCTAAATAATACCTTTATAACATTTACAGAATACTCTCAAAAGGAAGTGTAACCAGCTTACACGAACTGTCCATAATGGTGGACTATGACAACAGTAAACTTGTATAGCAGCAGCAAAATGTACAACACAATGTCCACATTTTCCAAAGAAATAATATGTATAAATAATAATTAATATTATGCGTTACACAACAACAACAAAAAATTGACAGCTCAGTGGTAACAGCAGGCTGCACTGTAGAAGACCTGCATTGACTTATTATTGTCAATAATGGAGACTGGTTATGTAGTTAGGATGAACTCACCATGCTAACCCTGGGTGGTAGAGGATTATTGTCCTGGTCCGTGTACCCCCTGGCCACCGTTATAATATATTTAACATAACTATGGATAACTTTCATGGGTCGTCATCCATTTCCTGTTATTGTAAATTTGGAGAAGTCGGACTTCTTTGCTCCTCATTGGTCAATTCTGATTTCGGCAAATGAGAGCAGTTGAAGCATGTAGGGTTTATTTACTTTATTGGAGTGAAACAAGCTATAGCATTAGCGTTAGTCAGCCGGATTAGGAAGCGTTTCCACTCGAAGACAGTCAAAGGTACTGCATTTCTATTTTTACTGATGCACAAAGTTGAAGGGCTTGGTCATTGGTGTTGTGCTGTCCCCCCTTGCAAGAAAATAAGATTAAATTGTTTGTTTATTTTTTATGTGGTTGGCAGGTAATTCAATTAAATTTCTCTATTAGACATTCAATGTATGTTTGTGCACTAGTGATTTAATTTAAATGAAATCGCTGTTGTCTCTTGAGACACAACGTTACATTACACGACCCAGTGGTGTTTGATAGCAGTATCGATAAGCTCAGACCTTATTGATTTATGGAACCGGTTCCCTACTAAAACTGAGTCTCGTCTGCATCCCTAGTCAGCACTATCTATATTTGGGAGAGGAAGGGCTGGCAGAAATGTCAGTTTGATGCTGTGCTCTAGTGGCTCAATGAGGCAGGTTGGGCTCCTGTAAGCTAAATTAGGTAGTTAGTCAATGGTCTGTTCACGTCCCTGTGCATTGGTCGGGCTAACTAACAGTTGGATAAGAAATACTTGTTTGGTGCGGTAAGTATCTGGTTGTGTTAAATCAATGATATGCCCACTTCATTTGACAGACTTTTATCATAAGCAACTCGGGCTAAATGGTCTCAAGGCAGCACATTCCCTCACCTATGCGTATCCATTGATTTTCCAGGCCTAGCCAGCAGCCTTGGACTTTGGTTCAGGAGCCTGTCTATCTATGGAAAACTCCCCAATGTCATTGAAGGTTCAGAATGATCATGTTGACTGAATGATATAATGTGCAGTGTAGTACCTAATCGCAGGTAATCAATAGCCATGGCCACTCCCTGGGCCATGTCTTTAAGGAAACACATTTAACTACCGTACTGCCAATTCTTCTGGCACGCCTTGTTTTGTCTTCCTCATAGTTGTCTTGTTGTTTAGATTTGTGTGAGTCGGTTTTTATGGCCTCCAGTGAATTTCTAGACTACAAAAAAGGTGTTCTTTTGAATGAGTAGTGCCTTTAGTTTCCTGATTTCAAAGTCTCCCATTTAGAAGTCTATCTCTTGTTGGCACTGAAGATATTTGATTTGTTGATGACTGATTCTTTGGGGAGCCTTTAAATTATTCAAGGAACACATTTTCATAAAACTATTTTCATTTTGCTCAAAAAGCGATCTGATGAACATTTGAACCATGCATGTGTTGAATGGGAGGATGTTGCTGACACACAATGACCAGTAGATGGCGCAAAATCACGGTGGTGCATGAAGTGAAACCAAAACGTTAAAGCCTCCTTGCAAATGAATATATATGGCCTAAAAGTGTACACTGTCCTTTAAGAACAGCCAAAGAATCAAGAAAAACTAATCCTAGAACAAATTGTCAAGATGAAGACATGAAATCCATATCTTAAATAAATTGCTGAGAAGTAATTTGTCAAGTTTACATAATGTAAATTCATTCTTTCTTGTAAAAGAGGTGTTTAGTCACTGGGACTTCCTGGTTAAATCAAAGTCGATATTAATCCGAACCCTCTTATCTCTTCCTCAGTGACTCTGTGAGGCAACAGTTGCCACAATGGCAGAAGCTCACCAGGCTGTGGCCTTCCAGTTCACCGTAGGGCCAGATGGCATCGACATGCAGCTGTGCCACGAGGCCCTGCGCCAGATCTACCTCTCAGGCAAGCACTCCTGGAAGAAGAGGTTTGTACGTTTCAAGGTGAGTGGCTGCAACTCTTAGAATCCTGTCTGCAAATGATCTTCATCCCTTGACGGGGTAAACATTTTGTCAGTGTCCTGCAGTATATTTCAAAATAAAATATCTGAAATGTATTAAGTCATTAACAGGTGCTGAGGGGCACAGACTGTGTTTTGGAAATGTGTATCAACTGTGCAATTGACATGGATGAGTAAATATGCAGGTATTCAGTTCAGCAATGAAAACATCTGTCCAAGTGGTAAATGGATAGTACAAACCATAAGCATTTTGCAAATGGCAGATACCAATTAATAAGGTAGCAGTGTGAATGCAAGATTACCGAAGGGTTTCAGAGTTTAGCAAGTTAATCGAAGCTAAAGAAACTGTTCCTAAGCCTGCTGGTGCGGGTGAGTAGTACTGCCCTAATATATGGCTCTTTGTTGTTCTTAATCAGACCAACTACTGTGGTGTCATCTGTAGGGATGGGAATTGATAAGAATTTAACGATTCCGATTCCATTATCGATATTGCTTATCGATCCGATTCCTTATCGATTCTCTTATCGATTCTCATTGGGTGAGAAAATAATTACAAATGTGTTTTGTTTGTTTGTAACTCGCCTTAATATCTGATAAGAACACCGCACATACTCGGAGTATACACAAATTATGTGTAGCAACCTCAGAACAAACCTAAAAGTAGGTGAGCTACAAAGTAAAGTCCAGGGACCTATAGATTTTTTCACATTCATTGGTCCAGCCAAAAAAAACAAAAAACTGCCATTTAAGTGCCATAAAAACAAAAAACACAGACGGTAAGCAGTCAAGGAAGAGCTTGTTCCTTTGGGAATATTCAACCTGAAACTAAATTCAACTCAACTGACATACAAAATAGAAAGAAGTCTTCTGTAAAGACCACAACTATCAACTTGGGCAAATGATTGACAATAGAGATTATTATGCGTATAGTAAAAGTTTACACAATGAAATGGCGCTCACATTAACTAAATAGACAAGTTACCTTTGGCATAATAGCAGATGCTGTCTCATTAGCTCCGCTGCTGCTTGACTCACTTGTTGTTTTTGTGTCGCTGAGTAGTAGGGAATCAAACACGCGACAGTCCTGCAAACGGATTGCGTGCTGTGTGGCCAAATGCTTCTGCATATTGGAGGTAGTTCCCCCCTATTGCCGAAATTAAACTGTTGCAAATGACGCCATTGGCGTCTTTTCGAGTGAAATATAACCACACTTTAGATCGCTTCTGCGTAACCAAAATGCGCAGCGCGTGTGTGACGGTCATGATGACACATTTGCAACGAGCCGAACCGTTAAGCGGAATCGTTAAGCAGGTACACTAACGGTTCCAAAGGAATCGATTCACTGGGAACCGGTTCTAAAGAAGAACCGGTTCTCGATTCCCATCCCTAGTCATCTGCAAACTTGTTGATGGTATTTTAGCTGTGTACATGGATGCAGTCGTGGGTAAAGAGAGAGTACAAGTGGGCTAAGCACACAGCCCTGTGGGACACCGGTGTTCAGGGTCATGTTGGAGGTGGTGAGGTTGTCCAACCTGACAGACTGACATTGACATTATGCTCTTTGTTCTCCAAGCATTGGAGAACGAGGGGGCGATACGGCACCAATGCTAAGTTCTAAGATACAACACAACGCACGGTTCCTGGATACGCGCCCTTAGTTGTGGTTTATTGGCTGTACACCACAATACCCAGATTTGGCATTTTGCTTTTAGAATCCTGTCCTTTCACAACTTTCAGGCATTTGATGTTCACATTTATTTCTCAATCTCCCTATAGAACGGCATTATGACTGGCGTGTACCCAGGCAGCCCACCTGGGTTTCTGGTGGTGGTGGTGAGTTACATGTCGGGCAGCCATTACGCACAGCTAGACCCCTCCCTGGGATTCACCACCAAACTGGGCAACTACTTACCCATCAGGTAAATGTACTATTTAGTATTGCACAGCCAACCGACACGCACTCACCTCCGCATTGAGCCCGTTGCAGATTTCATTTTCGTAACATTCTTTAAAACATTTCAGCATTGGGACAGTGTCCAACTGTCCATCTCAAGAGGGTGCAAATTGGCTAAGCAACTTCCTGAGTAGATTAAGTTAAATGTCAGGTAGTGTTACCATTAACATTTTCCGTGCCACAGCTGACCGTCTGTCGGTTTGGTCCAAATGGGATGCTCTTTGTTTCCCCTCGCGCATGGATGAGCCTTGGGCACGCAAAACCCTGTCACCGGTTTGTGTTATTTTCCTCCTCGGACCACCTCCTTGAAGCCTTGCCGCTTCAAAGAGGATCTGACCCTATCGTCTGGCTTTAACAATATGACCTTTGACCTTTGTCAAAGTCTTGAATTTGCTCCTCTGCTTAGAACAAAATGCCCTGAACTTTACATTTGAGTTGGTATTGGCCACATTACAACAGTATGGTTCACCCGTTTGGCAGATCACCCGAATATTATATCGGTATCACAATAATTTGAAGCATGGTAACGATATATATGACGGTATATTTGTTTTTCTTAATTTCTATATAAATGCATCTAAAAGGGTAAGAGCACAGGTATGAGAACTGCATGTCAGCTATGATCTTAACCGTTCTACTAAAACAAATGTCCCATAGTACAGATAGACTCATTAAGAACATTTAGCAAAACGGCATTAAGAGAAGACAATACAAGACTTTCAAGATACTACCATTTCTGAAAAACATCTATATAATAAAAGTAGTTCTAGCTGCACAAAGTGAGTACAGCAGGACAGAAGGCTTTCAAGTTCAACAGTCCTTTCCTCAACCAATTGAAACCGTTTTTGAAAAGAAAATCCAGAGAAAAATTACTTTCATCACAACATTGAAAATGATTTGAGATGCACCTGTATGTTATGTCATAGAAAAGCCTATGGACAAATCACCTCTTGCATGGCCACAAGAGTACTTGATGATTCAAGCTGACTTGACCACAGTTTGACCTTGGACCAACTGTTGCCTTTGTGACAGGGGCCTATACACTGATGAGCCAAAACATGACCAATCACATCAATCTGATTGAGGGAATTCGGAGGGCGTGGCAACAACTGGAGCTCTTTATCGTGCTCTTCAAACCATTCCTGTACAATGTGTGGCTGGGCGCATTATTCTACTGAAAGAGGCCACTGCCATCAGGGAATAGCATTGACATTAAGTGGTGTACCTGGTCTGCATCAAGGTTAGGGTAGGTGGCATGGGTCAAATTCACGTCCACATGAATGCCCAATTAATAATGCCCAAAAGCACATTTCCCAGAACCTCACACTCCCTTCACTGGCTTGTCATCTTCCCACAGGGCATGCTAGTGCCAACACTTCTAATAGACATACACGTCTGGCCACTTAATGTAAAAGAAAACTTCTTCAAGGTCCAGTTTCGATGGTCGCATTTCTACACAGCCGTGTACGCGGCGGCGTATTTGTCCCGTAATCTTCAGTGACATTTTCTGTGACGTGCCACAGTAGACCTTCTGACGGTCAACTGCTCATTTCTTCTGCATCCAGCACGTTGACTACGAGAACTGATTGTTTGCTTCCTATCTAATCTACCTAGACCTTGACATGTTCCCCTGTTTAGAGATGATCAACGTTGTTCCTGTTAACTGTGAGTGAGTGGTCATAACGTTTTGGCACTTCGGTATATCAGCAATCGGCGACGGCTATACGGGATACAGGCCGTCTGAAAAGAATAGAGCGTTAACACGTTCTGGTGTTGATGTGTGCATGGAACCATGATCCAAGACATTTGGAGCTCAATGTGAAACCCTGTTGGGTCCTCCAGTATGACATTGCCCCCCAGAAACACACCTAGAAATCCCTGAAAAATGGTTCACGATCTAAAACGTTAAAACACACACGTAATACTAATTTCAACGGCAAACAACATATCACTGTCGTGTCTTTGTCTCTCTGTCTCCCCGGGCAGTTCGTATATGTCAGAGAACAGCCAGAGGCTGGTAGGAGGGGTGCTGGTGGGCACTGGCCTCTGGGTCACCATTATCTTCATTATGAGGACTGCCCTCAAGTGCCTGCTGTCGTGGCATGGCTGGATGCACGCCCGCCGCGGCTCCCTCTCCATGGGAACAAGAGTCTGGATGGTGAGTTACAGGAGCCGCACTGCCGTTCAAATGTTTGGGATCACAAAACATCAACACTCAAATTATTAAGAAATATAGTCATCGACAAGGTCAGAAATAAGGATTTTTATTTGAATGATCGTAGTGTCTTTCAAACTTTGCCTTTGTCCAAAAATCCTCCATTTGCAGCAATTACAGCCTACAGATCTTTGGAACTCTAATTGTCATTTTGTTGAGTAATCTGAAGTGACTTCACCTCATGCTTTCGTAAGAACCTCCCACAATTCGGATTGGCTTAATGAGCACACCTCACGGTCCAGCTGCACCAATAGGGTTGAGTTCTGGTGACTGTGCTAGCCACTATCTTATAGACCCACAGGTGTCAAACCGGTTCCATGGAGGGCAGAGTGCCTACAGGTCTTTGCTCTCACCTTGTTCTTGATTGATTAATTAGGTCACTAATTGGTAAGGTTCTACCCTCTACTGGTTGTTTAGGTCTGCACTGGGAACTAATTTAAATGAAAACCCAAAGACCTGCATACACTCTGTGGAACCGGTTTGACATCCCTGTTATAGACAGAATACCAGCTGAAATATTCATCCCCAAGTAGTTCTTGCATAGTTTGTATCTGTGCTATGAGGCATTGTCTGTTTTTGGATGTAGTGAGCTCCAAATCAAGTGCCGTCCAGAAGGTATTGACGGCAATTACAAAAATGGAATAACAGATTTGAACATTGCAACTTGTAACCATGGCTCAATTTACAACCCTTCCTCCCATAAATTATACAATCACTTTTACCATTAATTTCAGTCTGTTGTGCCAGATACATAGCCTGGGGAGAATGTTATGTTTATTCCTTTCATCTCCATGGAGGCCTGACTGCAAGGGGGTCTGTTTTGGTTTCAGCTTGAAAACTGCATATTTATGGATACTTGCTATTGTCTGTATATTGGAGCTAAAAACCAACACTAATATTTGCAAACTTTTTTAAATATAAGCAAAACAAGATCTGGAAACAAGTTTTACTTCTGTTTAATAGTTTTGGCCATTCATAATATTCACTAATATTAATTTTACATTGCCAGTCAGGCCTTTAAAAGTACTATTTTCTCCTAGGTCGTTCCTGTGCACTTTGCCCCATTTACTGTATCCACATTGTGAGGGGAAATACACATTCACATGTTACACTTCCCTCTACACTTTTTCCCCTTCTCCTGCTCTGCTGTCCTTCACAGTTATTTGTCAAGTTGTTCTCTGGCAGGAAGCCAATGCTGTATAGCTTCCAAACTTCACTACCAAGACTGCCTGTCCCCCCGGTCAAGGACACCTGTAGGCGGGTGAGTTTACCCTTTGATGATAGTATTGTATCAGTCACTCACATTGTCGTGTTTTTTACGCCGTCTACAGCGCTTATAGAAGTTTGTTTTTTTCGAGACAAATTAGTGGTTAGATATGTTGTTTGCGGGAAGGGTATGTCCCTAATTCACACAAATTACATTTTATTTCACACGGTTTGCTTTTGGTTCTGTTAAAATAATTTCCATCAAATCATAAAGTGAAGACTGTGAGGTAGCTGTCTACTGAGAGATACTTTTAATTTCACCTTTATTTCTGTGGGGTATCAACTCTGATGCATGTCTCCTACAATTGGGCGCTGTATACACGTCAATAAGAAACACATTCATGTTAAAACACATTCAACGTGACACACATTAAGGTTTGCCCGAAGCAAAGTGATGCTATGTCCTGTTTGGATCACTCGTAATTCTAAAATGAATCAACCTTGTTAAATGTGAAGTTTCTGCATAATGCTTTATAAATAAATGCAGAAACATACATTTTTCATACAAATATGCCAAACCTGCCTCTTGGTAAAATACCAAATGTTTTAGGAGACCGCATCTTGAAGAGCGCATCTCGTGGATGTTATTGTAGATGCAGCAGCATGCCATGTTTATAATTGTTTTATTTTATTTAACCAGGTAGGCCGGCTAGCACAAGTTCTCATTTGCAACGGCGACCTGGCCAAGATAAAGCAAAAATGTGCAGGACAACATACAGTTACACAATAAATACACAGAATCGTACACAGTAGAATGGAAATTGGTCTGTAGCAGCTGGGGTTGAGGGTGTCTCCCCCTTTGAATGATGGTGGCCGATTTATCTGAATTTCAGAGATGACAGAGATAGGTTTAACAGACTGGTAATGGGGCAGCAATAATATTCACAGATACTTTTAGAAAAGATGGGTCCACATTATCCAGCCTGGTTGATTTATCAGGGTCCAGATTATCCAGCCTGGTTGATTTATCAGGGTCCATATTATCCAGCCTGGTTGATTTATCAGGGTCCATATTATCCAGCCTGGTTGATTTATCAGGGTCCAGATTATCCAGCCTGGTTGATTTATCAGGGTCCAGATTATCCAGCCTGGTTGATTTATCAGGGTGCAGATTATCCAGCCTGGTTGATTTATCAGGGTGCAGATTATCCAGCCTGGTTGATTTATCAGGGTCCAGATTATCCAGCCTGATGGATTTATCAGGGTCCAGATTATCCAGCCTGGTTGATTTATCAGGGTCCATATTATCCAGCCTGGTTGATTTATCAGGGTCCAGATTATCCAGCCCGGTTGATTTATCAGGGTCCAGATTATACAGCCTGGTTGATTTATCAGGGTGCAGATTATCCAGCCGGTTGATTTATCAGGGCGCAGATTATCCAGCCTGGTTGATTTATCAGGGTCCACATTATCCAGCCTGGTTGATTTATCAGGGTCCACATTATCCAGCCTGGTTGATTTATCAGGGTCCACATTATCCAGCCTGGTTGATATATCATGGTGCAGATTATCCAGCTTGGTTGATTTATCAGGGTGCAGATTATCCAGCCTGCTTCATTTATCAGGGTGCAGATTATCCAGCCTGCTTCATTTATCAGGGTCCAGACTTTGCAACTCTCTCAGTACATCTGATGATTAGCATGGCCAGCTTCAGAGAAATGTTTATTAAAATTCTCTACTATTATTATATCATTATCACACATTATTAATATTATAATGTGTGTAACATCTCCTTAATCTAACACAAACAACAAAGCAGCCTGAACAATGTTCAACCTATTTGCACACGTGTGATCACACCAACTTCGAAATGTAGTTTCTTTAACAACTCTAGTTTAATATGTTAACCGCTAAAGGGTTATATATTTATGCCTTCTGATCGAGTTGATCTAGAAAAAAAGAAAACATTTTCATGTTTATGTTGCATTTTGCGCTGGCTTAAAGTCAGATTTGAAATGCTTGTCTTATTTTTCTTATTTTATATTATTTTATTAGGTTCCTTTTTTTCAACTTTAACAAAATCCCCACAAAACTTTATAATATGTGTAATGATGTGGTTGAATTTGAAATGTAGCAGGCACAACCTTATCTCTTCTTTTTCTCCTGTATGTTCTGTCAGTATTTGGAGTCAGCTCGTCCACTGATGGACGATGAGCAATATGAGAGAATGGAGATCCTGGCTAAAGATTTTGAGAAGAACCTAGGACCCAGACTACAGTGGTACCTCAAGCTCAAGTCCTGGTGGGCCTCTAACTATGTAAGTCTTTCTGCATGTCTTACAAAGCATGTGCATGGTGCCCTTCCTGAGTAACTTAAAGGATGGGTTTTTTTTCATGTGTTTTCATGAACGGTTTTGGGATTACTTACTGTGTTAGGCCTGGGTATTCAATTACAATTTAAAGAGGTCCAGTTAGACTAAATTAAGCGAAGGTACGGAACATCATGTCTTAGTTGCGTTCTAATTCTGTGTCATACACTTTGAAGTACTTTAGTTGTGGTGTCTATGTATGTATGTATGTAGTCAACAACTGACTCTCAAATAAAATTAAGAAGATAAAAAAACAATTAACATACAATTCAATTATTATTATTGAATAATATTTGAACACAGACCTCTTATCCTTGTGGAAGGACCTTACATAACCAACAGCTGATCATTGTGTGACACATTAGTGGACTCTACAGCTAAACTTACCCATGGTGCTTTATGAGTTCATCCAGCTGTGCTAACACATCAGTGGACTCTACAGCTGAGCTTACCCATGGTGCTTTATGAGTCATTTCACCCAGCTGTGCTAACACATCATGGATTCATATTTCAGTTCCATTCGTGGCTGACGATGCTGACGTTTGCGTGATCTTTTTCACAAAACTGTCTTTTGTTTACCCAAAGGTGTCCACTACTCCGCTCTTTAACAGATTTGTGCTTGGTCCTGTAGTGTCGCTACACATTCCCACTTTTTATTCCCACTCTAAAATAGGTTACGTGCCACTCCATATATTACAGTTGGAATATGATAGATGTACATTATATTTATTTAGCTAGCACTGTTAACTTTAACAACTCTCGCAATGTACTCTGCTTAAGTTCCTGACTCAAGCTCAGTCTCAAATTATTGGCCTTCTAGGAGCAGCCTTGAATATTTGATACCAATGTTTGATTTTGGTGATGTCATTTATAGCTGCCTCAAACACTCTCCTGAAAAAATGTGATGTTGTTTACCACAGTGTCATTCGCTTTGTCACCAATTTCCTATGCCACACCCACCACTGTAACCTTTACGCAATAGTCGGCTGGACGTCTTTAACACTCTGCATTTAACTTACTGGTACCAACTCATATTACTGGTGCCAACTCATATTACTGGTAGCAACTCATATTACTGGTAGCAACTCATTTTACTGGTGCCAACTCATATTACTGGTACCGACTCATGTTACTGGTACCGACTCATGTTACTGGTACCGACTCATGTTACTGGTACCGACTCATGTTACTGGTAGCGACTCATTTTACTGGTGCCAACTCATATTACTGGTACCGACTCATGTTACTGGTACCGACTCATGTTACTGCTACCAACTCATGTTACTGGTACCGACTCCTACTGGTCTTTACAAGGCAAAGTCCTGCTTTACCTAAGCTCTCCAGTGACCATAGCTCTAACTACTTCTGTCTGTACCTCTGTCTGATCACTGTACATGCCAACTGTCGTCTGGTTTTCATGCACATCATTTGTTTACTTTTGCCATGCCCAATTTGCACAGTGGATCATTTTCACCTGTACTGCTGTCATACCTGTTTACTTTCTTTTAATTATTTTATTACCATGGTCATACAATTTGTGCACCTACCTGCTAGATACACTTTTTACGTTCAGTATATCGACTCTCTTTTGTATCTATATAGCTGTCATTGCCTTATCAATGCTGCTCAACTGACCTACTTATACACCGTCCTGTATTAACTGTTTATTCACTTGGTCCTGTATTGCCATGTAGAATCCCACTGCTATTTGCGAGAATGTGTCCTCAATCGGCCTACCTGGTTAAATAAAGGTTAAATAAAAAATACAAATCTTTGACCTAGTGCACATTTTGACTTTTTCATTTTATAGCTTTAGTTTTATCCGCCTGATAAATGAAAGTGGTGTTTTTTGTAGTCATCATATTCTCTAAGCATCTTTTCTCCTGTCTTTCTCTCAGGTCAGTGATTGGTGGGAGGAGTACATCTACCTCAGAGGTCGTGGACCCATCATGGTTAACAGTAACTACTATGCGATGGTAAGACAACTATCTGGGACATTTCCGATCACAGGTGTAATAATCATATTGTGCCTCTCCAAGTGCTATTCTGCCATGACCTATTGTCTCCAGATGTAAAAGTGCACTGACAGAATGTAGTAGAAAAAACAGGTCTTTGTAGCCTGTTTTATATCTGGAATGCAGGAAGTTTCGCGTGCTGTTCTCCAAATAGCTCCATCCCATTGAGTTTCAAACCTGCTTGACTCACCTTGAAGCTGAGCTAGTTAGATTCTATCCAAACATTCTTTCCAAACTGTTGTTGAGCTTAGTGACATATTTAGCTTGATGTGTTTGTACCATGTCTTAAAATGGCGGTTACATAACTACTACCAGTTTAGCGTGTTTAGGATGCTTCTCTTTTTTTGGAAAAGCCTGCTTCAACTGAGCAATATTAGACCAAACAAGGATTAGCGTGTTTCCACTTGTCTTTGACCCAGCAACTAACTAGTGTACAACCGGTGCTAGAGATTTCTAACTTGACATTGTACAAAATATTTCCCTGGTTCAATTGTATTTTCATTTAGTAGCAGCAGTACATAATTTGTCGGCGCCATTTTGAAAACAGTGTGATTTGTCTTTGGTAGCATAAATTTGAATAATCAGTTAGAGTAGCCTAGTAGATCATTACTAAAGGTAACTGGTTCTAATTCCAGTCTTTATGACTCTGAGCTAGATGGTTAAGACCAAATGCTCTAGAATGTGTTCTTTTCATATTTGCCTGGTAAAATAACGGTTGATATAAGAAAATAAATCATGATCACGATCCAAAAATTGGTTAAGAAATACTAAGGTAGGTTGTTGAATAATCCTGGTCCAGACAGCACTGGGGCAAGTGAGCTATTTTTCAATTGATCAATCAATCAAATGTATTTTATAAAGCCCATTTAACAAGTAAGTTGTCACAAAGTGCTTTAACAATCACCCAGCTTGAATCTGACAGAGCACACACCGACAAGTTGAACAAGTCAAACAAGTTGTACGAGTTGATACACGGCGGCTAGGAAAAACACCCTGATGGGTCAAATTTAGGAAGAAACCTAGAGAGCAACCAGGCTCTGAGGGGTAATTTTATCTTGACATTGGTACAAACCCTTGCTAAGGCCTATACAACTCAAGATTCGCTTACCCCCTTTGTAATGCACAATTTCAAATGCTTTCAAAATGTTGTCTTCAGACTACTTCTTATGTAAAGGTCAGAGGAATTCAGCAGACAAGCCCTTTTTACTTTCTCCAGGATTTTCAGTACGTGTTCCCAACTAGCATCCAGGCAGCCAGGGCGGGCAATGCCATCCATGCCATCATGCTTTACAGGAGGAAACTGGACAGAGCCCAGATCAAACCAGTGAGTTTTCCCTCTCCTCTCTTTTATCTGTCCGTTTGTGTCTTTGTGTGATAACCACAAACATAGACTGTTATATAGTGATAGATGACATATATATATATATATAATTGCATTACTGTTACATGACAAAATCTGTATTTCTGTATTCTTAACTGAAATAATAACCAACAATGGTCAGATGCCAGACATAATGTTATGCTTGTAATTGTCATCAAATGTGCTCATCTCCTATGTGTTTTCAAAGGGATTGAGAGATTTCTAATCTTATCTTTGTACTTTATTACAAACATTCTGGTTAAACAATAAACTGGTTAAACAATGAGGCATTTTATTTTTCCCATGAAGAACCAGATAGGAATGAAAAGCATTTTGATTATACAGAACCTAGTTTTCATTATGTTGTCACAGCCCCTGTCACAAGTGTTATTTGCTTTCTTTGATCTTTTCTGTGATGTAAGCGTTCTGTTCTCTGCACCTGGTTTTCATTATGTTGTCACAGCCCCTGTCACAAGTGTTATTTGCTTTCTTTGGTCTTTTCTGTGATGTAAGCGTTCTGTTCTCTGCACCTGGTTTTCATTATGTTGTCACAGCCCCTGTCACAAGTGTTATTTGCTTTCTTTGGTCTTTTCTGTGATGTAAGCGTTCTGTTCTCTGCACCTGGTTTTCATTATGTTGTCACAGCCCCTGTCACAAGTGTTATTTGCTTTCTTTGGTCTTTTCTGTGATGTAAGCGTTCTGTTCTCTGCACCTGGTTTTCATTATGTTGTCACAGCCCCTGTCACAAGTGTTATTTGCTTTCTTTGGTCTTTTCTGTGATGTAAGCGTTCTGTTCTCTGCACCTGGTTTTCATTATGTTGTCACAGCCCCTGTCACAAGTGTTATTTGCTTTCTTTGGTCTTTTCTGTGATGTAAGCGTTCTGTTCTCTGCACCTGGTTTTCATTATGTTGTCACAGCCCCTGTCACAAGTGTTATTTGCTTTCTTTGGTCTTTTCTGTGATGTAAGCGTTCTGTTCTCTGCACCTAGTTTTCATTATGTTGTCACAGCCCCTGTCACAAGTGTTATTTGCTTTCTTTGATCTTTTCTGTGATGTAAGCGTTCTGTTCTCTGCACCTGGTTTTCTGTTCTAGCAACTGTGACCACCATCCACTCACACCTGAGATTACATCTTATATTTGCTGTCTAAAGGCCATTACACATCAGGAGCGCTGTGAGGAAACGTGCTGAAAAAATATCAGTGTACAAGTGTTTCGCACAAAAACTATACACATCAGACGCGACACGGTTTTTGCGAAATATTCGCATTCTATTTAATCCCCGCCAAAAAACGGAGTCAACTTCAAGCGAAGACGATGTGATGTTAATTTTGCTTACAGTGAATTCTACCATCTGATCCCGGATCCTGAAATGATATCACAGCAGCTTCTGCGTCACCTGAGGTGGCAGAGATTTATAGAGGTGATCCAAAACAAGTTTATTCCAAAACAAGTTCTCTATTACCCTTATAACCTGTAAACATGTCCTAATTGGCCTTTTCCTTTGCTGTTTTCCTTTTGCGATTGTGTTTCACCTCAGACAAACTTCTAGGTGCTGTGCCAGTGCATGTAACCCTGCTGGCGTGTGATAATGGGTAGCCTGTGTAAATACGTAGGTCAAGGCACAACCGTGATTGGTCAAGCGAATGGTTTCGCTGTAGAAATTGACCTTGAAGCGAATAATAGAAATTCAGTAAATCCGTAAAAAGAAAGTTTGCGTTTGATGTACAATGTGCAATAAATAAAAAGGGATTATTATTTTTTCGCTCCTGATGTGCAATGACCTTAACTGTGTTACTTTATTATCACACATTAATATTTTCTTGTTTCTCGTAGATCCTCTCCTTCACCTTTCCCCCCCCACGTCTGTCCCGGACACATTCCTCACACTTGTGCCTCAAGGAGCTTTAATCGATGTTGACTTTGCAACACACACAAACATCCACCCACAAGTGAATAAACTCAAGCACACAAAAATGCACATTAACATCTACACTATCACACACAAACGGAATTAATTAGACTTTCTATCATTTTGTCTCCTTATGCCGGCGCACTGGATTTGAAATAAAACAACCGAGATGCAATTGAAGTGCAGACTGTCAGATTTTAAAGGGGCTGAACAAATATATTGTATGAAACGTTTAGGAATCGCTACCATTTCCGTACACAGTCTCCGTATGGCAGAGACTTTAATGCAATTGTGTCCAACCATTTCCGGACCCAATGTTTTACGGACATGCATACTCGTTCATCCTAAAACAGTCAGTGGGTAAACCTGTTGTTTCTGTTCCTCTGTATGTCCCCCCTCCCCTCCCACTGTCAAACGCTGCTGCGTTAGATTTACTTGCTGCCAAACACGGTGCCTCTGTGTTCCGCCCAGTGGGAGCGGATGTTTAACACCACCCGAATTCCCGGTCAGGAGACAGGTAAGAGGAGGTCGCTCACCGCAGCTCTGCTTTTGCTCTCCAATCCCACTGCTGCGAACGACAGAGCAAAAGCGACAGGCCGGGAGAAATACTCTGTCACCTCTGTCCCAAGTGTTTACCCTGCACGCCCCTGTTAAGTGCAAAGTGTCTCAAAGATATTTGATCGAGGGTGACAATTTGGTGACTCTGAAATTGGCTTTCGGATTTCACTTGACGGGATGCAAAACTGCATTTTTACCACACTTGCAAACTAAATTATAAATGTCACAAATGACAACAGCAAATAACGCCAAGTCACTTCAGATATGGAGCGGCACTCGCTGATATTGCAGGGTAAAACAAGCAACTTCTGGGTGGTGCCGGTGACACTGCAAGTGCATCTGGACCGGCCGCAGCTCTTCCCTTCAAACCCGGCGGCTCTCAAGTCTTTCCTCCCGTCTTCTTTGGTGCGCCTCATCAACCCAATTTCATCCCTCCTTATCCTCCTCTCTCATAGGTCACACCGTGTGTCTGTCATCTCCCCGGGGGGAGGGGCTTTTCCGTCCCATCCAGTAGTGTCACCCCTCTGTGTGTTGTTGACCCTCCCTCCCTCTTCCTTTTCAGCTCATGCTCCTAAACACTGTCCCTATGTGTTCTTCCCAATACGAGCGTATGTTCAACACCACCCGTATCCCAGGTGTAGAAACAGGTAGAGTGGCTCAGCACAATGCGCCCCCCTGACACTAATCTCCCCATTTATCGTCACCTTTATTCAAATTAATCACCATGCCGGTGTTTAGTTTTAAAAGAGCGAGTAATTCTGTGCATGTGAACGAGGCAGCTGTTACTTATCCAGGTTTAGCCTGCATGACCGCAGGAAGTGCTGGTTTAGAATGGACTGTTGCTTGAGTGGGCATTAGTTCCTCTTCTTGATACATCCCTTTTGTTTAATTTAAACAAATACAAGCGAGGCAGTAAATTAAACACATCGTTAATAAAAGTTAATCTATTGGACTTTAGGCTCGATGTTGACATATCACTCAAATTATAATAGAAATTGAATTGGGAATAATAATAATTGTGATATGGAATATTGGTAAATTTACACGAATTACAGAAGAACATTAGTTTAGTCAGCCTGTTGGTGGATAGGGAAAAACAACATCCTGTTTATTATTTGCTTGAGCTGACTAAAAAAGATTGCTACAAATCAAATATAATTATCGTTCAAAACGTTTTATAGTTAACTCGTTTAGCAGATTTAGATTTCATTAGCATTATACTTTTCACTTATACATTGTATTATTATTATTATTCATTTTTTGTTGTTGTTTTTGTGGCATTGTATTTTGTGCGAAAAATAATTTTAAGCGTTTTACAAAACCTTCAATGGCTTCAAAGAACATTTCCTGGAACGGTACAATAAAATACAGTCATACTCTAACTTTCCCAATCTCTGGTCAACACTGTTTAGAAAAGCACAAAAACATGCCCCATATTTGATGCTATCGAAGTGATAATTTTATTCAAATTACAGACAGTCTTCCAAAATGAACTCACAAGTTATTTCAGATATAAACATTGTTGAAATTAATGTAAAATAAATATGTGGTTGTATAACATTCAATAGCTACTTGCTAGTATCCAAGTAATGGAATTAGTAACAGTGTCATATGTTTTTATGTCTTCCAGCGTTTAGCCAAAACGTATTCAGAATCTAAACCATACAATAGCTAATCTGGCATTAATCATTTAAGCAGAATGATATAACTTGAATTGATCTTTAATTGATGGTTTGATAAAAACAATGACCTTGAAGTGCTCTGTTTATGAACCAGTAACATATTGGGAGACATATGCAACATCGTCTACATAATGTTGCGATTTACATTTGATATAATAAATATATTTAATATAGATGCACAGTTTATAGTTCCTCCTGGGAAATTGTCGATGTGTCCATGAGCAAGACACCTAACCCCATCCTGGCGAGCCTGCAGTCGCCTTGCATGGTAGACGCGGTCGTCAGTGTATGAATGAGTGGATAAAAGCGCTATATAAAAGCGCACCATTTACCATTTATATATTATTGACATGAGGAAAAGGGATACAGTAGCCTGACCTAGATTTATAGTTGGGAAATGATGCTTGCCAGGATTTTTCTAATTTTACACAAGCCATTGATCACCTCTGTCCTTTCCAGTAATTAGCATTAGTATCATCTTCCAAATTCCCTCTCATCTCACTCACATTCTCATCTTCAAACGCTTATCCGGGGTCAGGTAGCTGGGGCAGCAGCTCTAGCAGGGGACCCCAAACTTCCCTTTCCCGGGCAACATTAGCCAGCTCTGACTGGGGAATCCCGAGGCGTTCCCAGGCCTGTGTGGAGATATAATCTCTCCACCTAGTCCTGTGTCTTCCCCGAGGCCTCCTGCCAGCTGGACATGCCAGGAACACCTCCCTAGGGAGGCGCAGAGAGGGCATCATTACCAGATGCCCGAGCCACTATAACTGTCTCCTTTCCACGCGAAGGAGCAGCGGCTCTACTCCAAGTTCCTCATGGATGACTGAGCTTCTCACCCTATCTCTAAGGGAGAGGCCAGCCACTTTCCTGAGAAAACCCATTTCTGCCGCTTGTACAGGCACTCTTGTTCTTTCGGTTCATCACCCAGCCTTCATGACCATAGGTGAGGGTAGGAACGAAGATTGACCGGTAGATCGAGAGCTTTGCCTTCTTGCTCAGCCCCTTTTCCCTATGGTGTTCCAAATTCATGAATTAAAACTGCACAGTGAATACATTGAACATCTGTGGAGAGACATAAAGATTGCTATACAACTTTTTCAAGATACTTGCATCTCTGAAAAACATTTAGAAAATAAAAGTAAATCTAGCTGCACAAAGTGAGTGGCTTCCCCCCCCCAACCAATTCAACACAAGAACACAGTAATGACATTTGTTATGTCGGTCCACCACTGACTTTATTTGTCCTAAGGACAGCATTTGGAAAATTGGACTGATAAAGTGATGTCTGATTTGCAGGGATAGCTACTTTCTTCGCAGCGCTCGCTTCGCTCGTTTGCGGAGGCCACATTATTTTGCTTTCCTCATATTTCTGAACATGTTTTTGCTTTGAGGTGATAGAACAGATTGTGTTACCAACTTCGCAACCACTGTTATCTGACCTTATCGACAGATTATAATTTTCTGCTTCGTCTGACTTTTTAAACCAGAGTGAAATGAGATGGACACTGTAAGGATGTGAAATTGACATCGATATGTCAATGTGCAGTTCAACAATGTAACAAATTGCAAATGCATTGTGCAGAAGGCAAATATAATAAATACACTAGGTGTGTGCAGGGCAAGAGGCAGCAAGAGTACCACAGGTTACGTTGAGGGTCGGAGTTGTTGTGGAAAAGCTCCTTGATTCTCAGTTTGTGGGGCGTGTTTGGCCATCTTGATGCCCCTTTTCAGGTTGGTCCTGGATGAGCTGTAGGCCTCATTATCACAGGAAAGCAGCGTCTGAAGCAGCATCACGTGCCTTCAGCAGTAGTCTGACATTTGTTCATCCAAAGCTTCTGGTTGGGGAAGGTCTTTATTTGTTTATGAGTGGTGACATTGTTGGTGCAGATGTTGATGTAATCCAGAACAGAGGATGTATATGAGTCAATGTCAGTATGTGAGTCAGTGGTAGTCTGAGTGGAGGATGAATATGATTCAATATGTGAGTCAGTGGTAGTCTGAGTGGAGGATGTATATGATTCAATGTGGGAGTCAGTGGTAGTCTGAGTGGAGGATGTATATGATTCAATATGGGAGTCAGTGGTAGTCTGAGTGGAGGATGAATATGATTCAATATGGGAGTCAGTGGTAGTCTGAGTGGAGGATGTATATGATTCAATATGGGAGTCAGTGGTAGTCTGAGTGGAGGATGTATATGATTCAATATGGGAGTCAGTGGTAGTCTGAGTGGAGGATGTATATGATTCAATATGGGAGTCAGTGGTAGTCTGAGTGGAGGATGTATATGATTCAATATGGGAGTCAGTGGTAGTCTGAGTGGAGGATGTATATGATTCAATGTGGGAGTCAGTGGTAGTCTGAGTGGAGGATGTATATGATTCAATATGGGAGTCAGTGGTAGTCTGAGTGGAGGATGTATATGATTCAATGTGGGAGTCAGTGGTAGTCTGAGTGGAGGATGAATATGATTCAATATGTGAGTCAGTGGTAGTCTGAGTGGAGGATGTATTTGATTCAATATGGGAGTCAGTGGTAGTCTGAGTGGAGGATGAATATGATTCAATATGGGAGTCAGTGGTAGTCTGAGTGGAGGATGTATATGATTCAATATGGGAGTCAGTGGTAGTCTGAGTGGAGGATGTATATGATTCAATATGTGAGTCAGTGGTAGTCTGAGTGGAGGATGTATATGATTCAATATGGGAGTCAGTGGTAGTCTGAGTGGAGGATGAATATGATTCAATATAGGAGTCAGTGGTAGTCTGAGTGGAGGATGTATATGATTCAATATGGGAGTCAGTGGTAGTCTGAGTGGAGGATGTATATGATTCAATATGTGAGTCAGTGGTAGTCTGAGTGGAGGATGTATATGATTCAATATGGGAGTCAGTGGTAGTCTGAGTGGAGGATGAATATGATTCAATATAGGAGTCAGTGGTAGTCTGAGTGGAGGATGTATATGATTCAATATGGGAGTCAGTGGTAGTCTGAGTGGAGGATGTATATGATTCAATATGGGAGTCAGTGGTAGTCTGAGTTGGCACCTCATGATGTGTCTGACACCTCAGGACACACTTTGACTGTTCTCACTTTAGGTTTCATGGTAGAAACTTCTGTAGCATGAAGGGTGATGAACTGCCGGACGGTTGGTGTACACATAGTCAAGTGTATTGTCTCCTCCTGTGGGGCAGATGACATAAGGGTGGAATTTGGAGAGAAAAAAACAGCTGACTGCACCGTAGAAGCCCTGAATTGGCTTATTATTGTCAATAATGGAGACTGGTTATGAAGTTAGGATGAACTCACCATGCTAACCTTAGGTGGTAGAGGATTATTGTCCTGGTCCGTGTACCCCCTGGCCACCGTTATAATATATTTAACATAATAATGGATAACCATTTTATGAGTTCTTATCCGTTTCCTGTTATTATGGATTTGAAGAAGTCAGACTTCTTTGCTCCTCGTTTGTCAATTCGGATTTCGGAAAAGAGTGCAGTTAAAGCAGGTAGGGTTTCCGAATGAGTAGCGTTTATTTACTTTATTGGAGTGAAACCAGCTAGCTATCATTACTGTTAGTAGTTAGCAGCCGGAGTAGGCAGAGTTTTCACTTTCACGCATTTTTCTTTTTACTAATGCAAAAAAATGTAGGTGCTTTATCATTGGTGTTGTTTCCCCACTTGCAAGAAATTACCTTTGAACCTAAATGTCATTCTGCTTCCTCTTTATCTTTGGCTTAAATAAAATGTAGCCAAGCCTTTGACTGCTTGGCACTAAGCACAGAAAAAGAAATGTAGCGAATGAGGTCTACAGTTCAAATCTGTGTTTATTTTTAACGTGGTTGGCAGGCAATTCTATTGAATTAAATTTCTCTATTAGACATTCATTGTATGTTTGTGAACTAGTGATTTGATATAAATAAAATTACTGTTGTCTCTCGAGACGTAACGTTGCATTACACGATCCAGTGGTATCAATAGCAGTATCAATAAGCTCAGACCTTATTCAATTTCAGGTTTTATGTCTAGAAGAGAACGTGTGGACAAATTGAATGAGTCTGAATCCTATACGAAGACACTGTATTCTTCAATAATCAAACTTACAGAATTGGAGAATACAGATGTTTCAACCAAAGTCTTCGGGAGAACCAAGTTCTATGAAATGCCTGTCGTATCTTGTTCTGCCCTCCTTCCCGCATCTCTCAAACATCTAACCGCTAAGCCTACAAAACTATTCCAAAAAATCCTAACGTTGTACTATGACCAAACCTAAAAGCAAATGCATTTCCTGACAAAACCTCTGGAATCTGCAGTTTTTCACTCATCACTGACGCTCTTCTATCCTCTCTCAATGTCTCTCAATATATGCACGCATCTAGACACAATTCAACATATGGATGAGAGCAGGCACATCGCTGTTTACCACAATGGCCGCTTCTTCAAGGTGTGGGTGTTCTATGATGGACGCCTGCTGTTGCCGCGGGAGATTGAGCAGCAGATGGAGAGGATCTTGGCCAATAAGAGTGAGCCCCAGAAAGGGGAGGAGCACCTGGCTGCACTCACTGCCGGGGAGAGGTAGGTAGCGCTGCGTCGTGTATGCTTTGTGTATGCTTTGTGTATGCTTCGTGTATGCCTCGTGTATGCCTCGTGTATGCGTCGTGTATGGGTCGTGTATGCGTCGTGTATGCGTCGTGTATGCGTCGTGTATGCCTCGTTTATGCTTTGTGTATGCTTCGTTTATGCTTCGTGTACGCTTCATGTATGCTTACTCGTATACAGCCATGCGCCGGCCTCCTTTCAAAAGCAGCATAGGTCATAGCTAAAATACTGTGGTACTTGACAATGTCCATAACGCTGTTGATCACAACGAGGGCCTCAGAAACAGCGGCAGCAAAATCGGCCCGTACCGTCATAGATGCAGCGATTGTATTGAATCACTCATGTTTCTCTGGTGTGCTCTGTTTTTACGTCCTTGATTTGACATTGCATGGCTGCCCTAATACTGTTGTGTGAACTCTGATCTCGCTCACCAGGACTCCGTGGGCCAATGCACGTGAAACGTACTTCAGAAGTGGCAAGAACAAGCAGTCCCTGGAGGCCATTGAGAAGGCAGCCTTTTTTGTAACACTTGACGAGACAGAACAGAGATATCAGGTTGATAACCCGGTGAAGTCATTGGAGAGCTACGCCAAGTCCCTTCTCCACGGCAAATGCTACAACAGGTTAGTAGCCGATTTGAGCTAGTTAGCTTTGGTGAAATCCAAGAAGGATTAGATTAATTGTGACATTGGGGTGCAGTAAATACTGGTTACAAATCTGTGCCGTCACGCCAAGCTTTTCAGTAATTGTTACGACAGACAAGTAGTACAGGAGTTATCAAGACCACACAAGACTAACCTAATAAAATTGTGGCCCATTTTAAAATGGACAGGTACATGGTCTCAAATTTAAAGGAAATAATTACTTTTTTTAATGATTGCTTTGGCTGGAGTGGCCTTTTGTCTGAAATGGGTATTATTGGTGTGGGAGTTGCTCATGCATGTAGTATGGAGGAATGTTTTAGGTATTTTAACATTATTTGACAGATAATTTTGACAGACAATAACTAGTTAAAACTATATATACAGGCAAATGATATGCTAATTTACCTTTTTTGTGTTTTTGTGTCATTCAGTACATTGCCTTAGGTAGCTACAGTACTGTACACAATTTACATTTTTTCAATCACATCTGTAACTGTAGTTAGCTTTGTTCTTTTCTTTGTCTTGTCTCATGATGCCCTCTACTGGTCCTTGTGTTCATTGGGTCAAAGCCGTGTGACGCAATTATGGAGAGGCAAGTCCTGATTGGCTTAACTGTCCGAGAGTGTGGCGCAATGTTGGAGAGACTGAGATCTGATTGGGCACAGGAGAGGGATGCGCGAATACCAATGACCTGCGAAGAGTAGTGGGTGATTGGTCAGTTGAACGTGCCTCAGGTGCCACTCAAGCTATTAGCATTTTTTGCATTGGACCTGTAGCATTATAAAGGGTACATTTTGTCCCAATTTGACCCAGCTCTAATGCAGTCATCCAATTTGACCCAGCTCTAATGCACTCATCCAATTTGACCCAGCTCTAATGCACTCATCCAATTTGACCCAGCTCTAATGCAGTCATCCAATTTGACCCAGCTCTAATGCACTCATCCAATTTGACCCAGCTCTAATGCACTCATCCAATTTGACCCAGCTCTAATGCACTCATCCAATTTGACCCAGCTCTAATGCACTCATCCAATTTGACCCAGCTCTAATGCAGTCATCCAATTTGACCCAGCTCTAATGCACTCATCCAATTTGACCCAGCTCTAATGCAGTCATCCAATTTGACCCAGCTCTAATGCAGTCATCCAATTTGACCCAGCTCTAATGCACTCATCCAATTTGACCCAGCTCTAATGCACTCATCCAATTTGACCCAGCTCTAATGCACTCATCCAATTGGACCCAGCTCTAATGCACTCATCTTTTCAGAGTACTACAGAGTGACGTCATCTTCGATCCTGTTAGGTGTGAAAATTATCTGTCAAAATTACATTTCATTTATTGACAAATGGATATGTGGGCGTGGTCAAATTTAGAAAAGATCCTACTAGACCAGACAAACAGAAAACACTAACATGACTAAGGGATGACATGATGACCAGCAGAGGGCAGCCCAAGACCTCAATGCCACACTCTATCCACAATCATGAAAACATGTCTCTTTCCAGAATAAGCCACAGTTGTCAAAAAATTTAATCAGCAACTCTTTCATAATAAGTAACCGTTTCTACCCACTAAGGTAGCGCCACCTATTGGTGATTGGGCGTATGTGGCCCCATATGCAGTGTAGGAGTTCCTGCTGTCATGCTGTATCTATGTGCAAAATTTGAACCACAGTTACCCATGTTAGGGAGAAGTATTATGATATTAATAAAAATATTAACAATAGGTTTCCTCCTGACGTGGGAATCCTAATAAGAAAACAAAAAATAATTAAATGTTTCCTCACGGAGGAATACTAGTTATAGCTTCTGCAAATTGCTATAGATGAGTGTCTGCTAAATTACTAAGATGTCAAATCTCAATTTGTCTTTGTTTTTACTTTTTAAAGAGCCTTTAAACATAGCTCACTTACGTAATGTACTATAACACCTGTTAGCAACGGTATATTGGTTTAAAGAATATACAACATCTCCTCAACACATTCTAGGATGGTCAAATGTAAAAACTTTTTAAAAAGACTTCCCCTCTAGTTGTCTGTTCAAAATACATTTTCTTTTTGTAAAAAGACAATTAACTCTTGTGTCAAAATGTTGTTTAATCAACAAAAGTCCCGGTACCCATAGCTCATAGGCAGCAGTGGGACTTTATTGTTTATTCCTAATGTTGGTCTAGCTATTTTGACAAGTTGAAGTGTTTCTCCAGGTGGTTTGACAAATCGTTCAACCTCATCGTCTTTAAGAATGGAACCATGGGTCTCAATGCTGAGCATGCCTGGGCCGATGCGCCAATCGTGGGCCATCTCTGGGAGGTATCTCCTTAGGTTTATTCGTGTATTAGGCATTTGTCTGGCTGTCCAGCACGTTGTGCATTATATGCCACTTGCCTGTTTCTTCTGCGGCAACTCTCCCCTCCGTCTTTCAGCAAGTGTTGGCCTTGGACCCTGAGAAATTGGGATACACTGTAGAAGGCCACTGCAAAGGGGAGCCTCACCCCAGCCTGCCTGGACCCCAGAGACTGCAGTGGGACATACCTGCTGAGGTGAGAGGCAGGGGCCAAACTAGTAGTTACACTACTATTGCAGTCTGCTATGGCAGCAGGTCTCGTGTTTAGAGAGAGATTGTACATCACGTGAAAAGTTGTCAGTACACATTTTTTTTATATCGATTCCCATAGCAAGTAAATCTATTATGTCCTTGAAGATGCATATAACTCTAATGTCTCCCAGATTTTGCTCAATGTTTATTCTTGGACCGGGAAGTGGGAAAAGGAGGGTTATTTATTTCTGAACAAGTAGTGGACCTGATTTGAACCCATTCAGTGCATCCGGAAAGTATTCACAGCTCATTTTGTTATTTCACAGCCTTATTGCACAAAATTCTACACACACAATACCCCAAAGTAATTGACAGGATAATGACACCCAAGTGGTTTTCACTTACAACTAATTCAAATGTTACTACCAGCATGGTGACATCAAACACCTCCCGTGGCCTTCCCTATCACTAGATCTAAACCTCATTGAACCTTTATGGGGAGTCCTCAAGCGTATAGTATATATATAGTACAAAGTGTATATATATATATATATATATATATATATATATATATATATATATATATATATATATATATATATATATATATATATATAGTACAAAGTGTATATATATATATATATATATAGTACAAAGTGTGTATATATATATATATATATATAGTACAAAGTGTGTATATATATATAGTACAAAGTCTATATATATATATATATATATATAGTACAAAGTGTGTATATATATATATAGTACAAAGTGTGTATATATATATATATAGTACAAAGTGTGTATATATATATATAGTACAAAGTGTGTATATATATATATATATAGTACAAAATTGTATATATATAGTACAAAGTGTATATATATATATATATATATAGTACAAAGTGTATATATATATATATATATAGTACAAAGTGTATATATATATAGTACAAAGTGTGTGTATATATATATATAGTACAAAGTGTGTGTGTGTGTATATATATATATATATATATATATAGTACAAAGTGTATATATATATAGTACAAAGTGTGTGTATATATATATAGTACAAAGTGTGTGTATATATATATAGTACAAAGTGTGTATATATATATTAGTACAAAGTGTATATATATATATATATATATATATATATAGTACAAAGTGTATATGTATATATATAGTACAAAGTGTATATATATAGTACAAAGTGTATATATATAGTACAAAGTCCTTCGTCCCTCAAAGAACTGGAGGCGTTTCTTCTTGAATGGTGCAATATCCCAGTAGGCACATTTATCACAGAATTCCCAGAATAATTAAAGCTGTGTGTCCTATTTCTTATTAAGTTGATGATATTAATATATTTTGGGATGTTTACATAATTTTGTCCACCCCCTGTACTTCTAATTTTTTTACACCCTTAGTCTTCCAACTTTGTTTAACTTTGTTTGGCCCGTAAGCCACCAGTTCACTGAAATGTCTATGTGTCTTTCATTTGTCCCACAGTGCCAAAGTACAATTGAAAGCTCATTGAAGGTGGCCCTGGCCCTGGCAGATGACGTGGAATGTCATGTCTTCCCCTTCAAGGACTTTGGCAAGGGTCGGATTAAAAAGTGCAACACCAGTCCCGATGCTTTCGTCCAGATTGCCCTGCAGCTTGCACACTTTAAGGTAATGGAGTTTAGAAATTTTTTCAAAATGATACTCATGTCCTGCTCTTCTACCACTTCATCCATTGTCCCGTGCTTGACCTTCACGCTTGTTCATTTGTAGTAGATTTTTTTTACTGTTCAATATATTTTTGTTGAAGCCTGTGATTAAACAATAGGCCTACATTGTTTTTTGTTTTTTTCTATTTTTGTACACGCCACATTTGAGAGCAATCCTATCAACGTATTTCTGTCTCACTAGTGCAATTTACCACTTGTCTGGCAGTTGTAACACGAAGGCATTCTCCAACATGTTGAACATTAAGCACATTTTCATTGAGTCCATATCAGTCGCTGTCTTAGGTTCTGAAATAATAGTCTCCAGTGTGTGCCGTTTGTGAGTGACCCGCTCTGCAAGTTAGACAGTACTTTTTAATTTGTACTTTGATTTTACCTCTCCAATCATTACAACATGGTACTTGCTGTACACAGCGCACGTACAACATGGTGTGCACGTTAACAGCGCACGTACAACATGGTGGGCACGTACAACATGCGGTCCACATAATGTGAAAGGAAAACTTTCTACCACTGCCCGGTCCAGTTCTGACTCTCGTGTGCCCATTGTAGCCGGTAGACAGGGGGGTCGGTATGGGCACTCTCCTGATTAGTTTAGTCAGATGAGCTACTTCAGAGCAGAGATTTGATAACCTTTGGTGTAGTGACAAGCCCAGAGTATCGATGTGGTTTAAGTCATTGCCTCACTGTACAGCCATGTCATTGTGGCTAGGAGAAACTCCTGTTCACCGCATACAATGTGTGCGGGACTCTCAGAGGGCGATGCAGCTGGTTTAGCACTGCCTCCGGTGGGTAGTATTTTAAACGGGGCTCTCTTCACTAGGCATGATATTTTCCTGTAACAGGTCTGGTACCTGCAAGCTCAGTCGTTGGTCGATGAGAAATGACACCGTGGCGAGACGGCCATGTCTCACATGTTAAGCCTTCCTGAAATGTAAGCGAGGATTCCTTTCATATCTCCACCGTAGGACAAGGGGAAGTTCTGTCTAACCTACGAGGCGTCCATGACACGCCTGTACAGAGAGGGTCGCACTGAGACCGTGCGCTCCTGCACCGTGGAGACCTGCGCCTTCGTCCGCTCCATGGTCAGAGATGAGACGGTAAGGGTTAGAGAACACGCCATCTGCCTTGATCTGTTTTCATTGAAACAATATTGCTCCCACTCATATTTAAAGGATGAATTCACTGATGAGTCACAGCACAAGATTTATTGCGTGTTTACAAGCCCACGCAGATTCGATCAAAGCTCATTTCTGCGTTTAAATAAAAGAATTGCCGTGCTACGTGCTACGTTTAACCCTTCGCTGAAATTGGTCAAGCGATGATCTATCTCTGTCGGTTACGTCTTCATTTCGTCATTCAAAACGGTGTTTCTGCGAACTCCAGGCCTCAAGTACCCCTTCGCTAGTCATTTTTGCCACAACTGCTTGGCCGTCTACGTCATCTCAAACTCTCCATCTGCCACCTAGAGAGAGGAACGTAGGAGGCTGCTGAAAGCAGCAGCAGACAAACACCAGAACTTGTACCGTGAGGCCATGACGGGGAAGGGCATCGACCGTCACCTCTTCTGCCTCTACGTCATCTCCAAGTATTTGGGAGTGGACTCTCCCTTCCTCCACGAGGTGAGTGAACGGCGCCGGGGCACTGTCATGTCTTCAGGACAAACTCGTCGAGGCCGGTTGACGAAACAAATCAAACAGAAACTTTACAGATGACCCCGGTTGTCAAAAATGAAGCTACGTTCAGAGTTTTCGCACACAAACCGAAGAAACCAATGCTTTGTTTGGTTTGAACCTGCTATTAAACCTCTGTGTGGGTCTGTGGGCATATTCAGGTTTTATCAGAGCCTTGGAGGCTGTCCACCAGTCAGACTCCCCTGCAGCAGACTGAACTGTTTGACCTCGCTAACCACCCTGAGCTTGTTTCTTGCGGCGGAGGCTTCGGCCCAGTGAGTATTTTCCTTTTTAAAGCCTGAATCCTTTTAAATGTGGTGTGTTACAAATCCCATATCTCAGTCAGTAGCCAGTGACCCAGCAATGTGGGAGATACAGGGTAGTGATCTAAGCTGAAGAGCTGGGTTGTGATTGTTATCGGCATATCTAAGCCCCGTTTGGGACGGAAGAGGACAACCTCACACCTGAGGAGTGTTTGGTATCTAAAGAATGAAAACAACTGTCTCCTCTAGGTGGCTGATGATGGTTATGGTGTTTCCTATTTTATTCTTGGCGAGGACTTCATCAACTTCCACATATCCAGCAAGCACTCCAGCCCAGAAACCGTATGTTACATCTTTTTCTCTGCCCCCTCGTGTCTTTTTTCCAGGTTCCTTCTCACAACTTCCTCTGGTTTTTCTCCAACCTCTGGCTTAAACCTTTCTCTTCTCGCTCTCCTACAATACCTTTTTCTTTCTTTCAGTGTCCTGTATCGTTTTCTTCTCTTTCTCTCTCTGCACTATATTTTCTCTTATGTCTCTCTTCTGGTCCTGTACTCGGCTCTTCTCAGTCTCTCTGTCGTATACCTTTTGACTTTGTCCTACGCCCTTTTTCTTTCTCTCTCTCAAAGTCTGTATGTTTGCATGACACGGTCAATGTGGCCAAAGCAGAGACAAGTGACAGATAAAAACTATGAAAACGGCAGCAAAGCAACAAAAATGTCAAATCTCTTTTCACCACAGGACTCCCATCGCTTCATGAGTCACATTAAACAAGCCATGCTGGACCTGCAGGATCTGTTTGACTGTGAGAAGGAAATTAAGTGATGTCTTGCTATTTTGAAGACAATCTAAATGAAAAGAATCAATATTTTTAACGAAAGCCCACTTTTCCTGAAGCTTGTACATAAAAACATTTTAATAAGCTTTGTAACTTTCTGTTATGAGAATTGATAAATACGTGGAAAGATATTTGTAATGATGGATCCTCATGAAGAATGTTGTTTTGTTTTAAGTTTGTGATGGTTTGTTTAAATGTGATGAACATGTCAATCAATCAAATGTTTTTTTATTAAGCCCCTTTTACTACAAAGTGCTTTCACAAATACCCAGACTGAAACCCAACAGAGCACGCGGAAACAATTGATACACATGTTAGTTCATAACAAGCAGCACATGGATCAAACATGTTCGTCTCTCTACAAGACTGTATGCACTGTGCCTTAGTGACTGACTCATGTAAAACCGAATTGATTGAGGACCATGAGTGAGATTCAGATCAAGTTGTCCCTATACACTGGTTAAAGTGCGGTCCAGCAATTTATTATTTTAACGATGAATAATATTCAAATAGGGGAAACTGATCCTACATTCTGTGACTAGAGTGACTACGTGTCACAGTGCTCCACTTAATCTCCAATGGCCATTCAACCGAGTGTTTCTTCTTGTGTGTACTGATAATTTCCCTTGCGTTTAGCTGCTAGGTTTGTACCACGTGTGATACAGTAGTTCATTTTGTTGTGTTGTCGTTTCAGATTCAGGTTTTTAACATGGCCTAGTTTTAGTGTTGCAGACATGGCATTTTCAGTAAGGTTTGTCACCAGGGCCTCCACTACTCCACTTACCTCCAATACTTTTGGTGCCAGTTACATTGTTGCCACTGTGGAATTCCCAATGGAACCATAGCTTGCATCCTAGGAATATCTCATAGTCTGAAAAGATGTGATATACATCGAAAGTTCCACCTCATGGTGATTTTCTGTATTTTGGAAGGACATCTGTCACCTGAGGTGCAGGAAACGAGTACAAAAATGGGGAAAAAACATCTTCGTACATTCAGCATCATCTAACACTTAAATACGATTTGACATTTAAATTCCTACTCTCACACCAGTTAGTTGTTCACAGTTAACATGGATCTTCACGTTCTAGTCAAATACAACGACATTGCTTATTAGGCACCTCGACTGGGCCACATAGAACATGACACATGTTTACCTGGACTACACACGTGCTGCATAGAACATGCATGCCTCTAGAAAGTGAAAATCTGTTGCTCCATGTGTGACGTTCCTAACAGTTAGCATATTGAACATGATCCTGTGTTGTGTGGTAAATATGAATGGAAACGGGAGATGTAAATGGCAAGGACTTCCCTTGCAGCTGCTGATGATGGGAACTCCACATTTTGCTCTGCGGCTCTCTATAGGACTGGGCATTTTAGATTAAATCAACCTTACAGCCGTGGAGGACTTAAGCCAGAGTACGATTCAATTTATTCAAGCAAGCAAGTTTATTTATATAGCACAATTCATACACAATTCAATGTGCTTTACAGAGGAAAATAATAATAAAATGATAAAATACACGCTTTTATCAGAATAAAAAAATAAAATAAATGCATTTTATAACAATCTGTAATGCTGAAGTGACGGCATATGCATGTCAGAGCAGAGCCAAACATTTTGCAAAACAAAAGGCATTATCATCATTTTATATTTTACAAGCTTTTATTACATTTAAATACATTTAAAAATACGTTCAAAACCATTTGAATTGTTTTTATCAGACATAATTTGCTTATAACCGGACTTTAAACTCACTTCTGAAATGTATCTCAATCAATGTATCTCTATCTGTACACGTACGTCAACTGACTGGTAGATTTCCTGTTCATTCAAGTGGTCCCAGGTAGAACAGTTGTTAGAACAAGGTGCTTACATCGACGGGTCAAATTCCCATTGGGGTCCGGTATGAGAAATAAGTATGACATGTACACTGTTCAAATGCTTGGGGTCACTTGGAAATGTTTTTGTTTATTAAAATAAAATTGATCAGAGATGCAGTGTGGACAAAGGGCACATTATTCTGCTTAATGATGCCACTGTAAAAATGTGTGTAGCAGTAAGCGAGGACATGTCACTACATGTTAGTGTATGTATTCACTACAGTCCGATATGTGTGTCAGCTAAATTACTGAAGTGATTAGATGTTGTTATTTCACCAACAGGAAGTGTTTCAAAAAACATGCAGTGTGTTAAATGGACAGCTTGTGAAATTGTATTATTCTTTGTTCTGTCAGCAGTGGGCCACATTTTATTATTTCTTTTTCATATTTCACCCTCTGTTTTCACAGGTTCAATGGTTTGTCAAAAAAAAATAGGTTTGACAAGATTGGCTCACATGTGCGCTAACTTGTGACCTTTAATCATAAATTAATTTAGATAGTAAATGAAACAGACAGAATATTTAATTATCTTTTAAAAATCTTACATGACTTTGTAATTGCACATCTGGGAAATAATCTATTGTACTAACTCTGTCTCACACAGTTGACCTTCCTGTTCACATCTCTGCATTGTTTTACTGATCACGCCAGCTGTAAATGTTTGCCTATAATTTATAGATGCATGTAAAAAGACAAGCAAGCTGAGATACCAAACCATTTTAACATAATAAAACAATGTCAAACAAACCAAATCTGACTCTTGATTGTGCAATCCATCGTTTTTACACAGTCTTATGTTCTTGCATTTCATTTGTACTGCTAAAAAGATACTATTTTGAAAGTTCTATGTTCCTGATTTAAATAACTGTATTAAGCTAAATATATACTTTAGAGAGCTGCATTTCAAACAGTTCTGACAGAAACATTTTCTTGTTCAGTGGAGGGAGAATAATACAGATAATAATAGTGTAATATAAATGTATAATGTATCAAATTGCTTATTTCGAAAATGTGCCTGTTTGCTATTTAGTCTCTACAGCAACTTGGTGGATTCAATGCAATTAGTTGAATCAACAAAATTTGATATTTATTCACAGCAAATAAAAACATTTACTTTTACCCAAGAATGTGTCATTGTGCACTATGGTCCAATGTGTGAGTGTACAAAATGTAATGAAGGACAATATATGGATGTGTGTGAGATTTATTAGTAAATGTGCAACTGTGCAGTTTAACAATGTAACAAATTGCAAATATGCTGAGGACAACACAACTACTTTTTCCAACAATTGTTTGTAGACAGGTTATTTCACTTATAATTATGGAATCACAATTTCAGTGGTTTAGATGTTTACAGACATTAACTTGATTGTGCAGTTAAAAAGCGTATGCGAAAAATAAAAATGGTAATGTATGCTTTTGACAGGCTAATTTAAATTGTTTGAGTCAATTGGTGGTGTACTTGAAGATGTATTTTACTGGCCTATCTTCAAACTCTGTGCCTCTGCTTGATATCATGGAGAAATAAAATAAGAAAATCTGCTAAGGCCTCAGAAGAAATGATTGTAGAGCTCTACAAGTCTGGTTCAACCTTGGGAGTATTTGCCCTACATCTGATGATACTACGTTCTGTACAAACAATAGGTGCAGATTATCCCAGAAAAACAGCCAAGGAGACTTTGTGAAGATGTTGGAGCAAACAGGTACACATAAATGTTTCCTATGACCGAGAGATTATACTTGTTCTACATTACCTAGAGATAGCCTGAAAGGCCATAACCTGAAAAGCCACTCAGCAAGGAAGAAGCCATTGCACCAAAACAAACATATAACTGTTTGGCCAAAATGGCCATGTTTGGAGAAAAAGGGGTGGAGGGTTGCAAGAGGTGCTTTGCTGTAAGAGTGACTGGTAGACTTCACAAAAAAGCATCATGGAAAGGAAGGAAAATTAAGTTGATAAATTGAAGCAACCTTTCAAGACGTCAGTCAGGAAGTTTAAGCTTGGGTGCAAATGGGTCTCCCAAGTGGAAATGACCCCAAGCCTGCTTCCAAAGTTGTGGAAAATTGGCATTAAGTCATTAGGAAGCATGTAAGACTATATATGTTTTTTTTTAAATACTAGTCATTTTCCTGCTTGCCCAATACAGTGTATATGTAAAGAAAAATGTCAAATGTATAACAATGCACTTTCGGGAACACCTAAGACCTTTTATGTCGCGTGCACAAGTGAAATACTTTGAAAATACTTTGTACTGTTTATGGAATTTGTGTCCGTCTCCATGGAAACTCTTACACGCTTGTGAGCTAGTCATGATTGGATCCACTAGAGGGAGCTAGAAGATAGATTGTGACATATGCATGGTACACAGTGAAATGCCCCTGTGGGATCCTCTAATTAATTGGTTTCAGGGATAATTATTTTTGGTTACAGATCTGGCTTCCATCGTTAGCATATGGAACCCAAAAGGGTTGTACTTTAAACCACAAGGTTCTCCCATGAAACCAAATAGCCTTTTTATCTGGAACCCCCTGAAAACTACAGGGCACTTGGATGAGAGCATCTTCTGGCACTACACAATTATTATCAGTTGTCTTTGAAGAAGGTTTGATGCATTTAAATTGGCCTGAAATGATCCTAAAGTTCAGTGTGATTTTTATACTGAACAATAATATTAACATGCATTTTGAATTGAGATTTGTCCACAGTGACAGACAATAGTACAAAGCCTTATTTTTGCAAACCACAAAGCTGTGAGGATCGGAGGTTTGGTCCTTACCCCTCCCCCGCTTTCAGAAGATCCTAAAGATCACTCTGCCAGCCAAACGATCGGACTAATTGTGTTCACCTGTGGTTTCCCCTGAGTTTGTCACACCTGTCTGTAATTAGTCATGTATTTATGTTGGGGGTTGTCTGTTTGTCAGTGTCGGGACATTGTTTTCAGGTATGTTGGCAGTCCGTCTTGGGGTTAGTGTGTTTGGGGTTTCTGGTTCATTGGGTGTTATTTCTTGTCGGTCTGCATGAATCTACAGATTTACTCATGTGTTTTTTATTCCTGTCATGAAGGCTTCCTGGCACGGTCCAAAATTAATTTGCCAATGAAATGCATGTCATCTTGGTAACCTCAGGTTTAAGCTGCTGGATTGCAAATAAAGGCTGTTCGACGACTGACGCATTAAACGTGCAACCCACTTGAGCCCGTTACGTACTTCGCTTGAGCACAACACGTGCACCGCGGCAGATCCGGGAGATTGAGGTGACAGCAGGCCAGCTGCGTTATCTCGCATGTGCATGGATTGCTTTTCCTACCCGCTGATCTGGCGTGTGGTCTCAATAATTAGGTTTGGAGTGGGTTGAAGGCCCATCAATTATCTTCTTAATAATGTATTGCAAGCCGAATACATCAGATCTGTCTGTTGCTGTTTTGTGTTCGGAAGGGCGGGAAGGCAATTCGTCAGATGGCCTACAGATTCCAGCCTGGTATACGACAAAAACAAAGGATCTGGTAAAGGTACTGCTTGGTATAAAACGCCCAACCTACGCTTATTCGGAGGCTGAAAATATGCGTTTTGATTACCAGGTCCTCAGAGCATTATTATAAAGTTGCCTCATTGATGGCATGATGAATGGCTGCATCATTGCTTGGGGTAGCAGCTGAACGCAACGTAAAGGTCATACAGAATAGATAGATTGGGTAAAACAATATCGGTGTTCTCCTTTCAACCACACAACAGGCTGTGCCATTACAGCTGGTCTGGATCAAACGAGTCCTGAGACACTCTACCCTGTTGCCGTAGGACGGCTTCTTGTTAGTGTCAGGTGACTAGCCGATGACTCTGCAACGCCTGAAATTAGGACAGTGTGAAAAAGGGATCCCTCCTTAATGGAGGCATTGTAATCTTCCCCAGAGGGAGCTGTTCCCTTGCAGCGGGTCGTCTCGCAGCAAAGTGTTTGGGCTCATGTGGGCTGCACCAGAAGAGGCAGATTACCCTGAAGTGGCATTAATAAATCCAGAACGGGACAAGTTTCGGGAACGGCACAAATTAAACACGAGAGGTTTAAGGGTGTAATGAGATAACAGTTTTCCAAGGAGGGCAGAGACAGGAAGTGAATAGATGCGATAGCTTTCCAGCATGTTCTCACACACACACACACACACGCACACACACTTAATCATTCTGCACATCCATCCAGTCTACCCACACACACACACACACACACACACTTATATACCTCCACAGTGGTGCCCCAGCTCCCATGTCACACAGCCATGAGCTTCCGCTGGTGGGCTAACGTTTCAAGGCTGCATTCCTGAGGTCCGCTTGCCTCTTTGCAGCTCTGGGAACCTTCAGCTTGGCAACTAAAGGAAACGAATATCATTTTCAAAGGAAGGGCATGTATATCTAAACCTCAAAACAACGTTTTTGAATACTAACGTATCTCTATTAAGACTTGGATTTGGTCTTTTGCATTCATTCATCTGTTGTCCTGTAGCTCAACTCGATCGGCTGTGAACCCTTTGAATTTAATAGTACAACATGACCTGACAGACACACATATCAGAAGCTTCACGCCTGTGCCCACTTACACACACACACACGACCCTGGCCTTACATTACATCTGGCCCATGGCCAACAAACGTTTTAAAGGGGACGTTTATGAAAATTTGACATGTGGCACTATTTGCTTATATTTGAACTACAAAGAAGTGTTTGTATTTTCTTTCTTTTCTGTGCAGTCTCTTTTCTTTGCATCTCATTTAACACCAGAATCCAAGTCTGAAGGATTCAGCTAAATGAAGAAGTAAACATCACAACGCATAATAGTCAATATCAAATGACGTCTCAAATGTGGCAACCAATTTGTTCTTTAACGGAATAAAATATGAATGTTAGGGGAGAAACTACAAGCACTGGGAAAGTACAAAAATCACACATGCAAACATGCTTTAACTATGCCTTTAAACTGTATTTGTAATTGGCAAGCTGGAAAACCCATTCACTCTAGGGAAGACATTGAAATCCAAAACTTGACTTGCACTTTCTAAAAGTAGAATGAGCAAGGTCTTGCGGGCCTCTGCTTGTCACCAGGTTAATTCATCCTGGGTCCCTCTACCCAGTACACAACATTGTCACAGGATTGGTCACCATATTGTTTGTTGCGTGTGCTGGCTGGCCTGTCGCCATGTGCCCCCCGTCAGCCCACGTGTGTTCCCATTCTAAACCCGAGGGATCATTTAATTCGTTATTCATGTCAGTATTGAAAAGGCAAAAGGAGCCGTAAAAGGACTTTATCGGTCGATTGGGTATCAAAGTGGTTCATTGGTCTCTGCGTCAATCTTAATTTGGGTTTTGCCGTACAACTTCTCTTTCTAGTCTGTCTGGTTTGCATTGGGTTGAATTATACTCAAAGCTAATTGACTACTTCATAAGGTACGTTTCTGTTCGTGGCTCAATTGGTAGTACATGGCACTGAGGTAAATGCTTGTGAGATGCATTCCCACAGGGAATCTGATTGGGAGACAGATTCTGAACCGTATGTCCCCCCAAATATCTTTCCTCTGACCTATATTTTTTGCCTCAGTCCTGTGTTACCTCAGTTCTATGACCACTGCCCTCTTTCTTAATCTCTGTTCCCTTATACATACGCGTGTTTACAGATCAAATACATGTTAATTTAAACATTGATATTAGCTTGTAAAAAACTGCTCTAATAAAGCTTCAAAATTAACTCGTATTAATTAATTGTGTATGGTAATTTGTTCTTTCAAAAACCAGCAGGACATTATGACAAATTATTTATTTATTTATTTAACCATGTAGGCTGATTGAGAACAAATTCTAATTTGCAACAGCAACCTGGGGAGCAGCTGGGGATTGAACTCAGGAGATCATACATACAAAGCATGCACTCTACCACTGAGCTACCAAGTCCTCCAATAGGAACCCAGGACATCATACATACAGAGCATGCACTCTACCACTGAGATACCAACTCCTCCAATAGGAACCCAGGACATCATATATACAGAGCATGCACTCTACCACTGAGATACCAACTCCTCCATTCATTACATCTGTGTTTCTTCTCACCTGTGTCTTGTTTCCATTTGTTATCACTAGTTTTTATCACTCTTCCACTTGAGGCATGTCCAGAGGAGTGTCCAGTAGTTCACGTTGGAGTTCTGGACCCTGGCAACGGGTACCGGGTGGAACGAGCAGGCCTTAATCGACTTCTTCCGCTGTAGCCTAAGACCTGACATCTGACGGAAGTCGGCGTGCAGAGATGCTGCCCTCTCCTTTGAGCAGCTAGTGGAGCAGGTCATTTTACTAGCTGCTCGGGCACGTCCCGGAAGTGGCCTGAACATTTCACCCACCCCTGCTACTGCACCTGTGCCAATGGAGCTGGGAGGAACCGCGCATAGGGAGACCGCACCGCTACAGGAATGTACCTTTTGTGGCAAAACAGGGCTCCCCGCCTCCCACTGCCGCCATGGCAGAGTAGGGCTACGGGAAGTGTGACACTACTGGATTTACGTTGGGCCTGCGGCTTGTGGGGCCGTTTAATGATGGTTCACTTCTACTCAGCCATCATTGAGTCCATCGTCACCTCATCCATCACCACCTGATATGCTGCTGCTACAGCTATAGACAAGAGCAGAATGCAGCGTATTATCCGCTCAGCTGAAAAGGTGATAGGCTGCAATCTGCCTGGCCTCAAGGACCTGCACACCTCGAGGGCTCTGAGGAGAGCTAGGAAGATTGTGGCAGACCCCTCTCATCCTGGACACTCTCTGTTCAATCCACTCCCCACCGGCAGAAGGCTTCGGTCCATCAGGACCAAAACCTCTCGCCATAAGAACAGTTTCTTCCCCTGTGCTACTGGCCTCCTCAACAAGGCCAGGGGTGCACACAAGCCTTTAACTCTTATCCATTCCATTTGCACATTGCCTGATTTTGCACCACAATATTTACAATATTTGCACTATTGCACTACAATACCTATCTGTATTCTGTATCGTATTTTGTATATTACTGTCCCTATAACCCTCACACTCTTAGTATAATTTATATTGCTCTATTCTATGTTTTATGTAAGCACCTTCCTGCCGAAGTAAATTCCGTGTCTGTCCACACATTCATGGCGAATAAACACTTTTCTGATTCTGATCAGACTCCTGATGAGAGTGAACAAGGTAATCTATAGGTTACAAGTTCCCCTGAATAACGCCTCGTTCCATGGGTCTCTCCTCAGGCCGGAGGTGGCTGGCCCCTCCAGCAATCTGAGGTGCGGACATCAAGGGGGAACCGGTGTACTTGGTTCGGTCCGTCATAGATTGGAGGCATTGGGGGAGGGGCCTTCACTATCTCGTGGAGTGGGAGGGGTACAGCCCGGAGGAGCTGGCTCCCTGATCAACCTGTGCCTGATTTCCACCTTAATTGTTCTCCTCCAGCGGTGACAGAATTTTTGTTGAAACACCATTGAAAGCTTTGCTGTTACCACAGAAGTCAGCAGGAAATTACCCATGAATGGCTGTGTGGGGCCCTGGATGACAACGCCAAATCAACCGTCTTGCCCACCAAGAAACTACCATTGGCTTGACTGTTTTGGTGAGGAATTAGGTCCTCTTAACCCATCATGCCTGTTGGATATTGACGAGTGTTACAACAAAACTGAGAATTATCTTACACCCCCTGTTTTAAAGATCATAACAGTAACATGTGTTTGATCCTGGATGACATTGTTGCTGCTATTCTCCATAAAGAATTAAGAATGAAGTGGACCATCCGAGCCAGACGAGACACAAATGCTTAGATACACCAGAATGTTTTGTTGAGATACATGACGATGACATTGCAGATTTTGTTTTTCATCGCTAATGAAACATGTGTTGCCAAAGCTTTTTCGACCAGCATTTGACTGTGATTTTCCAGGGGACTCAAGGCAGAATTATAGAGTTATTTGAGTTCCTCTACTTCTGCGAATGTTTCCTACTTTTCTGTCAAGACCCTAACAATTGTCTGCAACTCTTTTGATGATGTGTATTTACAGTGATTTAAATAAAATAATTTTGAACACATATTTATTATTTTATTTTGAACTTTGCTTTTTGGAAACCACACACATCACACAATCACACACCACTGAATCCGTGACAAAACTAACCATCAGAAGCCAAGACACAATTCAACAAACGTAAGTAGGTTTTAATTAGATCACGTTTTATAGACAGGGCCAGACGCACACGCTATACATTGCGTAAGCTATCAGTTGTTGTTTTCTGATACGCTACCAGTTTTTGACTCAAACAAGATACCTGTTACCACGAGCATTCGTCACCTTGTCACCGGGTCATTGGATCTTCACGGCACTTTGGAGGACTTCACACTTCGGGAGAATCATGGGCCAATCACTGCACTCACTTATTTCCACTTACCACCATTACTTGATCTGTTTAATAAATCGCTCTGTTCAAACCGTTCATCTGATTCCGGTCTGCTTTTGGGTTCACCCTTGCCTGAGTTCTGACAGTACGATCCGGCCTGAAAATGAACCCAGCAGAACGGGACCCGGTTTGTCAAGCCATCGCTCAACAGGGAGCAACTCTTGGACAACACAGCTCGACCTTACAGGAGGTAATGACCACCCTGCAATCACTCACCACCGGTTTAGCTGCCATCCAGACCCATCTAAATGCGGCCCCATCATTACCACCCCCGGCACCCATAGTCGCCGTAGCAGGGTCGGATCGGGAGCCCTGGGTGCCGCCGCCCGAAAGGTATGACGGGAGCATGGGGCACTGTCGTTCATTTCTTGTACAGTGTAATTTGGTGTTTGACCAGCAGCCTCGTACATACTCCACAGACCAATCTAAGATTGCTTATGTCATGGGACTTCTCCGAGGTGAGGCATTAGAATGGGCGTCTGCAGTGTTGGGAAAGTTCACTTTCTACATGAACTAGTTCAAAGTTCAGTTCACATATTTTCAAATGAACTAGTTCAGTTCATAGTTCATAGTTCAAATTTTGAACTAGTTCATTTATAGTTATTTTTCCATATTATTGCCAGAGCCCATATAGAACCACAGACACGAAGAACCAGAAATGTTAACGTGATTATCATGGCAAAAATGATCACAGTAATATCTATTAAAGCAATTGTGAGCTGAGGCAATCACTGAAATAATTTGACAACATGTTTATATTGAAAACCAGAGGCTGCAGGTCTCCGACAATATACTGCACCAACAGGTTGTCCAATATACTGCACCACCAGGTTGTCCAATATACTGCACCACCAGGTTGTCCAATATACTGCACCAACAGGTTGTCCAGCTGCGGCTGGGAGATGACAACGGATCCGCTACTGTAGGCAGTTATCGGGATCTGGGTTGATTGGGTCGAGGATCTGTTTTTGGTTTTTGTCGTTGATTGTACATACCTTGAAAGGCTAGCGAAGTGCTTTAATTTAATATGCCGTTTGTTTCAGGTTTGCTTTGGATGATATTGATGTGCGGATTTTATTTTTAAAACCCGGCAGGCAAAGTTTGCACAAAAACGTCTGATTTTGCCCATCCTCACCGACCTTGTCATAAAACTAATTAAAAGTACAATTTGACGCCTCCTTGCTCCTTTGTCGCTCATAGATACTTTTGTTTTTTATCTTAATGATGATGCGGCGGTGCGACACTGGTGGTTGATGTTGCCAGATTGGGTGTTTTTTCCGATACACATTAATCTCTGTTGTAGCCGGGTTTGCGCAAGGAAGTCACTATAGAAATCTGGCATCCTATTAAATGAGGGTAAACTAAGAGAACGTGCCGTTCAAAGACACCAGAATCCATGAGTTCACAGGAACGTTCATCAGCCAGTAAAGCAGTACGTTCAGTTCACGTTCGCCCAAAATATGAACGCATTCATGAACTATCGTTCAATGAACGCGTTCAGGCACAACACTGTATATCGATGATATTTTGTTTTTTCCAGGGATCCTTCTGAGCACCAGCAGCATGTGAGACAGGTTCTACAGAGGCTGCTGGAGAACTGTCTGTTTGTCAAAGCAGAACAGTGTGTTTCACGCAGACACGGTGTCCTTCTTGGGTTACATAATTTCCGAGGGACAGGTGAAGATGGACCAAGCCAAGGTCAAGGGGGTTCTGGAGTGGCCACAGCCAGAGACCAGGAAGCAACTTCAAGGTTTTTTGGGGTTTGCCAATTTCTACAGGCGCTTCGTACGTAACTACAGTCGCCTGGCTGCCCCGTTAACCGCTCTTACTTCCCTTGCTAGGCCATTCGTCTGGACATCGGAGGCTGAGCGGGCCTTCCTGGAGCTCAAGGGGCGGTTTACTTCAGCTCCTATCCTGTGCCAGCCTGATCCAGCAAGACAGTTTGTGGTTGAAGTGGACGCATCAGATATGGGCATAGGAGCGGTTCTCTATCAACGCACTGCTGAGGACGGTAAACTTCACCCATGTGCCTTTTTGTCCGGTCGTTTATCTCCCGCAGAACAAAATTATGATGTGGGGAATCGGGAGTTACTGGCCGTGAAAGTCGCCCTGGAGGAGTGGCGGCATTGGTTGGAGGGGACCGAACTACCGTTTGTGGTTTGGACCAACCACAAGAACTTGGAGTATGTGCAATCGGCTAAACGCCTCAACTCACGTCAGGCCAGGTGGGCATTATTTTTTGGTCGCTTGAATTTCTCATTGGCGTACAGACCTGGCTCACGGAATGTCAAACCTGATGCCCTTTCACAAGTTTTTTCTAAGAATGAGAATCCCTAGGGACCACTGTGCTGTGCTATGGCGGGTGGAGGAGGTGCGTGCTGTGCTATGGGCGGGTGGAGGAGGTGCGTGCTGTACTATGGCGGGTGGAGGAGGTGCGTGCTGTGCTATGGCGGGTGGAGGAGGTGCGTGCTGTGCTATGGCGGGTGGAGGAGGTGCGTGCTGTGCTATGGCGGGTGGAGGAGGTGCGTGCTGTGCTATGGCGGGTGGAGGAGGTGCGTGCCGCTCAACAGGAGGATTCGGGCCCGGGTAATGGGCCACCAGGACGTCTGTTCGTACCGGAGAGTACCAGGTCTAGGGTGTTGGAGTACACCCACAAAAGCTACTAGCATATACAGATATGAGTGAATATAAAGAAATGCAAGCAGATAAGTGGATACGTCTTTATTTGCACATTTTAATTCAAATCGGGCTCCATATCAATATTAAAACAATTTTGAGGATCAGAATAGAAGACATCTGTGCACGTTAATTTGTGTAAACGTAAATGGATAGTGGATGAGAACAATTGCAGTGGAATACGAATCGAACACACTGCCAGACAGAATCAAGCATGGGCATATGTTGATTTCTGTCACAGATGATTTTAGGCACATTAAAATGCTATGCCGTTTAATTATTTTTTTACCAACAAGCACTCATTAAGAGACACATTAACCATGCGTTGACCATGTACACAGCAACCCAAACTTGAAACACATCCTCAGATTTGTTGTCATCAACAGACACAATCAAGATCAGCTGCCACAAGAAAATTTAAACTTTATTATACTCCATTGATTCTATTTCTCCCATTTACAGACGGTAAAAATGATAATAATGCTACAGTAATTCAAATATGTACTGTGTTGGTGAAGTTAAAATATTTTTTTCTCCACTCTGATACTTCGAGTTTAAAACAGGGTACGCATTTGCTCAGCTTGTTGTTGGAATAATGTCTTTTTAGGCAACTTACTTATTCTACCATTTAAGTGTTCACAGGAAGGGGAGAAAACATGACCAAGAAGAAAAAACAGTGCTTTAAATAAAAAAAGTCAGTTCTACTAGCCTTCATCGGCGCAATCACAATTAAGTACTTTCAGCTTTAATAGGGCTTAAGACGTTTCAGACAAATTTTCACACTGTGCTGTGACTCTAAGACATTGTGTGATTAGATTAGCTAATAACAGTAGACCTGAGTGTTCTTTCCGTATACAGTAAACAAGTACAAATTAAGTTAAGTTGTACAAATCAAAGGAGTTATTTGTTTATGCAGATAATGTCCCAGAAGGCAGAACAAACCAGAAGAATAGGTCCCACTTTTTATAAACAAAACATGATTGGGAGGTCCCAAGTGGTAACAGCATTAAAGCTACAATTTTAGGACACGCAGATTAAGACGTACGCCCGAGGAGGGCTTTTCTCCAACCATGTTGGCTCTTGATGACTTTCTGGTTGACTGAGCAGCATAAGAAGAAACAGAACTTAATGTCAGGATTTGGATAGATGGACATATCTTTCTATGCTTGACTGAGCCTGCTAGGAACTGGTGCAACCAACCAAAATTGGGAGTGTAGAAAAAAAGTGGTAAAGTATACTGGCTGCCCTCACAGAGAGCAACCTGCCATGAACCTCATTTTTTTATTTAACATGTGAAACTGTAATCTTTTCACTTTGATCAACAATGGCAGGACACTGGAAATGATTTCTGTAAGTAATGCACGTGAAGTGCTCCTTTAAGTTTATTCTTTATACGTGAACTAACTGAAGCTATTACGTTACAGTCACTTAATTAACAGCAGTCACTTTCTAGACAATTCATTAAGCTGGTGTGTCATTTTTGGAGATTTCTCTGTTTGTCCTAACAGGCCATTTCCCTAAATGTTAAGCTCAAATCATTGACCATTCAATAGATCATTCTGTTGCTATGAAGCAACTCAGTTGAGTTAGCCAAAACCGCTAAAATGCTGCGAAGAAAGAAATGAGTTGTGTGATTGACAACATTTCAGGGGGAATTTTTGTTACTACGCGTTCTCCTCATTTAAAAAGATTTTTGAAACACGGGGGAACAGCTGGTAAGGGACAAGGTTAACAGAGGGAACAATAGCAATGTTTTGTCCTCTGAGAGCATGCAGCCCTTTTGAAATTCAAGCTCAGCACCACGTAGGTAACTTTGGTAAAGTTATGCAGTTTTTTATCTAACCAACCTAGAGAACCAGGGTGAAATACAAGTGAAATGTACCTTCTGTAGATTATACATGCTTCAGTTATCTTTATATCCCAGCTTTATCTTTACTACAATAGCGGATATTGGGCCATATTCTTCAATGTTTTCCTAAGTTATTTCTTAAATTCGTTCCTAAGAAAGGTCCTAAGAAAAGTCTTGCTCAAATTCACGAACGTGTTCTTAAATGTCATAATTGTTCGTACCTACGTTCCTTAGGGTTAGGGTTAGGGTTAACCCATAATGATGAATACCTTCGTAAATGGAAAGCGCGTGTCCGTTGTTCCTCTTTAGCATAGTTAAACGCCCCGGTATTTCCCATAAAAGGGCATTAAACTGCAGGGCGGAGTGGAAACTCATCGTAAAAATGTGGAGAATGCAAAAATGCCTAAACCAACATGTATAGACAGTATAGAGGACCAGACGCCAAAAGAACAAATTACTTCTGTAGTTCAGAAGTGGAAATACTTCTGCAATAAGTGAACAGGCAAAATTATGTAATATTTAGCAGCGTCAATAGTGGTTGCAAAATCAAATACAAAAAGGAGGCATGGGATTTAATCTTTCGTTCTGTGATCACTGTGTCAGGGGAAGGGCGAACCACATAAAAATGACATAAAAAAGAAATGGTTTGACATGAAGTTTGAGGGGAAAACGTATTGCCAAACACAAACGAGAGATGCTGACCACAGGAGGGGGAAAGGCTTGCACTGTCCTTACTAAGCTGGACCAGCGCATCGGGGACATAATCGGAATTAGAGCTGCAGATCTTTGCCCGAACCCGACCCCCGACGGGTCGGGTTCGGTCTTAATGTCTATCATTACACTCGGGTTCGGTCTTAATGTCTATCATTACACTCGGGTTCGGTCTTAATGTCTATCATTACACACGGGTTCAGTCTTAATGTCTATCATTACACTCGGGTTCAGTCTTAATGTCTATCATTACACTCGGGTTCGGTCTTAATGTCTATCATTACACTCGGGTTCAGTCTTAATGTCTATCATTACACTCGGGTTCGGTCTTAATGCCTATCATTACACTCGGGTTCGGTCTTAATGTCTATCATTACACTCGGGTTCGGTCTTAATGCCTATCATTACACTCGGGTTCGGTCTTAATGTCTATCATTACACTCGGGTTCGGTCTTAATGTCTATCATTACACTCGGGTTCGGTCTTAATGTCTATCATTACACTCAGGTTCAGTCTTAATGTCTATCATTACACTCGGGTTCGGTCTTAATGTCTATCATTACACACGGGTTCAGTCTTAATGTCTATCATTACACTCGGGTTCGGTCTTAATGTCTATCATTACACTCAGGTTCAGTCTTAATGTCTATCATTACACACGGGTTCGGTCTTAATGTCTATCATTACACTCGGGTTCAGTCTTAATGTCTATCATTACACTCGGGTTCGGTCTTAATGTCTATCATTACACTCGGGTTCGGGCTCGGTCTCTTGCGCTCCGGATTGCGCGGTGAATGAGTGGTCAGGTGATGCGTTTCATTTAGCGAATGGATGCTGAGGAGGTGAAACGCAGGCAGGACTGTGGCCCATACATTTGGTTGCACCGGCCAGAAGATTAAAATCTCACTTTTAATGAAAAAAACGAGCCGGTTATACCGAATGCAAAAAATTGACAGTCTCTTAAAATATGACAGCAAAATGACCTTTTAAAAACTGTCCGAGTCAGGTCGAGCTCGGGCCGAATTCTGTCGGGCCGGTCGGGTCTCACTTTTTATCCCCGATTACATCTCTAATCGGAATGACCGCAATCTCGGGGGTGCCATCCACAGAAAAGCGTTAAATATATGCAAATATTTGAAATAATTGAATATTATTTATAATGTTATTCTTCATAATATTTAAAGCAATGTACAATTGATGAAAACGCATAGACTAATGATTTGTCATGAAAATGTCAGCGTGCAAATCTGCGTAAGAGTGCTTTTCACTGTGCGTAGATTCTGTTCCTTCCTAAGAACAAATTCCAGATAAGTAAACATTGGTGAATGTCAGAATCTTCATGGAAACTGCGTAAGTGGGTCTTAAGAACTAATTTCTTCTTAAGAACGGTTGAAGAATACGGCCCATAGTTTGCCAAGTCTAGTGGGCAGGTAACTGCGGATAGATGCGGCACGTGATTATTTAAAACCTGAAAAAATTCAATTAGATATTACTGAACAGGTATTTTCAACACTATGGATATGAAGGGACTTTGAGGCACATTTATTTTAGGATTAGTCAAATTGTATTATCGTTTCTGACTTTTTGGTAGACTTTGCTGTCTTTTAAGACCACATCAACACTGCATCATTGCCGAAAATAAATACGATTTGAACAGGTTTTAAACAGAGAGCAGACTTAAGTCAGTTGGTAAGTGAGGTGGGTAGGCTGATCTTCTCGGAATTAGCTTTTGCACATAAGCATGCTGCGACTGGGACAGTGGTTTAGGTCCAAATGTGTTGGAAATACTTAAGTAAACCGTTAACAAGCTACAAGTAGGCAATACAAAATATTACTACTATCGTCTGCAAGTTGTTAAAACACAAGTTTAAAAGTGCCTTAAAGGTTATATTTAATTCTTGAAATGTGTAAGTATTGATTGACAGAGCAATTTAAGTAATAAAGCAATGATAAAATAAACTTGAGGTACATTCATACACAGCCCCGAGGCTAGATAAGTTCAAGTAAAAGCCTTTCTAATGAATAAAGGTGCTTCAGCTTTCTTCATTTGAAGATAACTGTAAGCTCATAGTATTCATGTATTCATTCCAGGCTCTCCTCCAGCAGAAACCATATCCTTAAGTTTGTTTCTTCTTTGTTTTGGTCGTCCTTTAGAAACTCATATGGTTTATTTTCATGAGAACAAGTGACTTGCATTAGTACCTCATGCATTTCAATGAGAACCAGCAGCAGTCTAAAGGCTTAATACTGTACAAATGAATTGTATGTAAACACACCAGTTTCTTCCGCCCTAACTTAGATACAAAAAAGTGAGATTAGCATTGATTAAAATAAGCTAAATATGACGTAACATCCCGTTGAAAAGTAGAAGCAATAATTATAAAAAAAGAGGGCTAAGAAAATGTAATTAAGAAAAGAGTTTTGAACAGTAAAGTGCAAGTATAAAAATATCTACATGTAATCTCAAGGTAGTGTCTTGAGACAATGTCAATGGTCTTTGTGGAAAAGTGGAACTTAATAATCGGCACATGTAAAAAAAAAAAAAGGAGTAAAAACTAGTACTCAGTAAGGTCAGATAGAAATCAACACAGAGCCTCATGATCTCCACCGTAAGAAAATGGCAACTTCCTCAAGGGCGACAGGATATTCCTCCAGGAGTGTTCCCCCATCGAACACCTGGGCGTTGCGGGTGTCCTGCCACTGGAAGCCCCCATCGGGCAGGTAAATATCCCTGCATACTGCGCCCCTCTCAATTACCGGAGCAACCAGAACCTGAAACAACGCAAAAACAACAAAATAAATACCTCTTAATGTCAAATGGTTCCTCAACCTGAGAGTAGTCAGTGGGCCAGGAGCAATTGATCTGTTTTCTTTAACCAGTCATCAATGACAGGAGTTATACGAGCACTATCTGCTGAGATTCAGACACTAACTGTAATAAAGAGACCTAGAGAATTACGCCCCTGTGTTTGCTTGTATTTCCAAGATGTCACTGTTGACATGCTGTGTTTTTTTAACTTCAAGCTTTAAGATGTACTCCCATTCTCTGGCGAGCTGTAGCTGAGCTCTCATGTGCACACCACTTTTATTATTTGTGACTCCAGTAAAAAAATTACATATTAAAGCCAATTCAATGATTTTCAAACAGCGTTTTAGTTTGTATTCTTTTATGCATGTATCACACACAATCCCAACGATCTCTGAAATGTTCTTCCATGGAACCATTTTTTAAAATTAAATCTCTGTTAAAGCCTTCCTGCAAATGAAAATAGATCTAAATAGTCTAAAAGTGTCCACTGTCATTTATTAAGTGCACATAGATTTAGGCCTTTAAGGCACCATATCACCACACAATTTTTTTTTAAATTAAAATATAAATATTATAAATGTTGACATATTCTAGACATGAATGACAAGAAATGAACATGGTTCTGTCGCTTCAGTCGGTTAAAACGACAAACTGATTTTACACTTCTCAGCCAAAGAATCAAGAAAAAACTATAATAACAGCATTTTATATAAATTTGAAAATTGCTTTATTTCAAATTGTGTTTATTTAAATTCTACACCGTTGGAATGCTTTCAACACATTGTGTGGTAATATTAAGATTAATATCAATATAAAATAAAGTACACCAGATAAATTGTTTTTATTTCGCTGTGTGTATAAGTTGTGTTTGTGTGAGGAAACTCAATAACACCGTTTGGTGACAGAGCTTTCACACCATCTGTCACGATTGGTGTGGGGGCGTGGCTACACAGACCTTTCGGTGATTCACTTCCTTGTTTACGTTTTGCCACTCAGCTGTTTCTGATTGTATTCTACTGGGCTATAAAAGGGGAGCTAACAAGTCACTCCTTGTTCAGCATTATTCAATGTCACACGTAGTATTTAGAGGTGAGTGTTTGTTTATGTATATTGCTTTTGGTGACCCTGTGTTTATACATAAGACGCGATATGCGCATTTTGATTTCAGGAAGCCAGTTAGCTGTTTTCGCTGTTGTTGGTTGGTTTTTGTGTTTAACCTCCAATAAAACCAGTTAAATGGATCTACACTCTGCATTTGGCTTTATACTACACTACACCTTCGGCGTTCCGTGACACCATCATTCGTAAATGCACCCTGTCTGTGTTGCGAAGATTAAAATTGACTGATGTAAATCCCTAAAGGAGATAAGAAATGAACACAAACCTAAACAACACTCTGTCTGTGTTTTCCCGTGAAGCTACTGCCACTTGAGGTGACACTAGAGCTGCATCAGATGACCCAAACGTTATGTTGCAGAACCAACAGAAAATAGAAAATATTTACAGAAAAAAAACTTTTCTTTCCTGATTTTTCAATGGTTATCAGTTGTACTGCCTAACCGACTGAGTTTGTACAAGCTATTGATAATAGTTGATACATAAAAAATACTACGTACAGAAAATATAATGCATTTTGTGTGTGTACAGATGCACGTCGTGTGTACCCTATTGGAGTGCTGAAAATAGCTTGAACTGACCTAGATACGTATGGATCATATCTAGATTTTTTTCACGGGAATGATCACTTCATTGTGTAAGATACCGATCCGGTAAACATCCCATTTACCGGCATTATCACAGCGCCTGCCACATAAAGCCTGCATGAATGGGGCATTTAGAGACCTTCATGGTGACATCTCAGCGATGCTTCAGCCCACAGACTTGCGAATTGTCAAGAAGCTAAACCTGAATACAATAAACATTTTTGGGGACATTCAGATTATCCTAGCCGGAGCAGTCGCAGTTGGAGAGGCTCATTCATGGCCCAGATAACGCGAACACTATAAAGCCATTATCCCACATAAACATATGTATATGTTAAGAGACTCCTCCTAATCTCAGCTTAATACCTGTATAAAAGACACCTTGGAGCCAGAAAGCTTGCTTTTTGTTATCATTCTGTCTCTCGCTGTTCAAATGAATGTACCATCACAATTATTGACTGATCATGTCCTTGTCAGTTGGCAAATGTACAGCTAGGGGGTCAGATTCCTTCTGTGTGCAAACAGACTTGGCGAATAAACATGGTTTTGTTTACCACAAAGACAGACACCAGTGGTTTAAATACGTTTTGATTGTCCTGAAAACCAAATACTCTAAGTCTGTGAATTTTACTAGTTGACTTTTTACATTTGCTATTACATTGACTTAATGATGTAGGTGTTAGATGTGCAATCCAGACAGAACATGTTCTAGGCCTTTAGAGTGAAAATCAGTTGGTTCCAATCAGGAGGTGTGTTTTAAAACAGCAAAGGGAGTACCTGCATTTGGAGGGGGGGAAACATTACCCCATTACCCACTGCCATTAAGCCCAACCACTGCAGATGCAAAACAGTCCGTGTCAATCAATCACCTCGTCTCCAATGAGGAACTGGTCATTGATGGTGAAAGTCACTGGATCATTTGGGCTGAGCCACCATAGGGGACGATAAATTGGACTCCCTGATGTCATCCAGTCCCCAGCGTACTTCGTCAACAGTGGAACCACAAAGTCCTGGTGGTGCACAATCATGGTGCGTGTCACGTTCAGAACCTAAAGAAGATCAGAATCAGCTTTATTGACGAAGCTTGAGTAAACAAACAAGGAATTTGACTCCGGTAAAGCTTTCCTCTCAAAGTACAACACTCAGTTGACATCTAAGAAAAATAAAAAAGGACAGTAGGAAATATAAAAATGTAAGAAATATAGATTTAGATAAGGTAGATTCACATATAAATCCACCTAAAAACATTTGACATTAGATTATTGGCCTTTTATTTTTAGTTAAAATTGCTTTTCTTGTTGTGTTTGTGCGGATTTGTTTTCATTTCTGTTTTAATACAAAGCTAAACTGTAAAGAAGATCTAAGTGTGAGATAAATCTGTATATAAATAATAAAGAAAGACAATTTTTGACAAAGGGAAAGGTTATTGAAACATTAGTGTACGGAATGGAAAAATAGACACTAAACAGCTGAAATAGTACTTAAGACATATTTGACAGATGTAGCCCATGAGTAACTATATTCTTAACTGGCCTCAATGTTAAAGACCTGTGCATACCTTAAAGTAAAGTGGAACTCAGGCCGACATCTGAAAATGTATTTTCTCAGACACACAAACATAAAACCATTGAGAATCCATTAGAATACAGAGGTAGACCAACTTCAACAGACCAACTTCAACACCGGACAAAAGACAGAGCACTATTAACATTGTGGTCCAACAGTGTCCGTCTCTTCTCCAGTTCAGGCCACAAACCTCTCTGACATTCCAGGAAGGGTCACACACCTGGGTTAACATCCTCCCCAGTCTCCCGTGAGGGTAACAAAAACCAACCACAACCATAAAACTATGTGTTTTGACAAGCGGTCGGTTTGCCAGAGCACGGCTATGTCTGGACCTCTAAGTGAAAAAAAAGGCATGTGGTTTAAACCCTGGGTTTGGTTCTTATGTATTTTGTTCTTATCTTAACTAAAATGATTATTGATGTGACAGCCTTGTAAGTGGGTTGCTCAAGCACATGCACGCACACACATGCACACACACGCACACTATTTAAAGTGAGGGTAGTCCAACATATTTTTCACAAAAGGATTCACAAAAAAATCCAGATTTGCAAGGTATGTGTTTTATATTGCAACATATAACGTTTCTATAATACTTACTAAGCGGAAGGTCAATTCTCATCTATAACTCCATTTGAGCTCTCTGAGACACATGAGGGGTATCTTAAATGACATCCTGATTTGCTGCTTTTGACCAATATGTACATGGTAGATAGTAGATCGGGCAACACAGTGTAATTTAAAATACAGGACATAAAAGAATTCAACAACAAAACATTTTTTTGCATCACTGTCACAGCTCCCTCCGAAGCTACTCTACCGCCATCTGCGTGCAGGCTTCGGCGTTCATCCTCATTGGTCTTCTAGCGAAACCGTTCCTCCCATCACATCATTGTCTTGTCATTACACGCACCTGGTGTCCATTCCCTCATTGGTATTCTGTGTTTGGTCATCTCAAGGCCTCAGAGGGCTCTGACGGGGTGGTCGCGGGAGTATCAGGGGAGGTGTTTGGGTGTTTCCTTTGGTGCGGCATCTTGGGGAGTCCAAACAGTGTCTCTACCGTGCGTATTCCTCCTGTGTACAGTGATGTGGTCCTGATGGCTACAAAAATAACACAGCGGCATGGGTCGATTTGCCACTCCACATCCTCCGCCTCCTCAAGTTTGTTTTTGTTAAGAAAGGATTGGGGCGTGCTTCTTCCCGAAATTAGATCTCAGGAGCGCATATATAATTTGGTGCGTATCCTTGAGGAAGATGAGTGGAAGACAGCCTTTAGCACCACCACAGGGTACCTGGTGATGCCATATGGGTAAAATAATGTGCCGTCGATTTTCCAATCCTTTGTGAATAATGTTTTTTGGTAGATGTTAGGCCATGGCGTGGTGGTGTACATCGATGACATCCTTGTGTACTCTACCACACGGGCTGAACGTGTCTCCCTTGTTTGCAGGGTACTGGAGCGACTGTTGGCGCATGGCGCATTTGCCAAGGCGGAGAAGTGTCTGTTCTTTCAGTGAGCCGTCTACTTCCTCAGGTTCCACATTATGAGACATTGATTAAAACACCACCAAACGCCAGCTGGTTGTGTGCCCGGCTTCATCCTTCCACTTACACACTTCACGGAACGCGACGATCACTACTGCCAAATATTTTCAAATTTCTCAATTGCCTTTAATGTCGCACATTTTACAATTTCCTCTCTGACTATTTCCTCTATTCACTCTCTAAAAATACACATTTGTTTCCCTCTCCCCACCCCCGTCTCACAGATCAATAATGTGAGGGAACCTTAATTAGTGCAATAAAGTATTTTTCCAAGACTTTCCTCAGATTCATTATCGTTCAAAGTGTCAAAGTGGCTCGAGAGTGAAAGGGTTGTAAATCCAGAGGGATATAATTTGTACCATATGGGCTTTTAACCACAGGTGAAACTAGATGAAATGCAGGAAAGGGGACACAAGCTTTCTTCCATTAAGAGAAGGGGAAAAAATTACCCACAATCACTAATATAATCCCCATTTAAACATCCATCCTACAAGGACTCGCAGAATAGTGGCATTTTTAATATTTCAATTGTTAATAATAACACAAAAATTGAACATGTAATAAAACAATTTCATCTTAGCTTAATCTGATATTCAGAATTCAAATGTTTCACAATATAGATAAATGGCATGTCCTGTCAAGTCACTGCCTCTCATTTTGCTGCTTCCTTCTGAGACCAGGAATCCTGCTTGCAGATTAGACCAGTGGTCTGGAAGAGGGCAGTTAATTTGTCCGCATCCACAGGAACTCATAGGGGAAAGTAATCAAATATTGACTAAAGAATGTTTTTCATCCAACGCGAAACAATATAATAAATAAAAATAAATAACAACATTGACACTTATGCAGCGTGACAAAAACCAGTAAGCCTACGCCATTAGATGTTATTTGGGAAAACTCGTATATATGTAATTCCACTGTCCCAGCCTGCTGGGAGTTGCTGCAATGATCACAAAAATTGGAAGGAAAAAATAAGTAATAGGTTGTTCTTTAAAAGCCAGGATTACTGTTGGTATACATTTTCTTTACACTACTAGGGACCAGGATCTTGAATTTAGAACTGCACGTGGTTAACCACAACTATTAATCAAATTAGCAGCACCCATATAAACAAATAGATAAGGCATGAATGAGCATTCATATGTAATGTATTCTTAAATAGCATGAATAGTAGACATTATTACATTTGCATTGTTTCATTTGTACTTTGGCCACAACCACAGCACGGCTGCTGTAGCCACCAGAAAACTCACACCCCATACACAGAGCACCGAAAGAAAAAAGGTAAACTTAACCTGGTCTCCAACACAGTCAGACATATTGTTATTAGTGACCAGACACCATCAAACAGCTCTTGAAGCCCAAAGCTTGTTTTCCTTTCCCACTCTATAAAGTGTGTATTTCGTTCCAGCAGAGAGGTGAAAGAGAGGAGCACATGGAAAAGATGGGAGTGATTTAGTGTCTTGCTGGGAGAAAGCAAGAGAGTGAGGAGAAAGCAAGGAGGGAGGTAAGGGTAGAGAAAGGCCAGGATTTGGATAAACCCAGAGGCAATGTGCTGAATGTACAATGATCCCTTCAACAAACACAGAGACAGACTGACAAACTAAGAGACAGAAAGATGGATCAACATTATGGGAACGGAGCTGGGGTTAGGGTTAGATCAACAAAAGCACCATGACAACATTTTACAGTTTAGTGACATAAAACACACTCTACCCAAAATGCAACAGATGGATGCAGTGATAGAACAGTTGGTTGGCAGTGTGTTTGCTTGTGTTTACCTTTTGCTTCACAACTGCTAGCTACAAAAACCACCTTATGAGACTGGGAGACATTTCTCCAGCACATCAGCAATTGGACCAATCCACTTTCCCGCTCCACACTGCGAAAGACTATGTGAAAAGGCCTCACATTCCATAATTTTGTCAGTAGGAGGATAACCTGTTTGTGTCATGAGTTTTCTGGGAAGTTTCTGGGGGTGTTTTGAAAGGTGTTTTTGATGTAGCAGTATTGCAAAACAGGTCCAACCAGGAATTCTGAAAACCCATATTTTGTTAAATATCCTTTGGCTCTTGTTCACCTACCCAGTCCTCCCCACACACCCAGGGAGGTGTCTCAAAGCTGATGACCGGGAGGAAGGCTGCAATCTCCAGCCATCTAATAAAAAGCTCTGCGTCAGTCACTAAGACCCCAGACAGAGAACCACCTAAAAAGAAGGAAAGAGATATTAAGAGGTGTGGAGAAAGTGGAATTTGAGAAGGGTGAAGAGAAATAATTGAAAGGGAGTTGGGAGAAAAAACATGAGGGAGAAAGTTGTAATGGTAAATAAATGGTAGAGTAAAATGGGAGGGATTTGTCTTTTATTTTGCCAAAAACCAAAGCTGTTTCATTTTTGTGGCAGCGTAGTCAAACAGAATTTTAAAGGTGATGCAGTTGATGTTACTTTAAATCAGGTCTTGTCGAAGTCTTAATGGCAGGACTAGCAGTGAACCAAAGAAAAAACAAAGCAACAGACATATTGAGTAATGATATTAAATGAGCATGCCGTTTTTACATGATAACTTGTGTATTTTTCACTCCATTTTTCAGAACATTTTTGACTGATATAACAAAACCATGTTTTGTATGCAGTGTCTTTTGTCTATGCTGCACAAATATACAAGTAAGGCAGTTATTCTTAATGTTTGGAGACAAATATCCATGGTATTACCTACTGCGTCGGGAATTATAAAGTTGTACCCCAGCAGAGAATGGTGTAGCAGGGATGGAATTAGTCCCTTCAGTCCTGACGAGCTCCAATCAGACTGCAGTGGAGGCATCTGCACAAACACAGGCTTGTGGCTCGACCTGGTGTAACCGAGAAACCAGAATGAGTATGAGTTAGTAAGAGAGCGAAATGAAGAACAGTTCAGGGCATTATCAGGAAGATATTAGTTATGCTATATTGTTTTGTGTGTTTATTTGTATAAAGAAAGAATCCAAGTATCCTCTTTTTGCCCCCACCTTGTCCCAACAGTCAAGATGGTCTGCTCTTCTATCTTGGCTGCCACATCCGCTAGCTGGCCGATGTACTGGTCCCCACCATTTAAGGCAACTGGATTCTCCTCTGCTCCCTCAAAAAAGATGTACTCCATGCCAAGACGGGCCTTGAGCGAGCCCACCTGGTCCAGAAACCAGGTGACCGCCTCAGGGTTGCTAATGTTTAGCTTCACGCAGAACTGCCCATGCCACTTGGTCAGCACTGGCACCTGGACAAACCAATTGAAGGAGTCAAGTTTATGCAACTGTATGTAAAATGAACACGCCATACTCTGACATAAGTTGAGTTGCAAATAAAAAACACACAAAAGGGCACTTTTTTCCCCTGTCATCCAGATTACAACCACTCAACACCGAATGCAAATCTCCCAACAGCAGTTCCAACAATGGCCCTAGGGCAGGATTGGATCGGTTGCTTACCAGACGCCTCTGTGAGGCTCCCTGGAGGCTGAGCCAGTAGGCCTCAGTACCGTCCAACAGGGACTTCTGGAACTGATTGGTGTCCACACTCAGGAACGGTGACAAGGTGATGGAAATGTTTAGAAGCTTTACAAGTGGGAGGTCTCGGAGTTCCTTGGTCTGTCTCTTGGACATCCCCCTTTTCCTGCCAGCGAGGTAGTCATGGTCCTTTAGCAATTGAGAAAGAGAGAGAGAGAAAGAGATATTGGAAAAGTCGACTGAAAGAGTAACAAATGAAGGGAATGATCGACAATCTGTAGAGACCATTTTGGGAAAAACGTTTGCCCTTTTTTGGGAGTTATTCCGCAGTTGAATTTAAGCAAGATTTTTAAGTAAGTACGCCATGTTTAAATTGGCAATGATGCATTTGACAAACCACCTTAAATTGCATGTATTATTATGAAATGTCTTAATTATGTAATTATTTTCATAATAACATGAAAGAAGAGCTAGAACCCCCCAACAACCTTCTACTTTGCAATAAACTAGCTTACTGATTCAACCTGCTGCAACTGTAAATGCTAACCAAAATATGGGGATCTTCCCTCTTTCAAAACCATTGAACCGTTTTTTGAGAGTACAAAAAAGTATGGTATTTTTACTTATGTAACAACACTGTAATAAACTAAGATGACCTCTTTTAACACAGCGGTTGAACTTTGACATTAATTATTGTGTAACATTGTCAGTCCTAAGACAAATACTTTGTACTTTGCCATTATGCTGTAGCCGCAGCGTAGGCATAGAACAAATCTAACACATTGTCAAAAACTTCTTGGGTGTAGTGCAGAGGAACCAGGCGCAGAATATCATGTTCACTGGGTTTATTAAAAGAAAATAATCCAGACAATGCCCCCAAATATAGCAATCTGGCATTGGCCTTTCTAAGAAAATGCCTACTAAATTATCACCTTATCGCCCAGAGAATTGCATGATAAATCTGCAGTAGGGTGCTTTTCTTGCCATGGAGTCAAGTCAAAAACAGAGACTGAGGCTATGGAGCCAGCTATTGGAAAAGCCCTGACCAAGTGGAGGCATTGGCTCAAGGGAGCGAGACGCTTGTTTGTAATCTGGATGGATCACCAGAACCAGGAGTACATCCAGGCAGTGTGGAGGTTGAACCCTCGCCAGGCCAGGTGGGCATTGTTTTTGACCCGGTTCAAGTTTACACTCTCATATATTGGGCACAAAGAATGTCAAGGAGGACGCGTTGTCTCGTCTGTACGATGCCGAGGAGAGGATAATAAATAATACACCTATCCTTCCCCCCTCCTGCATTGTGGCCCCATTGTGTGGGCTGTGGAGGCAGACATCGAGCGTTGCATTGCGCACAGAGCCATCTCTGCCTCAGTGTCCCACTGGGCGTATGTATGTGCCGCTTGATGTTCGTGACCGCCTCATATGTTGGGCGCATATCTATCCTGCTTCAGGTCATCTGGGTGTTGGTCGGACAGTCCGCTGTCTTACCAACAGATATAGTATAGGTAGCCTGGCTCGGCCAAGGATGTGAGGGTGTACGTCTCCTCTTGTTATGTGTGAGAACCTTCCAGGCACAGTCCAGTAGGTAAACTACTTCCCCCAAACACCTGGACATCGAGGTGGGTCCGGCATACTCTGTGCATTCCATCCTCGATTCAAGGCGTCGGATGGGGGCCTTTAGTATCTTGTGGAGTGGGAGGGGAACGGCCCGGAGGAGCGATGCTGGCTACCGGCTGGGTATCCCTGTCGCCCGGATCGCCCTGCACCACGTCCTCCAGGCAGGCCCTGGGGCCAGTGTTGACGCACTGCTGAAGCGGACTACAGTCAATACTCCCCCTGAAGCTCGGCAATCTTTGACGAACAGACTTTGGTGTTCTACGTCAGAGGCATTCTAGCCTGACCGTTCCACTGTTAATTACTTCCTTCCTTGTCATGTCATGTCATTGAACACATCTGGTGTCCGTCCCCTCATTAGGATAGGTTATATAAGATCCCTCTGTGTACGGTGTCTTTGTGTGGTATTGTTTCGTGTGACTTAGCTGTGTACGTAAAGTGTCATGGGCTCTAGTTTGCTGTGCAACGGCGCATCTGTTGTTATTTTCATTGTCGTGTACTGCCGAGTACCTTTTGGTTTTGCTTCCAGTTTTTGTATCCGAGTGCGACCTTTATTAAATACTCTTTGTTTGAGCATCACTCCTGCGCCTGGCTCCTCTCTCCCTCTTTATCCAGCCCGTTACAGGATAGGCCTATTAGCTGTAGAAAATATAAAGAAAATACAAAATTTACTTAATTAAATGCTAAATGTATGTAAATTGCCATTGGGAATGTTAAACACCATTCTGGATATCTTTGCTTGGTGGGCAGAAATGCAGATTTGTCAGGTTTGCCTTGTCTCGTACGATTTGTTATTTACACGTTCAACTATGGGGACCTGAGAAACTGCACAAACTAAAGTTCTGACCCTGTAGGAAGTTCTCAAGGACTGAGAGGCCTCTTCAGATGGTCGAGCCTGACAACGTCTGACAAGGTCAATAACTACAAGAAAAGAGTTGTGGCAGTTTAAGACCATGTCATTTGGATTGTTCAATGCGCTAGCATTATTCAACTGGCTGACGGAAGAAGTACTGGAAGATATTCACTCAGAACGCTGTCTTGTATACCTGTATGATGTGCTAGCACATGGGCCTAGTTTTGATGCTGCATTTGAAGCTCTAAAAGGAGGTCTTGTTAAGAATCCTAGACATTCTTGCCTCAAGTTGCACCCTGTAACAAAGGGAGGTCACGTTCCTTGGACACAGAGAAAGCCGGGATGGTGTCATATGGCAGGCAAAGTCGCTGCAGTACAGCCTTGTCCGATTCACAACAATGTCCACCAAGTACGGCATTCTTGCGTTAAGCTCGTTACTACATATGTATTATGGCAAGCTTCTCTACAGTTACTCCTCCTTTGAACTGGCTCCTTTAGAAAGGGATTAACTTTCATTGGAATCCAGAGCAACAGGGCTCCTTCAACGTGCTAAAACAGGGCTTTTGCAAAGCTCCTGTTCTTGTTGCTCCACAGAGAAACTGGGGCAGTCCTGAAGTCAACCCTGAAGATAAATGAGTGGTGGCATACTATAGCTGCATTCAACATGGCTGATAGGAAACAAATGCTCTACACATAATGTCTCCTCACCATCTCTGCAGCCTCTCCTTTATCATTTGGATGGACCATCCAGCTTTGAAATGGCTCCTATACTTTAATGAACCTGAAGGACACCCAACACACTGGGGGCACAACTCACCACAGCTGATAACCAGAAGGACTGGGATGTTCAACTACCATTATTCTTTCTGGGGTGTCATAGTGCACTACATGTATGAATGGTGTGTGGACAGCCCTTGGACTGTCCAGCTGTGCCTCCAGGCCCAGAGTATGCAAGGCAGCTGCCAGAATGTTTTGGATTTTGCACACAGATATGCCTGGGAGCAAGCAAGGGCAGCTGGGGAGTGACAAAAGAGACTGTAAGAGGAGCATGTGAGAGGGAACAATAATACGGCTGGGTAACTGGTCTGGGTGTACGGCCCAAAAAGGGCGAGAGGTAGGAGCCTCAAGCTGGGTGATCAGTCAGGCGGGCTAGATGCCAGAGCTGTGCTCGAGACCACCTAAAGCGAGACCGAGACGAGACCGAGACCGAAGGGGGCCGAGACCGAGACGAGACCAAGACCGAAGGGGGCCGAGACCGAGACGAGACCGATACCGAAGGGGGCCGAGACCGAGACCAGTCATATCAACACTAAATAATATTACATGTTTTTGGTCCAGTGACCAATGTAAAAAAACACTTGACCAACAGCATCAGATCATCTACTGTGTTGTCATCCTGAATTAAATGAATTTTATTAAAAGAGTATGTAGGCCTATTTATTGTCTTATGTAACCATAAAATACGAAAATAAAACCATGATTTTAAAATGCACAGGCTATGATATAAACATTTCTAAAATTCGAATAAATGAAAATCCATCAAACTGTATGTCCTATGTTGATGTAGTAAATGCTAACACATTTTAGATCACAAGCGACTTGCAATCAAATGATTTGCGCATGATTGGCCGATAAACAAATCTATTTATAATTATTTTTCCGTCCACAGTCGGCACGCAGCTTCAGTTGTTTGTCTGCTTAAGCAGGACACGCAAACGAACTGGTTGCACTGCGCACAGTGTTCATTAGTCTTGTTACGAGTGCACATGAGACAGCAGCAGTGTTCATATAGATCAGACCGAAACCCGTCCAGTTTAATGAAGATCGGACCAAAACGGGTCCAGTTTGATATAGATTGGACCATAACCGGTCTAGTTTTATGCTCTTTCTGCCGTATGCCCCCGGACTTATGTATGTCCCACGTCCTTCTGTGTGCATGAGTAATTTCATTTATCGCCCATTTGTAGTAAGCCTATTAATAATTATTGTTTATATTCGTTTAATTTCGATATAAAACAATATTTTGTTGAAGTCTCTTGTAGGCTATATGAATACACTGTGGTTCATTCGTTATTAATTATTGAGTACAATAGGCGCATGACACATGAATGGGGCTGTATGTATTTGCCGGAATTCGTTCTGTTTATTTAGTGAAACATATTTCTTTATAAACGTACCTCTTTTTTGTAGTTCAACCAAGCCAATCAGACTATTGTCTATATGTGTTCTCATAGTATTTGTCTGTGTATCGCCCATTCAACCATTGCCATCATAGGCTCAATGAAGTGTGATTGGTGTCTGGGTACCGTAATTAGGGTACCAACTGTCACGAATGGTGTGGGGGCGTGGCTACACAGACCTTTCGGTGATTCACTTCCTTGTTTATGTTTTGTCACTCAGCTGTTTCTGCTTGTAATCAATGGGATATAAGAGGGTCGCGAGCAGTGCACTCATTGCTTCGCATTGTTCTATGTCACATTGTTTGTAGAGGTGAGTGTTTTTGTAACACGTTTGAATTGTTGTTTGAAGGTGCTTGTTTTAAGTCGCTATATGCGCATTTTCCTTTCATTCGACCAGTACGTGTTTTTGTCGCCGTTTACGGTTTGTTTTATGTTTTGTCATTAATAAACCTGACCCAAACGGATTACCTTGGCTCCTGCACATGGCTTCATCCACACTACACCCGACGAGTCGTGACAGAATGCGAAGCCCACAAAGAAGCCAGCGGAGCCAGCAGACGGTGAGTGGATTCCTCGGGGGGGCAAGCTATAGCGCCCCGAAGGATGAAGCTCACCGTCGCACCACGGAGCAGTGGGACTGGGGTAAGCCGGAGACGCCCGAAGAGGAGTATAGGCGCCTCCGTGCTTACTTCGGGTATGAGCCACCGATGCAGCTATCAGGGCCGATTACATCGGGTCCGCGGTCCCTCCCGGAGGAAGGCAAGAGGGCACCCCGAAGGCGTCCCAAGAAGGTTTTTGGGGGAGCTAAGGAGGTGTTCCGGGAGGACCGCGGAGAGAGCACCCACGGTCCTGGTGCTGCAGGAACGGCCCCCACTGCTCCGGGGCTGCAGACAGGGGGAGGGAAACCCCTGGAGCTACAGCCACTACCCCGCCGTGGGAAGACCCTTTTCTGCCGCCGACGACAGGGACAGAAAAACCCCCGGGGGTTGGATGAACAGCCCTCAGCTGTTATTAGGACGTGGTGGAGGACATGGCTGGAGCTACAGCCACAAACCCCGCAGTGGGAAGACCCTTTTCGGCCACCGACGTCAGGGACAGAAAAACCCCCGGAGGGGTTGGATGATCAGCCCTCGGCTGTTATTAGGACGTGGTGGAGGACATGGCTGGATTTACAGGAGCCAGCGCCTGAGATGGTCGCCACCACGCTTGCGCCTGAAATGGTCGCCGTCACGCCAGCGTTCACGATGGTTCCTGCCGTCCCGCCAGCGCCCAAGATGGCTACCGTCGTCCCGCCAGCGCTCAAGATGGCTGTTGCCGTCCCGCCAGCGCCCAAGATGGCTGCTGCCGTCACGCCAGCGCTCAAGATGGCTGCCGTCGTCCCGCCGGCGCTCAAGATGGCTGTTGCCGTCACGCCAGCGCCCACGATGGCTCCCGCCGTCACGCCAGCGCCCACGATGGCTCCCGCCGTCACGCCAGCGTCCACGATGGCTCCCGCCGTCCCGCCAGCGCCCAAGATGGCTACCGTCGTCCCGCCAGCGCCCAAGATGGCTGCCGCCGTCACGCCAGCGTCCACGATGGCTCCCGCCGTCCCGCCAGCGCTCAAGATGGCTGTTGCCGGCACGCCGGCGCTCAAGATGGCTGCCGTCGTCCCGCCGGCGCTCAAGATGGCTGTTGCCGTCACGCCAGCGCCCACGATGGCTCCCGCCGTCACGCCAGCGCCCAAGATGGCTACCGTCGTCCCGCCAGCGCCCAAGATGGCTGCCGCCGTCACGCCAGCGTCCACGATGGCTCCCGCCGTGCCGCCAGCGCTCAAGATGGCTGTTGCCGCCACGCCAGCGCTCAAGATGGCTGCCGTCGTCCCGCCGGCGCTCAAGATGGCTGTTGCCGTCACGCCAGCGCCCACGATGGCTCCCGCCGTCACGCCAGCGTCCAAGATGGCTACCGTCGTCCCGCCAGCGCCCAAGATGGCTGCCGCCGTCACGCCAGCGTCCACGATGGCTCCTGCCGTGCCGCCAGCGCTCAAGATGGCTGTTGCATCGCCGCCCACAATGGCTGCCGCATCGCCGCCCACAATGGCTGCCGCATCGCCGCCCACAATGGCTGCCGCATCGCCGCCCACAATGGCTGCCGCATCGCCGCCCACACTGGCTGCCGCATCGCCGCCCACACTGGCTGCCGCATCGCCGCCCACAATGGCTGCCGCATCGCCGCCCACAATGGCTGCCGCATCGCCGCCCACAATGGCTGCCGCATCGCCGCCCACAATGGCTGCCGCATCGCCGCCCACAATGGCTGCCGCATCGCCGACCACGAAGGCCGCGCCACGACTACGCTCACGATGGCCGCCGCCACGACTACGCTCACGATGGCCGCCGCCACGACTACGCTCACGATGGCCGCCGCCACGACTGCGCTCACGATGGCCGCCGCCACGACTGCGCTCACGATGGCCGCCGCCACGACTGCGCTCACGATGGCCGCCGCCACGGCTACGCTCACGATGGCCGCCGCCACGACTACGCTCACGATGGCCGCCGCCACGACTACGCTCACGATGGCCGCCGCCACGACTACGCTCACGATGGCCGCCGCCACGACTACGCTCACGATGGCCGCCGCCACGACTCACGCTCACGATGGCCGCCGCCCGACTACGCTCACGATGGCCGCCGCCACGACTACGCTCACGATGGCCGCCGCCACGACTACGCTCACGATGGCCGCCGCCACGACTACGCTCACGATGGCCGCCGCCACGACTACGCTCACGATGGCCGCCGCCCGACTACGCTCACGATGGCCGCCGCCACGACTACGCTCACGATGGCCGCCGCCACTACGCTCACGATGGCCGCCGCCACGACTACGCTCACGATGGCCGCCGCCACGACTACGCTCACGATGGCCGCCGCCACGACTACGCTCACGATGGCCGCCGCCACGACTACGCTCACGATGGCCGCCGCCACGACTACGCTCACGATGGCCGCCGCCACGACTGCGCCCCCGATGGCCGCCGCCACGACGGCGCCCACGATGGCCTCCGCCACCACGTCGCCCACGACGGCGGACTCTGAGCTGCACAAGATGGCGGACTCTGAGCCGCACAAGATGGCGGACTCTGAGCCGCACAAGATGGCGGACTCTCAGCCGCACTAGATGGCGGTCTCTCTGCCGCACTAGATGGCGGTCTCTCTGCCGCACTAGATGGCGGCCTCTCAGCCACCGAGGCCTTTTCAGGGCTGGACCTGCGGTCCTGGACTGACCCTTTTGGGTTTGACTGCGGGTTCTCTCCTGTTGCTCCCTTGTTTTGGTTTTGTGTTTCCGTTCGGCTATCTGGGGAGCTAGCCTTTTAGTGGGGGATACTGTCACGAATGGTGTGGGGCGTGGCTACACAGACCTTTCGGTGATTCACTTCCTTGTTTATGTTTTGTCACTCAGCTGTTTCTGCTTGTAATCAATGGGATATAAGAGGGTCGCGAGCAGTGCACTCATTGCTTCGCATTGTTCTATGTCACATTGTTTGTAGAGGTGAGTGTTTTTGTAACACGTTTGAATTGTTGTTTGAAGGTGCTTGTTTTAAGTCGCTATATGCGCATTTTCCTTTCATTCGACCAGTACGTGTTTTTGTCGCCGTTTACGGTTTGTTTTATGTTTTGTCATTAATAAACCTGACCCAAACGGATTACCTTGGCTCCTGCACATGGCTTCATCCACACTACACCCGACGAGTCGTGACAGAATGCGAAGCCCACAAAGAAGCCAGCGGAGCCAGCAGACGGTGAGTGGATTCCTCGGGGGCAAGCTATAGCGCCCGAAGGATGAAGCTCACCGTCGCACCACGGAGCAGTGGGACTGGGGTAAGCCGGAGACGCCCGAAGAGGAGTATAGGCGCCTCCGTGCTTACTTCGGGTATGAGCCACCGATGCAGCTATCAGGGCCGATTACATCGGGTCCGCGGTCCCTCCCGGAGGAAGGCAAGAGGGCACCCCGAAGGCGTCCCAAGAAGGTTTTTGGGGGGGAGCTAAGGAGGTGTTCCGGGAGGACCGCGGAGAGAGCACCCACGGTCCTGGTGCTGCAGGAACGGCCCCCCCACTGCTCCGGGGCTGCAGACAGGGGGAGGGAAACCCCTGGAGCTACAGCCACTACCCCGCCGTGGGAAGACCCTTTTCTGCCGCCGACGACAGGGACAGAAAACCCCGGAGGGGTTGGATGAACAGCCCTCAGCTGTTATTAGGACGTGGTGGAGGACATGGCTGGAGCTACAGCCACAAACCCCGCAGTGGGAAGACCCTTTTCGGCCACCGACGTCAGGGACAGAAAAACCCCCGGAGGGGTTGGATGATCAGCCCTCGGCTGTTATTAGGACGTGGTGGAGGACATGGCTGGATTTACAGGAGCCAGCGCCTGAGATGGTCGCCACCACGCTTGCGCCTGAAATGGTCGCCGTCACGCCAGCGTTCACGATGGTTCCTGCCGTCCCGCCAGCGCCCAAGATGGCTACCGTCGTCCCGCCAGCGCTCAAGATGGCTGTTGCCGTCCCGCCAGCGCCCAAGATGGCTGCTGCCGTCACGCCAGCGCTCAAGATGGCTGCCGTCGTCCCGCCGGCGCTCAAGATGGCTGTTGCCGTCACGCCAGCGCCCACGATGGCTCCCGCCGTCACGCCAGCGCCCACGATGGCTCCCGCCGTCACGCCAGCGTCCACGATGGCTCCCGCCGTCCCGCCAGCGCCCAAGATGGCTACCGTCGTCCCGCCAGCGCCCAAGATGGCTGCCGCCGTCACGCCAGCGTCCACGATGGCTCCCGCCGTCCCGCCAGCGCTCAAGATGGCTGTTGCCGGCACGCCGGCGCTCAAGATGGCTGCCGTCGCCCCGCCCGGCGCTCAAGATGGCTGTTGCCGTCACGCCAGCGCCCACGATGGCTCCCGCCGTCACGCCAGCGTCCAAGATGGCTACCGTCGTCCCGCCAGCGCCCAAGATGGCTGCCGCCGTCACGCCAGCGCCCACGATGGCTCCGCCGTGCCGCCAGCGCTCAAGATGGCTGTTGCCGCCACGCCAGCGCTCAAGATGGCTGCCGTCGTCCCGCCGGCGCTCAAGATGGCTGTTGCCGTCACGCCAGCGCCCACGATGGCTCCCGCCGTCACGCCAGCGTCCAAGATGGCTACCGTCGTCCCGCCAGCGCCCAAGATGGCTGCCGCCGTCACGCCAGCGTCCACGATGGCTCCTGCCGTGCCGCCAGCGCTCAAGATGGCTGTTGCATCGCCGCCCACAATGGCTGCCGCATCGCCGCCCACAATGGCTGCCGCATCGCCGCCCACAATGGCTGCCGCATCGCCGCCCACAATGGCTGCCGCATCGCCGCCCACACTGGCTGCCGCATCGCCGCCCACACTGGCTGCCGCATCGCCGCCCACAATGGCTGCCGCATCGCCGCCCACAATGGCTGCCGCATCGCCGCCCACAATGGCTGCCGCATCGCCGCCCACAATGGCTGCCGCATCGCCGCCCACAATGGCTGCCGCCACGACTACGCTCACGATGGCCGCCGCCACGACTACGCTCACGATGGCCGCCGCCACGACTACGCTCACGATGGCCGCCGCCACGACTGCGCTCACGATGGCCGCCGCCACGACTGCGCTCACGATGGCCGCCGCCACGACTGCGCTCACGATGGCCGCCGCCACGGCTACGCTCACGATGGCCGCCGCCACGACTACGCTCACGATGGCCGCCGCCACGACTACGCCACGATGGCCGCCGCCACGACTACGCTCACGATGGCCGCCGCCACGACTACGCTCACGATGGCCGCCGCCACGACTACGCTCACGATGGCCGCCGCCACACTACGCTCACGATGGCCGCCGCCACGACTACGCTCACGATGGCCGCCGCCACGACTACGCTCACGAAGGCCGCCGCCACGACCACGCTCACGATGGCCGCCGCCACGACTACGCTCACGATGGCCGCCGCCACGACTACGCTCACGATGGCCGCCGCCACGACTACGCTCACGATGGCCGCCGCCACGACTACGCTCACGATGGCCGCCGCCACGACTACGCTCACGATGGCCGCCGCCACGACTACGCTCACGATGGCCGCCGCCACGACTACGCTCACGATGGCCGCCGCCACGACTACGCTCACGATGGCCGCCGCCACGACTACGCTCACGATGGCCGCCGCCACGACTGCGCCCGATGGCCGCCGCCACGACGGCGCCCACGATGGCCTCCGCCACCACGTCGCCCACGACGGCGGACTCTGAGCTGCACAAGATGGCGGACTCTGAGCCGCACAAGATGGCGGACTCTGAGCCGCACAAGATGGCGGACTCTCAGCCGCACTAGATGGCGGTCTCTCTGCCGCACTAGATGGCGGTCTCTCTGCCGCACTAGATGGCGGCCTCTCAGCCACCGAGGCCTTTTCAGGGCTGGACCTGCGGTCCTGGACTGACCCTTTTGGGTTTGACTGCGGGTTCTCTCCCTGTTGCTCCCTTGTTTTGGTTTTGTGTTTCCGTTCGGCTATCTGGGGAGCTAGCCTTTTAGTGGGGGATACTGTCACGAATGGTGTGGGGGCGTGGCTACACAGACCTTTCGGTGATTCACTTCCTTGTTTATGTTTTGTCACTCAGCTGTTTCTGCTTGTAATCAATGGGATATAAGAGGGTCGCGAGCAGTGCACTCATTGCTTCGCATTGTTCTATGTCACATTGTTTGTAGAGGTGAGTGTTTTTGTAACACGTTTGAATTGTTGTTTGAAGGTGCTTGTTTTAAGTCGCTATATGCGCATTTTCCTTTCATTCGACCAGTACGTGTTTTTGTCGCCGTTTACGGTTTGTTTTATGTTTTGTCATTAATAAACCTGACCCAAACGGATTACCTTGGCTCCTGCACATGGCTTCATCCACACTACACCCGACGAGTCGTGACACCAACGCCCAGCGGCGTGGGATTTGGGCGACAGGAAGGCAGTTTAGGTGTCAAAAAACATGTAAATAGTAGTTTTATATATTGTTCGGTTTGTGATTTTGCAATTCGGAAAACTGGACAAGGTAAAATGCACGTATTTAGGAAAAGTCATGGAGGGACGTCGGTTGTAGCTTTTCAACATTATATATGTATTTTAATTACTAACCGCTGTGTGTTTTCGGACAAATTATTTATTTGTGCTCAATGTGCTGAATATAGGCAAAACGAATATAATGGCAGATTGTGCAGACATGATCGAGCATATGTTTAAGGTTGAAGTATTTTTACGTGAATGGGTGCACCCTCTAGCGACGCTGGGGGTGGGCTTTTCTTCAAAAGTAGATAGCCATTGGCGGGATAAGCCACATCAGAAAAAAACAGTCTGACTCTGGATGAAATACAGCCAATGGAAATACAGCCTCTACATGTCATACTTAAATATTTTGCTAGAAAAAATTGTGGGCGATAATTTCTACGCTGGTCTTGGCTGGTCTCGGAGGAATTTACGAGTCCTTACTGTCCGAGACCGAGTCGAGACCGAGTCCAAATGTAACCGAGACCGTGACGAGACCGAGACCTTAAAAAAGTGGTCTCAAGACCGGTCTCGAGTACTACAGCTCTGCTAGATGCTATACCAGGTAAAGCTGGCACTCTATGAGTACAAAGTTGTCATTTACAGGGACAGAACAGCACCATATCAAAGGCAATTGTAGCAAACCACAAGGGATGGGCAGGACTGACAACAACTGACAAAAGTATTGTCTCGCCGAGGCATTGGCTCTATAAGACCCCTGTAGGTGTCCATTGGTATCTGCCACCGAGACATTGGCAGCAGACCATAAAGTTGCTAGTTGAAGCCTGTGTGGACCACAGATTCTCAATTGGACTGAGATATGGGCAATTTGCCGGCCAGGGCAAAACCTTGAACTCTTCATAATGTTTCTCAAACCATTTCCAAACAATGCGTGTAGTTTGGCATGGAGCATTATTCTGCTGGCAGAGACCAATGCCATTAGGGAACACCATGGCCATGATGTGAATCTGATGTGTGGAACTACAAATTGTTTTTAGAAAAAACTTTTGTGGTGATCTGGTAAGCTTGACCAGCAATATTGGTCCAGCGACTCAGGTACATCAGTCGTTAGTGACTTTCACATGTGATCAAACTATGTGCAAATTAACAAAACAAGTTTTAAGCCTTGGAATTTGTTACGATCGAGATCTAGCTATATATTCTCTACCAAAGCCCCAAGAAACGAAACCTTTCATGGGGAAGGGAATAAATGTAGCCACTGATGTTTTCTTTACCTCCTTGCCAAATACATTTTCTTATACTATGTGTGTAAGTATAATACTTTAATAAATTGCTCATCATGTGTGCATGGATGATATCCATGGTAGGAAACACCGCAGTGACTGAAATTAACTCAATACTTTCTCAAATTTGTACTTATTGTACAATAAAGTACAAATGGGCTCTGGTTTGGTATCAACATTATGCTGTGACAGCTCTTCCTGCTGAAATTGTATCAAACTTTTATAAAGCAGCAAATAAAGTGTCCGATAGAAGTAGGCAAGAGGGGCTGCAATATGCGTTTGAAGGCTATATTCAAGACATACAGGTGAAACAAGGCATCCAAAGAGGTAAACGCATACCGGTCACAGTGAAATAATTAACCACCGCATATCCTACTAATCGAGATGGAGGCTGGGACTAACAATATCAAGGAGCAACACTGTTAATGCAAAGCTGGGTAGGTCTCTATTCACTTATATAATCGTTATTACAAAGCAAACTGACTATGCGAGTATAACAACGTTTAACTATATTTTGATTAAACTGAGACGGTAATAGCCTGCCGAGACCAGAAATATGAGACGCCCATGTTAAAGTCAATGGAGCGCTGTGAAAAACTCCTCTGCCCGAGCTCATTCTTGGCTGTGCTGTGATTGGTCAATCTACATTCTAGGGTGTGGCTTAGCCAAAGGCGAATTAAAAGATAAACCATACATTTTTGGAAAATAATTATGGATTTTGGATATAGCGTTTCCGGAAAAAATTATAACATGGAATTACAGCGTTTCTAAAAGAATGACCACTGTTATCTATGACAGCGAATTACGTTACAATACACCAGCACTTCTGAAAGTCCGGACTCCGGTCCGGACCCGGAGGGAATTCAATCCGGACCCGCCTCCATTTCGTATTTCAACAGCAGTAATTATGTGTAAGAAATTAAAAGTATGGATTCCATACTTTGGTAAACGCACGCCTGTCAAAATCATTTGTCTAGTGTTTATGTCTCTTTGGAGATGATCCGAAATTAAAGCGAAGGCGATATATTTAGAGTTTTCCTCCGTGATTCAGTTGCCATGACATCCAGTAAGTGTATACTTTTGAAGTAATCGGGAGTGAGCCGCGACACTTCACCGCAGTAAAGCGTTTGAATGGGTGCGGAGGATGTCATTGTCCAGGAAAAGTAAAGTTGATGGAGAAAATAGAGTTTTTAAAGATGATTGGACACAGGGGCGGAGCCAGAGGGGTGTCCGGGGTGGCACTGGACACCCCAGACATCTGATTGGCCACCCCGGGTGCCACCCCAAAAATTGTATTCCCTATTGGCAGTTTGATGATGATTGACATCTCATTTGACCGCTTGTTGAAAGAAACGTATTTTGATACGTCGCGGCAAGTTTTTTTTAAATCGAGGACAAAGAGAGATCATTTCCACATTTTTGCTATTGAAAAATCATATATTTGAAGTAAGTATTGTAGTGACCTGGGACCTGTTTATGTGTTAACGTCCCAAGTGTTTAAGTTAATAGTTCTGTGTTTGTAATCTCGCGGGGTTTGGGGGGTATAAGAGGAGGTGACAGGAGTAGTTCGCTCTATCTATATCCTTAGTGAAATGCCTGCTTGTATGGGACTTGTGATGAGACGCTAGCAGCATTTGTATTGTTGAAATGGAGCCTACGTAGTTAAATATCAGAAATGGTGTAAACAAATAATATGTTTAATAACACCTAAATTGTTAGCTGGGGACATGTGGAGAGAAACATTTTCAGACAAAAATAAGTATGTTGTACCTCCCGTTTGACTTTTAGATGGCAATGGTGTTTGTCATGCATATTGTAGCAACCCGAAATTAGTATCCCTATATGGAGCAGTGGGTAGTGGACTCGGCTGCGGAGCCGTAGGGCGCAGGTTTTGAGTCCCCGCTGGACGCTACAGTATCTTAATTTTGTCCAGATTAAATAGTGTAATATTTATGTTACGGAGTATGTAAATGTATTATTATTATTCATCATAATGATTTATTATACTTGACTAACCAATAATGTCAAATTATTCACATTACTAACACGTTTTTTCTAGCACATGTGCCTAGCAATGCAATGACAGTCCTTCATTAAACTGGTCACTACCACTGCTATTTTGATTGAACAAGATGTCCCCTTTTTTGGGTGGCATAGCTGACCTACAAAGCACAAAAAGGGGCAAACATGTATATGCTGAAGGGCAAAGTGAATGTTAAAAAGTTTCACTCTTTTATGGGGTATGTATTAACAGAAAGCACTGGTAACTTTACCGTTGTCTTCAGTCACTCGCTAGCATACACCTGCTTGATTTCACTTTCCTGTGGACTCAGCATGTCAGAAAACACCTCCCCCCTGGGGTTTTTACCCAATCAAATTACGGAGTTCTAGTACCATCCTCCTGGCGCTGGCGCTCGGAATTGATCCAAATAGCAGCACAAACTCATAACGGAGTTCGATAAAATATTGGTGGGGACAATTTGGTCATGTTAAAATATTGGTGGGGACAATTTCGTCGTGAAAATGTTGTTGGGGACATGTCCCCAGCGTCCCCCCCTAAACCTACACCCTTGATGAAAACAGTGATCCAAGTCTGAGAGACACTGACTTATGTTCAAGGGTTCTAGTGAAGTTACCTTTTTGGACCACACCATCTGCTACATTGAAGAAATATGGGTTGAGGGAATTATTACTTCTACCTCTAATCATCAGGATTTATTCATTCTACTTTTATGCCAGGTTATAGGTTTAAATACTAACTTTCTGTCATGTCTATGGACCCCCTGAAATAGCCTCGGACACCCCATGGCCACCCCATGTATAAAAGTCTAGTTCCGCCACTGATTGGACAGAGAGGTATGCGTTCATTTTGCCCCAATCCAGCACGAAGCCATTCTGTTTGATTTCTAACGAGACACTTGGAGTTGTGAAGAGTGGAAATGTCAAACGTCATTATGAAACAAAACACGGTGTTTGTTGTTCCTGTGAGCATAACATGTTCAGATGATTTTACTTGAATCGTGCAGAAAACAGATCGAAGGGATGGAGATATATAAGAGAGAAAGAGCTGAGACAGGACAGAGAATAGGGAATATATTAGTTTGAGGGTAAAGAAAACCTCATTATCTTCACTCATGGGATGCAGACTATTTTAACACACACACACACACACACACACACACACACACACACACACACACACACACACACACACACACACACACACAGTGTTCCTGCAGATGGATTTGTTCCATGAATTGTTGTATGTGCAGGTTTACATACATAAATAAACTGTAGGTGGATTTCGTTTAGTTATTGAGTACAAATCAAACCCAGGGTGAGATCAATATACCAATACAGTGCTAATATTTGAATGGGCCCTGGGCCACTTTGTACTGTAAAATTCGGGCCCCGACATCAAAAAGGCTAAGAACCCCTGCTGTAGACGTTACATTTAGGCCACCATTTGCAAGTCTATGTTGTGTTACCTGGTGACAGACAAGAGGAAATACAGATGAAAAAAATAAAAAGTTCTGACGCTTCTAGTGTTAATGGCCCTTGTTGAGACATTTACTTGGGTATGTTTTTTTTTAAAGTTACTGACACAGTTACATGACGTTTTCTGGGGGTCCTTATCAAATCCATTTTAAATGTCAGGAAGACAATAAGGATTATGTCAGGAAATGTATATTTAAAGTATTTACATGACTTTACTAATTGATGTTCACATGAATTCCCAGACTTAGGGTTTCCCAGCAGAAAATTGCATGTGGCGTTATATTCCTTAGACCTTTCATATCTTGGCACTGCAGGATGGCCATGAATTATTTATTTATTATTTAATTTCTTGTTTCATGTTTTTTGAGTTATAATTAACTTTTTGTAAATGAATGTATTTTGTTCGCCATGCGCTTGTGTCCTGCATCCCATTACGTTACACCACCGGTGCGTTGTCTTCCGACAGTGCATCTTGGTGTCATCACATCCACGTAAAAAGACGCAGCTGTAAAAAGAACGGCCATCATTGCAACATTTTTCTATCACTCTGTGTCCAGTTCTGACGTCCATGTGTTTATTTAGTCACTTTCAACAGTGGTTAGGTTTAATCATGGGGAATCTGACCAGTTTGCGGCTTCGCAGCCCCATACGCAGCACTGGGTGATGCATAGTGTATTGTGAAACAATTCTTCCGTAACCATCATTTACACTTTCTGTGACTTGCGCCACCTTCTATTGTTTTGGACCAGACAGGACCATCCTGTCTCCATCTTGTGGTTTCGGGGAAATACAGAGCCCTTTCATCTTCTTCTGGCTTGTGTTTCATGGAAAATGCCAGTTGACTGCAGTTGAGGTGAACCTGCTCGGCTTCTCACTTCTCCGGGCGGATCGAAGCACAGATCTCTCCGGTAAATAATAGGAGACAGGATCTGCTTCTACACCAATGACAAATGATGCAACAACATAACAGTCAGCTCACGGTACTGTTCTCCTGAACTGTAAACATTTTTCATTAACTGCAAGCCATTCTACAGTCCGGTGGAATTTTCATCATTCATTGTGGCTGGTGTTTATATTCCTTCGCTTGGCAACTTGAAGGAGGCACAAAGTCAGATAGCTGAACAAATACTGGCAACTGAACGGCTACACCTGGACTCTAAGCCTGTTGTAAGAAGTTAAAAAGTGAAGCCAAAGAGATTCTACGTGATTGTCCGGACTGTACTGATTGGGACTTCTTCAGCGCTGATGCAGTGGCTTCAAATATCAGCTTCTGTGAGGATAGCTGCATCTCTACTTAAAACAGGCTTCGCTATAAAAACAACAAACCCTTGTTCACAGCTAATCTTATACTATCAAGGAGGAGGCTTTCAGAAGGGGCGACAGGGACCTACTTGGAGAGGCTGAGTACAACTTCTGAAGGGGGGTTAAACACATAACAAATTACCAAAATAAAATGCAAATCACCCCAGGCTGCCGATGATCTGCTACTTGCCAATGACCTAAACTAGTTTTACTGCAGACCAAAGAAGCAATCCTGTCTGCACACCCCTTTCAGAATCAGGTTTATTGGCAAGTTTTTTTTACACCTACAAGAAATTTGTTTCGACCCATAGCTGCAGAATTTAGGACACACATTGTACAGTGCAAATAGAGCAAGAAAAGACACAACACGAACAGTTCGACAGGTGACCCTTCCTAGTTTAAGTATTGGATTCATATAGCGTGTGTCATATAGATACATGTAGTGGAAAGAAGCCTAGATGTGAGAACAGATTTCAATATGTGCAAAGAGCAGAATGTAGAGTACAGTTGTGCAAATATAGTTCAGGATGTCCCCAATGTCTATCGTATCAGAGCTGATAGTGGACAGGGGGGTAAATTGGGGGAGGGGTGCAAGTGACATGTTCCTTTGACTCACCGTCGTGAGGAAGAAGCTGTTCTTGTGACGGGATGTTTTGGTCTTGATAAGACTGTAGCCGTCTGCCAGAGGGGAGAGTTCTGAATAGTCTGTTACCGGGATGGGAGGGGTCTGCCTCAATCTTCGCTGCCCACCTCAGTGACCTGGCTTAAGAGACGGCAGCTTACATCCTATTGTTCGCTCTGCAGAGCGGATGATCTGTTGCATTCTGTCTTTGTACTTAACAGCGGCTGCAGCATAAGTGGTCAGGATGGACTCAATGATAGCTGTGTAGACCAGGGCTATTCAATTACAAATTCAGTTGGGCCAGATTTTCAAATCGAGAAAGGTTAGTTGGGCCAGTCATTTCAGCGGTGAAGCAGCTCATAATGTCAAATTTTAAAAACCAACACAAACAAATTTATTGAAAAACATGTAAGGTTTATTGTTCAGCTTTTAACTTTGGTCAGTTTGCACAGCAAAAGGTGCATAGAATTTTAAGTTTCAGTGTTGAGACATATTGATAGTAATGTAGGCTACTACCGGCACAGCACGCTCTGCATTGTTTACATGTTGGTAGTTTTGGCGGGACGCAAAATTACCAATCCCACTATGGCCACGCCAAGACCCGCCCTACGAAGCAGTCAGGGGATAGGACCTGTAGATGGACACCTGGCCAATAGTAGTGTGTGAATGCTATTGAAGGGCGGGTCTTGGCGTGGCCATAGTGGGGGGAAAAATATCGCTAGCGGGACCCTATTTTCCCTTTTATACTGTCTATTGTGGAACTACGGGCTGGGCCACTCTGAGGTTGCTTTCGGGCCGCATGTGGCCCGCGGGCCGCCATTTGAAGAGCCCTGGTGTAGACGTTTATCATCATGGACGTTGGTAGTAGGGGTGCACGATATATCGACTTAATACCTTTATTGCGATATCACGTTGCGCGATATCAATATCGAAAATGTCGCAAGAAATGCAATATTTCTTCATACATTTATTTTGTGGAGAGACGCGTCGTTAGGCTTTGTGGCTTAGTTGTGTTCGATTTAAGAGCCCGCTTGAAAACTATATATAATGATCATGTTTGATTGGTCAGTTGCCCTGTCACATGCAAGTGTGAGCGAACAGGTCCACTAAACGAATAGACCCACATTACACGTGACGTATATGTGAGCGCACGGGTCCGATAAACGAACAAAACCACATTACACGTGACGTATGTGTGAACTCTGACTACGTGATTGAAGAGAAATAAAGACAGTCAGACAAAGAGAGAAAAAGCAAGTCAGAGAAGCTAAAGAAAAGTTTAAGCCAACTAATGTCGCTCAAGCTGTTGTGCAAAACTTGCGGTATGGTGATACCAGCCATTTCCCATCTTAAAAAACCACCACAAGCCCTTACTATACGATGAGTGCAAACAATCGTGTCGCAGGTAAATCATCAGAGCTAGCCATATAAACATCGCTAGCGAGGGCTTTTGCTAGTGGTACTAAGTATGATAAGATATGAAGAGACATAAAGAAATCACTAATGCTATCACATACTGTTTGGCCAAAGATATGATGTCCATTTACCCAGTGGATAAAAGGGCTTTGGGAAGCTTCTGAATGAACTGGACAAACAATATCAAATCCCATCCAGCGCCAAATTATAGGAGGGATTTGTGTTTTTACATATGTTTAAGAATATCGAAATTAATATCGATATCGCAATATTCATTATCAATATCGCAGTATCACATTTAGTCAATATCGTGCAACCCTAGTTGGTAGTTTGTACTTCTTGAGCTGCCACAGGCTGTGTAGTCTTGGTTGTGCTTTCTTAGTGAGAGAGGTGATGTTCAGCTTCCACTTGAGGTCCTGGGTGAATGTGTTGTAACAGAGAGAAGAGAAGAGAGGACAGGAAGCAACCTTGTTTCCCCTGCCTCACGTGCTGATTCCTGTTGGAGAGAAATCTAGGATCCCTTTACACGTTTACACGGCACTCCCATGGTGGAGAGCTTACCACTGTGTCATTGGCCGCTATGGGCATAAAAGGGGAGAAACTCACGGTGTGGCCTCCATCCTCCCATGACCTCAACCTTATTGACAACCTTTGGAGCATCCTGAAGCTAAAGATCAATGAGGGTGGGAGGCAGTTCGCATCAAAATAGCAGCTCTGGGAGGCAATTCTGACATCCTTTAAAGAAATTTAAGCAGAAACTCTCCATAAACTCACAAGTTCAATGGATGCAAGAATTGTGAAGGTGATATCAAAGAAGGGGTCCTCTGTTAACCTGTAACTAGCCCTGTTAACCCCTTTGCATGTATGATCAAACCGGTGTGATCTGGCTTGAGTGGTCCCTGATGCGTACAATCACCACTGTGTGATTGGAACGATTCGTTAGAACGCCAAGAAAAAGTGACGCAACAATGACTGGCCAGACCAGACTTATTTAGCTGCCATTAGCTCAAACAGTGTTTATAACTTATTTCCTCAATGTCAAATGTACATTTTTATATATTTTTAAACAATTACAGAGGTAGCAAATATTCAAATCGGAAGGTGAATGATTACTGACATACCAACACCAACGGTCATATTTTGCTAAAATTAAAATAGACTGCTAAACATAATATTAGTTGTTTTCTATTGTCCAGGATACAAATACTCAGACACAAAAACTAATGATGTTAGCAACAACTTACCGATTCGTAAATTGTCTGTAAATAATTACCTTACGTTGGATAGACCTTACAACTCCCAGCCTGCGTTTCAATGGATACAAACATGGCCGCGCACACACAAAATATTCATCCAAAATATCACGACTTCATCAGTACCACCTTAAAAAAACGATATACACTGATGACATGTATTTGTATTACGAAGTATGCAAAAATCGGAATGTATTATTTGTCATAAGCATTTTAAAATATGTGAATAAGAAAATCAATTATTACCACACAAATGATTGCCAGACAGTTAGCTTGTTTATTGATACAAGTGCACATTTCGAGCCGGTAATCATTCAGAACATTCACTATGGCTGCGTCCGAAATTGCGTACTATGTTGAGTATGTACTACATTTAAATAAGAACGTACTTTGCGACCGTTAAAAAAGTATGTTCTATATAGTATGAAGCCGGGTAGTATGAATGGAGTCCGGACGTACTACATGCTCCGTGTTAGAATTTTCTACTTGTATAATCTACCAGGCAAGAGAAGCGTGTTTCCTTCAGGTCCGCGTCCTCCTACCAACACGCATAAAGCAAACCCGTCAATCGTTTACTTATATGATGTTAAACAAATACAATTTAACCACAAAGAAACAAGAAAAGTGTTTTCTAAAGTAGTTACACTTTTTTATTTTTTATTTTATTAACATTTCTAAAGTAGTTACATTTGAAGACTGTTGCGTCTCCGGTTTCTGCCATTTTTAAATATAACGAGAACTCCTCTCTCCTGTTGCGTCATGGGATAGTAAAGTGTCCATCGTATGCACACTTCAGAAACTCGCCGGAGGTAGTAGATCATCCGGGTACTTTTCGCATACTGTTTTTCGAATACTATGATTTCGGACATACTACTCTGCTTGCGTACTGTTTTTCGCATACTATAGAGCAGAGGTGTGGACTCGAGTCATGAATTTGATGACTTCAGTCTCGACTCGACAAAATGTAAAAAGACTTGCAACTCGACTTGGACTTGAACATCAATGACTCGTGACTTCACTTGGACTTGCGCCTTTTGACTCGAGAAGACTTGCTACTTCCCATGAAAACTGGGGAAGAAAATGTTCACACGGCCTCGCCGCTCTCAGTTTATCTGCATCTGTGAAAAAAATGCATGCAGAGAGCACGCGCGCTCCCTGCACGACATCCAATCACTCTAGTCCCACGTTGTTTTGATTGGACATCCAATCACTGTAGTCCCACGTTGTTTTGATTCGACATCCAATCACTGTAGTCCCACGTTGTTTTGATTGGACAGCATCTAAGCAGGAACATTGCAAGACAACCAATGAAGCACAAGCAACAACGCGCCAGTTGGCAAAATGATACCGAATATAGTTTTGTTTGGCTATAAAAAGTACGAGGTAGTCGACAAAAAAAGAGTTGCAATTTGCAAAACATGCGGGTCGAAGATTACAGACGGAGCTGCACACGCACGTCTATGGAGTCATTCCAATTATATTATCAGGTTGGTCCAGTTTTTCAGAAGTGATAATTTTCAGGAGTGAGGATTTTATTGATGACTTGTTTAAAAAAGTTCAGGCTAAAAGGACCCATGTCTATTTGAAAGTTAAACCGTTTTGCAATATGAGGTCAATAAAATACAGGACTGAAGTTGCAATATGTTGTTGAAATACAAGCATTTTTTGTGAAATAAAATTTTCTGTTTTTTACTGTATTTGATTAATGTAATTGTATAAAAAGAGGTTTAAATAAATACAAATCGTACAGACATACATGATTTGTATACATTTTATTTCTGTGGTAAGATGACTTCAAATGACTCGAAACTAAATGGTATGACTTTGGACTCGACTTGAGACTTGTTGGCTTTGACTTGTGACTCGACTCGGGACTTGCCTCATCTTTGACTCGACTTGACTCGGGACTCGAGGGCAAAGACTTGAGACTTACTTGTGACTTGCATAACAATGACTTTGTCCCACCTCTGCTATAAAGTATGGAAGTACACGATTTCGGACGCAGCCATTATCTTTGACAGTCCCTCATTAGTCAGAAAATTATTCGTAGTCGGGAATGAGCACTCAGTCCCGATGGCGTTCAGCTAATTCCCCAGTCTCAAATAATCTTCAGAATTACGTAAAAGTTGACAGACCATACGGTTAACCTTAGATATAACCAAACTAGCTAACGTCAATGCATCGACTACAGTTTGTCAAAAACAACAAAACGTTTTTTTAGAAAAAATATGTTCACATCACAATACGGGGGTTGGGTAAATGATAACTGTTACTTCGTAAAATGGGGTAAACACTGCAAAAGAGCATTTTACAATATACACACGAGCAATGCAATCCAAATAACATGCTAAAAGTTTAGCCATTGCATGAGTTGATGCATTGACTGCTACGCGCTGATAGATGCTAAGTTGTAAACCCCTACAAGTCTCCAGATATTATTCAGGTCGTCTTTTAATACTGCTTTACCTACGTTATTCTTGGTACTTGGCTACTGCAGCAGCCGGTCCTTCTTAGTCACATTATGGATCTCGGTGCGAATTCAGAAATCATGCGCAAAATAATTCTCGCTGAGGGGCCTGAAAGATGTATTTGGAACATAACAGTTGGTGACTTGAAAATTATACTGACCGTCATTTTCATCGACTATTTAGGAAAATCAGTGTAAAAATATAATTTGCATAAAAAATTGGAACGCGGTATATAAGTGCCTCAGGGTCAAATGACCCACCTCTAGCACTTCTAGTGTTAATAAGTATGGTCTGACCAGTGATTGTTTCACCACTTTTAAATGGACGTTGTAGCGAAACCTTCTAATCCACTGGTCTGATCGTACGCATCAAGCCTGATCACACCGTCGTGATGTGCAAAAGGGTTAATGGAGTGAATTGATTTAGGTTTGTATTTGGTTATCTGTTGAAAGCCCTTCGAACCGAAGCAGAGTTGTTGGCTTAGAGCTGTTGATTAAATTTCTCTCCATACAGGCCATTGGTATCCATTGGTCCATTGCTCTGCCCCAATAATCTGTTTGGCTAGCTGACGTTGTAATTCGTACATGTTGGCTTGCCATGGAATGTAAACATTGACCAGGATAAATTAGGTAATTCCTGCGCGTGTAGAATGGCATGCAAATAATCAAATAATTCAGGAGAACAGTACCATAGGTTGACTGTAAAATAATTTCCCCAGCCATTGTTGATGAAGAAACATATTCCTTCTCTTTGTTTTGCCCCAGAGTTCTGTGTCACGATCCTCCAAAAGATTGATAAACCAGGCAATTGCAGCGCTGAGCCCCGTATAGATCTACAGATCTTCGTTTTCATGAAACACAAGGCGGAAGATGAGGAGAGATCTACATTTTTTCCAAACAACACCAAGTAAAGTTTGTCCAGTTCGTTGCTAAGTTAACGCACGTTGGAGTGAAATTTTCCAGGTTGCGAAATCCATCGTCCGCTGCGCCTTGAGCAAACAAGCGACCAAGCTTGCCGTTTCGCCGCTTGACAAAGTGTAACTTATATCAGAATGTCCAGTAATATGATGGATGTTACGAGATTATCTTGGAATATATCCACAGAACTTGTTTCCCTAGTAATTAAGAGTTTAAGATTGCTTCTCTTTAGAATTGTTGCAGAACACTGATTTAAAACAAAAAATACAATATAGTGAATATTTGCACCATTTGTAGACGTTTTAATGTGACTAATCTAATCGCATCTAATAGTATACTGCAGGGACAACTTAATAATAATCAGAAATATTTGATTGTACACAATAAAATGTTGGGAGACAGGTTTGGTCACTCCCTAGAAGTTCCAGGGTAATTGGTTTGTTGTGTGTATTTGCCTGAGGCTATTGAACTGGGCAAGGAAGTGTTACAACAAATAAATGAAAAATAGCAAAGAAAGGGGAGAGAAAATAGTTAGGAGGGATCTACCATGTCGGCAAGGAGGGTGGTGGAATGTTCATTGAGGCTTATGACCCCCTCGCTCAGCTGGTGCCTCCTGAGACGGTTGGAGAAGATCCTTAACTCCCTCTCTACCTTCAGCCCTGAGTCCACACTGGCCAGCAGCTTCCAAAAAGGCAGCCTGGATGGGGTTTGAAAATTCAGTTATTTGCTTAATAAGACCAGTTTATTTTTTATAATAAAAATTAAAGCACATCTAATAGACACATTTTTTACATGCAAAACTGCTGGTGTAGAGTAAAACTTTTTAGTAAACGTTTTTGTACATGTTCTACAATGAGGAATTCAAATGTAAGGGTAAGAGATAGTAAACGACTACATCAATTCAAGGAATACATGCAAAACAAGAACATAGTAATAATAACAAATTGAAATTTAATCTGAAAACAGCGTCAAGTGGATTTCAGAATGTATCTACGTTTGGCATTATTGCAGCAATTCTTCACTTAAGGACCCATATACAGTGAAGGAAAAAAGTATTTGTTCCCCTGCTGATTTTGTAAGTTTGCCCTGAACGCCATATAAAAGTATTTAGACTAGCCTGGATTGATAGTACTGTGCTATACCGGAAATCACTTATAAGTGCTCGATCAGCCTACTTATCTAATCTAATCGACACAAACAAAAATAATCCTAAATTTCTTTTTGACACAATTGCAAAACTCACTAAAAAGCAATGTTTAACCAATGAAGTGGGTCTTCACTTCAGTTGTGATGAATTCATGAACTACTTCGATAAAAAAAAAATCAACATTAGAAAAGAAATTGCAAATTGTACCCTTAACTGCCTCAGTTCTCAAACACTTTGTTGTCCTGAGAGCCCGCAGAGCTGCCCTGATTTGGTTTCAATGGCGACTCTTGAATCTTTTGTACCCGTGTCTCTTGAAACATTTCCAAAATTAATAAATAGTTCAAAATCAACCAACTGTCAACTAGACCCAATTCCAACTAAATTACTTAAGGAGTTACTTCCTGTGCTTGGCCCATCAATGTTGAACATAATAAATTGCTCCCTATCCTCCGGAACAGTGCCAACCTCACTAAAAATTGCAGAAATTAAGCCTCTGCTAAAAAAATGTAACTTAGATCCAGACATTCTAAAAAACTACCAACCAATATCAAACCTCCCGTTTCTTTAAAAAATCATAGAAAAATCTGTCTCACTACAACTTACGGCCTTTCTGAAGACAAATAATATATATGAAAAACTTCAGTCTGGTTTTAGACCCCATCATAGCACTGAGACTGCACTTGTTAAGGTGGTAAACGACCTTTTATTGGCTTTGGATCCTATAGCTTCTTGATCTTAGTGCTGCCTTTAACACTATTGATCACTCCCTTCTCTTGAAAATATTGGAGACCCATGTTGGGCAATAAGGGCATGTTCTTAACTGGTTTAGATTTTATTTATCTGATAGACTTCAGTTCGTTTGTGTAGATGGCCTATCCTCGAAAACATCAAAGGTACGCTTTGGTGTTCCTCAAGGTTTGGAGCTGAGAGAAAACCAATGTTGCATCTTCGGAATATTCAAAACTATTTATCAAATAATGATGCAGACAAAGGAATCTGTGCATTTGCTACCTCAAGAGGGTATTATTGCATTGTTCTATTCTTTGGTTATCCTAATAAATCAGCATAAATAGTTCAATCAGTACTTAATACGGCTGCTAGAATCTTAACTAGGACAAAAAAGATGATCACATTACCCCTGTATTAGCCTCTTTTCTGTTGTTAACGTATAAAGCTTTACATTAACTTGCTCCTATCTACCTCGCTGAATTAGTTCAGCTGTACATACCAACATTATCTGTAAAAGACGGAGGTAGAGCTTTCTCATACTGAGCTCCTCTACTATGGAATGAGCTGCCAATCTGGGTTAGAAAGTGCAAACTTTTAAGTCACCTTTAAAAATGTATCTCTTTAGCAAGGTCAATGCTGAAGTGTAGTATGGCCCAGGGTACGAAGGTAAATGGAAGGCTCGGAAGTAATTTCCGTTTTGCTTTCTTTGCCAGGCGGGTTCTCATTTTCCCTGGGATGTCCTTTCTCCCAGTGGGTCACAGGCTCGCTAATGGGTGGAGTCACAGGCTCGCTAATGTTCTCTTTTGTTCCCTCAATTCGAGTAACTCTGTGAGTAAAACCTAACCTTCCCAGAGTGGTTGCGGTTGACTGGTGTCCCTCGGTTGGTACTTGGTAAAGTGGGTGGATTTTTTCCGGCTTGTTGGGCCCTGTCCAGGGTCTCAGTTTCAAGATTTTTGCTGCTATACTATTGTGCCGGGACGTAGAGAACTAGGCTGTCTAACCTTTCCCTGTGTCTTGTTTTCACATCCCTTCAGCAGGACCCGTACCTGCTAGCCATGCTGTGGGGCTCTAAAAGCACCTTGTGACAACTTTGTTGTAAAATAAATGTTATTGATTGATGTACCTCCTATTTAAGCATTTTTGCAGACCATTTAAAGGGCAACTTTACCGATTTTGCATTTAGCTTTGTATCGGTAGGCAAATGGTAGTATTTTCTAATGACCTTACTCCCACCTCTCAACTCCATCTGATAAGAGAGATATCTTGATTTTAAGTCAGGAAATCCGATGTTCGTGGCTGCCTGTACGAGCCACAATACAGCGAAAAACAGTTGCGGTTGACGGAGGAACAAGAGGCTGCTGCTGCAGAGGAGCGAAGCTTGCCTGGTGGTCATGAGTAAGAGCCCGTACAGAGTCGAGCTGGGGCGGACTGGTGGTGCCAGTGCTCTCACTGTGCCTATGGACACAGATAGAGTCCTGCTGCTGTTGCGAATTTCAGCGATGCCATTTTCTTCTTGAAGAAATAACTGAATCTGCATTAGAAACGGGACCGCCAGCATGCGTAATAGAGCATCCCAGCTTTGATTCACACGAGCTTTGGAAACTTATTTCAGGATTCCGAAGGTCAATTGGAAACGCCAGCCAAAGCCCGCAGGGACAAACGGACGCTTCAGTATACGTGAGTATTTATTTGTTGTTCACGTCAGTTAGCTGAGCTATCGGTTACATTAACATATATGCTAGCTAGCCTATTGTTGGTGCAAATTGCTTGCGTTGCTAACGTTGTGCTTATTGTTTTCAGACATTATCGCCTAACAGCCTACCGTCATTTCGTGGAATGGGTCCTGCAAGGAGAGAGACTGGGGAAAGGCTATATCGTCTTGTTTTGCCTGCCTGTGTTGTTCAGGACATCAGACTGAGATTTCCAGCTCCTGACGGACAATACTGTGGCTATCAAGAAACTGCTGAAGCTCTGAAAGAGCTATGAGTGTGAAATAGTTTATATTATGTTTAAAAACAATAAAAGTTCAAAGTCTATAATGTATTACTTTGATTTACAATAGAGTACAGGGAAATATGAAGAAATGTATATACTTTTATTAATTACAAATATTCTCGAAACTTGGGGTGGTTGATAGCCCGCAGCAACTGTTTACACCGCTCAACGGGAAAACGATGGAAACTAACTACATGACCTTTCCTTGTGTTGGATGTACATCCCGGTACAACGCGGTGAAGTGGCCCTTTAATGTAAATGGTATTGCCTTTTTCAGCAGGATAAGTGCTTGCCACAATGCAAAGATTTGTTCAGGGATGGTTTGAGGGACACAATTTGATGGTGTTGACTTCAAATTCCCCAGATCTCAATCCAATTAAGCATTTGTGGGATATGCTGGACAAACAAGTCCAATCCATGTATTCACCACCTTGCAACTTACAGTACCTAAAGGATCTGCTGCTAATGTTTTGGTACCAGATACCACAGCACACTTACAGAGGTCTAGTGGAGTCCATGTCTTGGTACCAGATACCACAGCACACCTTCAGAGGTCTAGCGGAGTCCATATCATGGTACCAGATACCACAGCACACCTACAGAGGTCTAGCGGAGTCGATGTCATGGTACCAGATACCACAGCACACCTTCAGGTCTAGTGGAGTCCATGTCTTGGTTCCAGATACCACAGCACACCTACAGAGGTCTAGTGGAGTCCATGTCTTGGTTCCAGATACCACAGCACACCTACAGAGGTCTAGTGGAGTCCATGTCTTGGTTCCAGATACCACAGCACACCTACAGAGGTCTAGTGGAGTCCATGTCTTGGTACCAGATACCACAGCACACCTACAGAGGTCTAGTGGAGTCCATGTCTTGGTTCCAGATACCAAAGCACACCTACAGAGGTCTAGTGGAGTCCATGTCTTGGTTCCAGATACCACAGCACACCTACAGAGGTCTAGCGGAGTCCATGTCATGGTACCAGATACCACAGCACACCTTCAGGTCTAGTGGAGTCCATGTCTTGGTACCAGATACCACATCACACCTACAGAGGTCTAGTGGAGTCCATGTCTTGGTTCCAGATACCACAGCACACCTACAGAGGTCTAGTGGAGTCCATGTCTTGGTTCCAGATACCACAGCACACCTTCAGAGGTCTAGTGGAGTCCATGTCTTGGTACCAGATACCACATCACACCTACAGAGGTCTAGTGGAGTCCATGTCTTGGTTCCAGATAACACAGCACACCTACAGAGGTCTAGTGGAGTCCATGTCTTGGTTCCAGATACCACAGCACACCTTCAGAGGTCTAGTGGAGTCCATGTCTTGGTTCCAGATACCACAGCACACCTACAGAGGTCTAGTGGAGTCCATGTCTTGGTTCCAGATACCACAGCACACCTACAGAGGTCTAGCGGAGTCCATGTCATGGTACCAGATACCACAGCACACCTTCAGGTCTAGTGGAGTCCATGTCTTGGTTCCAGATACCACAGCACACCTTCAGAGGTCTAGTGGAGTCCATGTCTTGGTACCAGATACCACATCACACCTACAGAGGTCTAGTGGAGTCCATGTCTTGGTTCCAGATACCACAGCACACCTTCAGAGGTCTAGTGGAGTCCATGTCTTGGTTCCAGATACCAAAGCACACCTACAGAGGTCTAGTGGAGTCCATGTCTTGGTACCAGATACCACAGCACACCTACAGAGGTCTAGTGGAGTCCATGTCTTGGTTCCAGATACCACAGCACACCTACAGAGGTCTAGCGGAGTCCATGTCATGGTAGATTTATTTCATAACAGTGAGCATTTGCGCCAGATGTAATAACAACCAGTGACACAGATCAAGAGATATCTGAAGCTGTTATTACGCCTCCAAATAACAGAATTTGCTTGCAGATGCACTCTATTAGACAAATACATTTGCGCTATCAAATAATATTATAGTATGATTAAAATAGTCAGATTTATATGAATATATGTGCAAAACTACAGCCACATGGAGGTTTAATGGTCAATATTGTGCATGTTTTTAGACATACTTAATACGCATTGATGAAAGTCTTGGTTCATAGAAAATTTACCATATGGCAGTAGCGGAATATGATTTTAAGGAACACATTATGGAGCATCTGATTGTTCCAAATAGCAGAGTAGTTACTCGTAAGGAGATGACCCTATGTCCAGTTAACGGAAAATCCAATGTTAGCAATACTCTTGATCAAATTCGGTGGGCAAAGTGAGCTTACAGAGTTGGTCAATCCAGAGGCTTGCTACAGCAGAGGCCAACTTAATTTAACTGCTAAATGTTAACCTAATCGTCACCAAAAGTAACATATACAATAGATTTTTACAAGTGAACTGTTGATTCGTTATTGAACTAGATGAACATTTTTCTTGCAATCTGTTATGCTCATTTTACGAAGCGTGACAATTTTAGTGGAGGGGACTGTACCCTCCACCCTGCTTTGGCCTAGTTAGTTAATTAATGCAACACTTAATACACACCTAAAACAATTAAAAAAAGCAGACTACAAAAAAGTTAATAGGTGCAATATGTAAATATGTAAAGTACAAATGACCAGTGAGAGCAATGAGTGAACATGAATGTGGGGAGCAGGCTATAGTCAGTTTGTTTGGTACCTGGGGCATGTTCCTGAGGTCTACTGCTGTAGGAAAGATACTGTTCTTGTGGCGAGTAGTTTTTGTCTAGATAGACCTCAATCGTCTGCCAAAACATGTTTTCTAGGTGTGAGTAGTTAGAGTCAGGTTGAAAATTAAATGTTTTATTTTTCGACTTCTAGACTTTGTCTCATATGGAAGAAAACCGTAAAGTAAAGGTCTGCACACAGGCAATGCAACAGCAGTCAACTTATCAACAGAAATACTCATAGTAAAAAGCTTTACAGCTAGCACGGCTGGTCAGAATTTAATATAGTGAGGCTCGACGCTTAACTCACACTAAAGAAAAAGTCACAATACAGCAAAATAAAATCCTACGTCCTCGTTTGTGCGAGACCAATTATAAAATGCAGAGAATCTATTTATTATTATGCTAACACTCAGCCTTATGCACTCACAATCTCACACAAATTGGCACTTTCCCCTGTCAAGTTGAGCAGAAATATAAAACCAATGCAATGCTAAAAAAATAGGATATAGTCCAGTGATTATAATGGATTATTATTTTAACATATACAAATGTCCTCACAGTTGTCTGCTATTAGTTGTTTGCGAGAGATAATTGCATGTCTTAGTGAAGCCAGAGGAAGCAAGAAAGCCCTGTTTCTAAAAGCCAGTGCACCATCGTTTGGCTAATAGAAAACCTGCATTTTAGGATGTGCTTTAAAATGCCCTAACATTGTTTCTCATTTTCCACTATGTCTGTTGAAATACTATACCCCCACCTGTGGACATCGGCCCTCATACCACCCTCATGCAGTCTGTTTCTGAGCAGACACATGCACGTTTGTGTCCTGCTGGAGGTCATTTTGCAGAGCTCTGCCAGTGCTCCTCCTGCTCCTCCTTGCACAAAGGCGGAGGTAACAGCCCTGCTGCTGGGTTGTTGCCTTCCTACGGCCTCCTCCACGTCTCCTGATGTACTGGCCTGTCTCCTGGTAGCGCCTCTATGCTCTGGACACTACGCTGACAGACACAGCAAACCTTCTTGCCATACCTTGCATTGATTTGCCATCCTGGATGAGCTGCACTACCTGAGACACTTGTGTGGGTTGTAGACTCCGTCTCATGATACCACTACATCAAAAACACCGCCAGCATTCAAAAGTGACCAAAACATCAGCCAGGAAGCATAGGAACTGAGGACCACTCCTTGATTGGGGGTGTCTTGCCTATAATTTCCACTTGTTGTCTATTCCATTTGCACAACAGCATGTGAAAGTGATTGTCAAACAGTGTTGCTTCCTAAGTGGACAGTTTGATTTCACAGAAGTGTGATTGACTTGGAGTTACATTGTGTTTTTTAAGTGTTCCCTTTTGATCAGTGTATATAAACATATTCTAATACGAAAATGCATAAATTCTACATGTAGCCCATTAAAGGTTTATGAACAGGGGTCCTGCTACCCCATGCGTAGTGACATCTTTACAGCATAGTTGAGTATTTGAATGGCATAGAGAAAGGCGTACCGTAACATGTCCATGTCGGGCAGCTGTCTGGGCAGTGAGAGCTGCTTTTGTACCGCCTGGTGAACAGCCCTAAGGTTGCGACCAACACACACAGTGTACTGCAAAGGTGTCCGTTCCAGACTAGAGGGAGACTGCAGGCAAAAATGGTGTCGGCTCTCCATTCCCATCTGCAGAGGAACTTCTGGTGACACAAACACAGCTACACCTGGAAGAACAAGGGATGGGGACAGGGTGCACAAAAACATTTGGGTCAACACCTACTGATTGAATAAGGACCGGAGAAAAACTTATAGTAACCTCAAAAAAGATTAAGATGAGTTAGTGAGAGAATGCATTATGGTTTAGTGCAGTATAATTACAATCCACTCTAAAGACCAGCGCCCGTATTCATAAAGATTTTAAGAATCGTCTCAGAAAACTCTTAATTTAGCTTAAAATCTTTTACTTACTTACTTACTCTTTACTTAATCTTGGCTTAAGAGTGATTCGGGACCGATCTGAGAGCAACTCTAAGTAAGGAAAAAACAAGAACTTTCATCTTAGTGAGGAGGCGGGGCTGACCCCGTTGCTATGTATGACACAATCTATTGAAAACTGTGATTGGTTGGTTGTCCAAGAAGGAAGTATAGGGTTTATTCTACGTCTTCACTTTGAAATTGCATCCGTAATTTTTCCTATTTGACCGTTCTCATACACACACACATTATATATGTGTAAATAAATATTTTTTTATTTACAATGCTGTTAATTTCCTATAAGTTATTTGATTGGCTTAGATTGATTAAAATTGTTCTCCAACTTGAACGTTTATGCCGGGGTACCTATTTCTATTAACATAAACGTCCTCATTTTCCGACGGTGCAATAATTCGGATGTGGGTCAGTGGATCAATTACTCCGACAACACCAGGGAAGCCTGCTATATTCATAAATGCCCGTTTTATTGATTAATCTAAATATATATATATAAATATATTTATATTTGGCTGAATGCCATGTAAGATTTGTGATGAGGTGGCTATTAGTGTTGTTTTCAAATTACTGTGCGCACCTTTAAATGGTTCTTGGGGTTTGATATTTGCAGGAATAATTAGAAGGTTCTCTATTGTGTTAGTTGGAGTTAGACATGGAAAAGAATGAAGCCATCTCTCTTTTGAGACATCTATCTCTCTTTTGTTAACTATAAAGTCGTATTTTCACTTCAATGTTGTTCAGTATTTTGATAAGTTGAAAACACCTTGATCGAAGTGTCCTGTGGAATCAGGAATGAAATAATTATGGATATAAACAAACAAGTAAACAACAATTAATGGCAAATGCATTCACATTTTATTTACATAAAGTGCAAGCAACATTTTACAAGGGTTTAATGAACAGTAGTTTAACCTGCAACTTTTGCTGTGTCACCAGCAGTACGAAAAACTCGCTCTGCTGGCACACTGGTGCCTGGAATGCACAGGTACCGTTTAGCAAGATTACAGTACAGGCAGCCCTTTCTCCTGAGATCTCCACCACTTCATGGCATTTTCAGTCAACGGCAATGCATCTTCTGCTCGGTACCTTATAATCTCTGCTCTGGCTGTCTCGCGTGTTTCCACAATGTTGGATGGATAATTCCGGCGCTCGTCGGCTTTTTCTCTGCCAGCCATCAGACATGCTGTTTAGTTGTCTTTACGCTGCTGCTGGCGCGTGGCGATCACGTCACAGATAGGCAGACTAAATCGAGCAACGTTTAACGCCTTTATCATTAAAAGTGCCAAGAAAAAACATCCATAAAGTCTGACGTGCTTAAATCCAATGTGTTGTTTCCTAGTATCGATACAATAGATCGATTACCTTTTAAAACAATTTTAGATCGATATATGTCGTCCGGAATGCGATCTTGCCGAAGACAGATCGATGTAGTTGGATCATTGTCAAAAAAAATCGATGCAGTAGATTAATCGTTAAACCCCTAATACTTAGCTTACAGGGAACACTGGCTTCTACGTAGGAAACCCCCCTTGGAGTTCTCTGCGGCCCTCCTTGGTAACCTCTGTAGCCCCCCAAAATTGATTTGGGAAACTTTAAGAGTGATGCCGGACACGGTACCTTGGAGTTTCTGTTTGCTAGCGACATTGGATGGTCAAATCCAAAGTAGGTTTGGAGACGCCTGAACTCCTCCTCAGGTCTAACCAAAACAACTCCCACTGATTTTTAGGATTGACAGACAAGGCAGGATTGACAAGACAGTCAGGGGTGTGTTCATGGTTGTAATGAAACCTGTGGTAAACAGAAAGAAACTGACGCCTTTTCCTGCTGGCCAACAGAGAGAGGCTTGGTTGATGTACTACATAATAATGTGTTGTTGTTGTAAACTACTGTTGTTCACCAAACCAAAAACAAAGAGTTCGAAAATGAATTGTGAGGGGCCTGTGCTGAAACCTGATACCACAAGCATAGGAATATACGACTACTCACGTATGGATAAATCTCTCAGAATAAAGCATCCGATTTCACCTTGGATTGTGTAGTTATTATGCTTAGTCAAGACAACAAACTTGCTATTGAGGAAACTTACAAATTCTCAACCACCCTGTCACAGAGCAAACGGCAGTGTGGAGATCTGAACCTAACAATATTTGGTCCTACGAAATGGGTCTTAAGATTCTTCGCTGCTTCTACCAGAATAAATGACATAAATTGTGCACAGGGAAGTAAGTCTCCTATTAAAAAGATGTAAGCTATTGTTAACTCAAAACGGGTAAAGAAAAATGCCCACCTAGCCTGACAAGGATTCAGCCTCCTAGCTGCCATATTATACTCCAGGTTACGGTGGTCAGTCCAGTCTACAAACGGGTGTCTCGCTCCCTTGAGCCAATGTCTCCACTCAGACAACGCTTTGACAACAGCTAGAAACTCCCTAGCTAGAAAATCGCCTTTGTCATAATTTTGCTCCACTGCACTTCAGCGAGTAGAACGCACAGGGACGGAGTTGAGGGGGCATGCCCGTGCGCTGGGATAGCACCACACCTATGCCAACCTCCGACGTATCCACTGCCGCTATAAACGGAAGCGACGGGTCGAGATGAGCAAAGACACTTAAAACGCAGTCTGCCTCGCTTGACCATCAAATACGAGATGGCCCACCCTTCAATAGAGATGTATTAGGAGCTGCTACCTTGCCAAACCCCTGGATAAATATACGGTAGTAGTTGGAAAATCCAATAAATCGCTGTACCGCTTTAACCGTGGTAGAAATAGGCCATTTACGCATGGCTGTCAGACAATCAACCTCCATTTACACTCCCCAGGTGGAACCTGAGGAAAGAGACGGCTCACTGAAATAACAGACACCAGTTGGCCCAGTACTCTGTGAACAAACGAGACATGGTCATATCGGGTAGATAAGTACACGGGGATGTCGTCAACGTACACCACCACATCGTGGCCAATCATGTCTCTAAACAGGTTATTTAGAAAGGACTGGAAAGCCGACGGCGCCTTCATCAATCCATATGGCATCACAATGTATTCGTAATGACCTGACGTGGTGCTAAACGGTGTCTTCCACTCATCTGCCTCTTGGATATGCAATAAGTTAAATGCACTGCTGACATCTAGTTTAGTGAAGAAGCGCGACCCATGCATTGACTCGATTATAGACAAGATCAGCAGGAGAGGATACCGATCACATACAGTAATGTTGTTCAAGGCTCGATAGTCAATGCATTGACGCTGCACCTTCGCGTAGAAAAAAGCCAGTTGAGGTGGTTCGGGCATCTAGTAAGAATGCCACCTGGACGCCTCCCTAGACAGGTGTTCCAGGCACGTCCCGCTGGGAGGAGACCTCGCGAAAGACCCAGGATTATATCTCCACACTGGCCTGGGAACGCCTCGGGATTCCCCAGTCGGAGCTGGCTAATGTTGCCAGGGAAAAGGAAGTTTGGGGTCCCCTGCTAGAGCTGCTACCCCCGCGATCCGACCCCGGATAAGCGGTTGAAGATGAGATGTTAGCTTTCTGTCTAATAATATTAGTAAAAGGTAGCTATTGGAATGTTTCTGGAAGTTAAGGGCCATGAATGTAAGACCAGCAGCTAACTAAACAGGTTCATATGAAGTGTAGCTTTATGAACCTTTGAGAGGTTAGGCTGAATGGAAGAAACAGAGCTTGATTGATCAATATTTGTTTCACCAGTGTCTTTTCAAGGTATGCACCACTCCTTATTGGGTAGAATGCCCTGTAGACTCCTACCAGTAGAGCTTTATCTGTTTCGGAACATTTAATAAACAGATCTTTATGAATAGAAAAGTTGGACTTACATAATAACAAGTGGGATACATGGTGAATTTTCGCCTCAATTTGGGTCGTTCCAAATCCCCTACTGGTTTGTTTCGTATTCCCTGCCGGTAGACTGATGTAACTACTCTCCTGCATGGGGCAGAGACAAACTTTGAGGACGAATTGTCCAAGACTTCTTGCAGCTGATGTTGTAGAAATGGACCCATTACGGTTTATCTGAGATGTATGAACTGGGAGAAGATATCCTTTTGTACCCAGAAACAGAGAAACTTCTCATTAAAGGAACAGACTTGAGAAAGCATTTGTGATTCATAGCGGCACGGGCCGTAAGCCTGATGCGGCTAATGATTATGCCTGGGAACAAAACATTTGATTGGTCGTGGGTTTACTTCCTGACATTCAGAAAAAAGGTTAAGAACTACTGCAAGGTTCTGGAAGTGGGTCGCATGGGCACTGTCTGGCCGTATATTAAGCACACTGAAAGAGTCTATAAGGGCTGTGTGACTAGAAAAGGAAAAGTGTGACTTGCACCTCCAGATTGCCTAGCTGACAACAACACCGAACGGCGAAGGACGGCAGAGGACCAGAGGCAGAGGATGATTCTAAGGCTAAGGAGGATGTGGTCATTCCGGCAGACGCCCCAACAATGGGTGTCTCAGATGTGGTGCACAAGATCATTGGGTTCGCTACTGCACTAAGCCAAACACTAGAGACAGTTCCCATACACACAGGGACAGCTCTGGCAACCACAGTGGAATAACCATGAATAACCCGAGACGGGACACAGGGTTGATGGCGGCAATTAAGGGAGGTACTGACGGTGGGAGGAGGCAAACAGGACTGCATCAACTGATAAGATCAATCCATTACTTGACCCGGTATATACTGATAGCATGCCAATATGTTATTAAGCGGTGCAATGAGTGGTTAGCTATATTCTCCAGCCCGACGATTCGTGTAGGATCTCAAAAAGATCAGTGACACTGTGATTCTTATACTGTTATGACCCAAGTCAGTATTAACTATAGTTTATATATCATATGCTTGGCTGGGGACCAAGAGCACCGCAATAAAGTGACTGCTCTCACCTAAAGAACTGAGGTACAAACTGACAAATAGATGAGAGCGGCTGCTCTCACCTGAAGAACTGAAGTACAAACTGACTAATAGATTAGAGCGGCTGCTCTCACCTGAAGAACTGAAGTACAAACTGACAAATAGATTAGAGCGGCTGCTCTCACCTAAAGAACTGAAGGACAACCTGACTAATAGATTAGAGCGGCTGCTCTCACCTGAAGAACTGAAGTACAAACTGACAAATAGATGAGAGTGGCTGCTCTCACACCGCATTGATGCAGTAATTCATGCAAAGGGGGCCCAAACCAAGAGCCGGCATTTCTGTATTTAAAATCTTTTTTTTATCGATTTCATGTATTATGCAAATTTTCTGAGATTTTGAATTTGGGGTTTTCATAAGCTGTAAGCCATAATCATCAAAAGTACACCCAATAAAGGCTTGAAATATCTCACTTTGCATGTATTGAGTCTATATAATATATTAGTTTCACGTCTTAAGTTTAATTACTGAAATAAATAAACTTTTGCAACATATGCTAATTTTCCGAGTTGCACCTGTATATATATATATATATATATATATATATATATATATAACTATGTGCACATACTACTTTTATTCTAATTAGCTGTGCTTTTTTCTAAGTTCAAGGAAAGACAGACAACAAAAGATAAATAGATGTGAATAAGACAAAATAAGCAAGAGACAAAGACAGAAGGATAGAGTAGAGAAAGAAAACAAGAGAGATAGAGAGAATAAGAGAGATGAAGTGGAACATTAGTTGATCTGAGGGCATGTTTTTTGTCTTGAATTTCAAACACTAATCCCTGAAAGTAACTTCACAGATTAGAGAGAAGCAGTGAACAGTGGAAAAAAGAACAGATATCAAAAGACGGCCGAATTAATTACTTTTATTTGTTCCCGACTGATTTAGAGACTTGATCTCTTCAGAGTAGCTATCACGCCATCATTTGCAAGGGCCTCCTAGAAAAAAACAAAGAAGGACATGATCTATCCTAGTCTGCATGTAATGATTAGTTGTGGAAACTTATAGGAGAGCCAAGAAATCTGTCTTATTCAGGTATGTCAGCATGCAGGGATTTGAAAAGAAACCCTTTTCCTTTGAATGATGAACATCCAGAAAGAAAAGTGTAGAATGGAAAAATAGCCTAATTACAGTTGGGGAAACATGTAATTGTAGGAATTCGTATAAAATCATATATAACACAAAATTCTGGAACTGGCAGTCAAGCTCAACTGCAGATGTTGGTCTAATGGTCTAAAAGAACTGAAGTACAAACTGCCAAATAGATTAGAGCGGCTGCTTTCACCTAAAGAACTGAAGGACAAACTGACAAATAGATTAGAGCGGCTGCTCTCACCTAAAGAACTGAAGTACAAACTGACTAATAGATTAGAGTGGCTGCTCTCACCTGAAGAACTGAAGTACAAACTGACAAATAGATTAGAGCGGCTGCTCTCACCTGAAGAACTGAAGTACAAACTGACAAATAGATTAGAGCGGCTGCTCTCACCTAAAGAACTGAAGTACAAACTGACAAATAGATTAGAGCGGCTGCTCTCACCTAAAGAACTGAAGTACAAACTGACTAATAGATTAGAGCGGCTGCTCTCACCTAAAGAACTGAAGTACAAACTGACAAATAGATTAGAGCGGCTGCTCTCACCTGAAGAACTGAAGTACAAACTGACAAATAGATTAGAGCGGCTGCTCTCACCTGAAGAACTGAAGTACAAACTGACTAATAGATTAGAGCGGCTGCTCTCACCTAAAGAACTGAAGGACAAACTGACAAATAGATTAGAGCGGCTGCTCTCACCTAAAGAACTGAAGGACAAACTGACTAATAGATTAGAGCGGCTGCTCTCACCTGAAGAACTGAAGTACAAACAGACAAATAGATTAGAGTGGCTGCTCTCACCTAAAGAACTGAAGTACAAACTGACTAATAGATTAGAGCGGCTGCTCTCACCTAAAGACCTGAAGTACAAACTGACAAATAGATTAGAGCGGCTGCTCTCACCTAAAGAACTGAAGGACAAACTGACTAATAGATGAGAGCGGCTGCTCTCACCTGAAGAACTGAAGTACAAACTGACAAATAGATGAGAGCGGCTGCTCTCACCTGAAGAACTGAAGTACAAACTGACAAATAGATTAGAGCGGCTGCTCTCACCTAAAGAACTGAAGTACAAACTGACAAATAGATTAGAGCGGCTGCTCTCACCTAAAGAACTGAAGTACAAACTGACAAATAGATGAGAGCGGCTGCTCTCACCTAAAGAACTGAAGTACAAACTGACAAATAGATGAGAGCGGCTGCTCTCACCTGAAGAACTGAAGTACAAACTGACAAATAGATTAGAGCGGCTGCTCTCACCTAAAGAACTGAAGTACAAACTGACAAATAGATTAGAGCGGCTGCTCTCACCTGAAGAACTGAAGGACAAACTGACTAATAGATTAGAGCGGCTGCTCTCACCTGAAGAACTGAAGTACAAACTGACAAATAGATTAGAGCGGCTGCTCTCACCTAAAGAACTGAAGGACAAACTGACTAATAGATTAGAGCGGCTGCTCTCGCCTGAAGAACTGAAGTACAAACAGACAAATAGATTAGAGTGGCTGCTCTCACCTGAAGAACTGAAGTACAAACTGACAAATAGATTAGAGCGGCTGCTCTCACCTAAAGAACTGAAGTACAAACTGACAAATAGATTAGAGCGGCTGCTCTCACCTAAAGAACTGAAGTACAAACTGACAAATAGATGAGAGCGGCTGCTCTCACCTAAAGAACTGAAGTACAAACTGACAAATAGATGAGAGCGGCTGCTCTCACCTGAAGAACTGAAGTACAAACTGACAAATAGATTAGAGCGGCTGCTCTCACCTAAAGAACTGAAGTACAAACTGACAAATAGATTAGAGCGGCTGCTCTCACCTAAAGAACTGAAGTACAAACTGACAAATAGATTAGAGCGGCTGCTCTCACCTAAAGAACTGAAGTACAAACTGACTAATAGATTAGAGCGGCTGCTCTCACCTAAAGAACTGAAGTACAAACTGACAAATAGATTAGAGCGGCTGCTCTCACCTGAAGAACTGAAGTACAAACTGACAAATAGATTAGAGCGGCTGCTCTCACCTGAAGAACTGAAGTACAAACTGACTAATAGATTAGAGCGGCTGCTCTCACCTAAAGAACTGAAGGACAAACTGACAAATAGATTAGAGCGGCTGCTCTCACCTAAAGAACTGAAGGACAAACTGACTAATAGATTAGAGCGGCTGCTCTCACCTGAAGAACTGAAGTACAAACAGACAAATAGATTAGAGTGGCTGCTCTCACCTAAAGAACTGAAGTACAAACTGACTAATAGATTAGAGCGGCTGCTCTCACCTAAAGACCTGAAGTACAAACTGACAAATAGATTAGAGCGGCTGCTCTCACCTAAAGAACTGAAGTACAAACTGACAAATAGATGAGAGCGGCTGCTCTCACCTAAAGAACTGAAGTACAAACTGACAAATAGATGAGAGCGGCTGCTCTCACCTGAAGAACTGAAGGACAAACTGACTAATAGATTAGAGCGGCTGCTCTCACCTAAAGAACTGAAGTACAAACTGACAAATAGATGAGAGCGGCTGCTCTCACCTAAAGAACTGAAGTACAAACTGACTAATAGATTAGAGCGGCTGCTCTCACCTAAAGAACTGAAGTACAAACTGACAAATAGATTAGAGCGGCTGCTCTCACCTGAAGAACTGAAGTACAAACTGACAAATAGATTAGAGCGGCTGCTCTCACCTGAAGAACTGAAGTACAAACTGACTAATAGATTAGAGCGGCTGCTCTCACCTAAAGAACTGAAGGACAAACTGACAAATAGATTAGAACGGCTGCTCTCACCTAAAGAACTGAAGGACAAACTGACTAATAGATTAGAGCGGCTGCTCTCACCTGAAGAACTGAAGTACAAACAGACAAATAGATTAGAGTGGCTGCTCTCACCTAAAGAACTGAAGTACAAACTGACTAATAGATTAGAGCGGCTGCTCTCACCTAAAGACCTGAAGTACAAACTGACAAATAGATTAGAGCGGCTGCTCTCACCTAAAGAACTGAAGGACAAACTGACTAATAGATGAGAGCGGCTGCTCTCACCTGAAGAACTGAAGTACAAACTGACAAATAGATGAGAGCGGCTGCTCTCACCTGAAGAACTGAAGTACAAACTGACAAATAGATTAGAGCGGCTGCTCTCACCTAAAGAACTGAAGTACAAACTGACAAATAGATTAGAGCGGCTGCTCTCACCTAAAGAACTGAAGTACAAACTGACAAATAGATGAGAGCGGCTGCTCTCACCTAAAGAACTGAAGTACAAACTGACAAATAGATGAGAGCGGCTGCTCTCACCTGAAGAACTGAAGTACAAACTGACAAATAGATTAGAGCGGCTGCTCTCACCTAAAGAACTGAAGTACAAACTGACAAATAGATTAGAGCGGCTGCTCTCACCTGAAGAACTGAAGGACAAACTGACTAATAGATTAGAGCGGCTGCTCTCACCTGAAGAACTGAAGTACAAACTGACAAATAGATTAGAGCGGCTGCTCTCACCTAAAGAACTGAAGGACAAACTGACTAATAGATTAGAGCGGCTGCTCTCGCCTGAAGAACTGAAGTACAAACAGACAAATAGATTAGAGTGGCTGCTCTCACCTGAAGAACTGAAGTACAAACTGACAAATAGATTAGAGCGGCTGCTCTCACCTAAAGAACTGAAGTACAAACTGACAAATAGATTAGAGCGGCTGCTCTCACCTGAAGAACTGAAGTACAAACAGACAAATAGATGAGAGCGGCTGCTCTCACCTAAAGAACTGAAGTACAAACTGACAAATAGATGAGAGCGGCTGCTCTCACCTAAAGAACTGAAGTACAAACTGACAAATAGATGAGAGCGGCTGCTCTCACCTGAAGAACTGAAGTACAAACTGACAAATAGATTAGAGCGGCTGCTCTCACCTAAAGAACTGAAGTACAAACTGACAAATAGATTAGAGCGGCTGCTCTCACCTAAAGAACTGAAGTACAAACTGACAAATAGATTAGAGCGGCTGCTCTCACCTAAAGAACTGAAGTACAAACAGACAAATAGATTAGAGCGGCTGCTCTCACCTAAAGAACTGAAGTACAAACAGACAAATAGATTAGAGCGGCTGCTCTTTGCTTGTCACAAACCGTTCCCGTTGTTCCCGTTGCCTTAACCTCCACTCTGATCAAATCAAGCCCTCAGCTTACTGACATCTAATATGACCATGTTATGGCCATTATCAACCCCTGGCATATCACCCATCCTACTTCACACCAATTATGCGTACATCTTGGCTGTCGTAACCCCCGGTAACGTGTGCCTGCATTACATTATGATGTGTAAGTACCGCATAGGAAAAAAGCCTAAGGGGTTTTGACCGCTTGTCTCAGCGATATGTAATCTGCACTCTAGTACTTTGAGTTGTTCTGTACAGTTTAAGACAGGTGGGCGGATGACAAGCTCCCCCAGTTGGCATCTAGCTCAAATGTCACTCTGCAGCTCTCGCTCAACACTGTCTCTTTCCTGCACTCACATTCTTCTGTAGTCTCCACAAACCTCTCTATTCTCCACTCCGCTTCCACTGTCTGCATCAACATGTGCTCTATGCATTATGGCCCAATGTCTCCCAAAAAAAATTTAAACAGTCCCGGCAGAAAGAGTCAATTAAAAAATAACCAAAAAGTATTTATGCAGTAGTTTTTTTTTCTAATGGTCTAATTAACTCAGATTTCTTTCTTATTGTCACTCTACCACTAGGATGACCTCTCTTGTGGGAACACTCAGTTTAAGGATGTTTGTGTGCATATGATGAATAACAAACGCTATAAACAATGCCTTTGAGAATTGTTTTTTGAGTGTATATAAAGTGTTTTTTTACTAAAGTGTATATTAAGTGTTTTTCTAAAGTGTATATAGTGTTTTACTAAAGTGTATATAAAGTGTTTTACTAAAGTGTATATAGTGTTTTTTTACAAAAGTGTATATTAAGTGTTTTTCTAAAGTGTATATAGTGTTTTTCTAAAGTGTATATAAACTGTTTTACTGAAGTGTATATAAAGTGTTTTTCTAAAGTGTATATAAAGTGTTTTTCTAAAGTGTATATAAAGTGTTTTTCTAAAGTGTATATTAAGTATTTTTAAAGTGTATATAAAGTGTTTTTCTAAAGTGTATATAAAGTGTTTTTCTAAAGTGTATATAAAGTCTTTTTTAAAGTGTATATAAAGTATTTTTAAAGTGTATATAAAGTGTTTTTCTAAAGTGCATATAAAGTCTTTTTTTAAAGTGTATATTTAGTCTTTTTTAAAGTGCATATAAAGTGTTTTTTAAGTGTATATAAAGTGTGTGTATTCTGTGAGTGGAACTTCAGAATATTTCCTTTTAAAACACAGCGATAGTCAGGGAGTTCAAATGTTCCGGACATTATCCTCAGGTGGAGATTTAAGTCATACGACTCTCTCCCTCGGTTAAGCCCCTGTTACTGTATTTCGTAAGACTTTGGTTGTAACAGTTGTGCGATGTGTGTGCATGCACTTATGAGTGTGTACGTCTACGCGCACTTGCCTTTATGTGTGTGTGTGTGTGTTTGTGTCGGCATGTGTTCGGGCGGGAATTAACAGCAGTCTAAGTAATCATAATGGGTCTTTGTTTGTGTCACATGATGATAATTATGGCCTTTAGCTGTGGTCATGCCCCGTGCTCTAATATAAACAGGCAAAGCTGTCTGGGACAAAGATTAGCATGTTCACCTTTAAGCTCACACTGGTATGCTTGATTTGCACACGTACACACAAACAGACAGACACATTGCAGTAGGATTACGATTATGGATTACCTTCATATTCTATCACATAATAACAGGCCGATGCATCCCTATATATATTTTCAACATTCTGTCAACATAAGCTGTCAAACACACCATATACTTGTGAGAAACAGCCACATACATGGCCGGTTGTTTTCCATCGTTTTTTTGCCATAATTGAACAATTTTTTTTTACATTTACAGCATTTTTTAAAGTGTGTGTTCATGAGAGAGTAAAGGGAGTCCTCAATGTAGAAGCACAAACATTGGAAAACGTGTTTTTTCATGCTCTTTCGGTTTTGTATGTTTCACACTTCACTGTATATAAGTGCTGCTATTTTTTTCTAGCTTCGTGGGGACTGAAAAGTTCACATGGATAGTTAAAAAGGTTGACCTTTAACTGGTCACCACAAGGAGATAGTCAATTACTTTATCAGGGGTTAGATTTAGGGCAAACGTTATAATTTGGAACAAGGTTAGGTTAGAAAGTTGAAACTTTGATTAAGGTTAGGTTTTAGGGCTAGGGTAAATATCATGCTGAGGTAACAACCTGTTGTGGCCCCACAAGGATTGAGATCTCGAAAATGTGTGTGTGTTTATGAGTTAGTATGGTCAAAGAGAGAGTGTCTGTGTGTCAGAGAGTGGCTAATTCTTAGCCGTGTGCTGGTTCGGAGCTCAGCTGCCCTGTCAAACATGCCACAAATAGCAGGCTTGGTGGTCTATTGTCCCCCGGGAACACACATGCACACTTCACCAGTCACATTAACCATTTACATCTGCTTGGGACCACTCGCACGGCATTCCTCCTGAGCAACCCACTCCAACCCCGATAAAACCGACACCCACCGAAATAACCTGTCAAGTTATTAAATCAACCACGGCTCACTTGTGATAATAGGAACAAAAGTATCACAACATCCCTAGGCTAATTTAAGATGGTTGTTTTGCTGCCCTTTGTTGCCTAATCTATCAATTAATGAACCCAGGGGCAGCCAGTATTATGATTAATGAACCCAAGGGCAGCCAGTATTATGATTAATGAACCCAGGGGCAGCCTGTATTATGATTAATGAACCCAAGGGCAGCCAGTATTATGATTAATGAACCCAAGGGCAGCCAGTATTATGATTAATGAACCCAGGGGCAGCCAGTATTATGATTAATGAACCCAGGGGCAGCCAGTATTATGATTAATGAACCCAGGGGCAGCCAGTATTATGATTAATGAACCCAAGGGCAGCCAGTATTATGATTAATGAACCCAGGGGCAGCCAGTATTATGATTAATGAACCCAAGGGCAGCCAGTATTATGATTAATGAACCCAGGGGCAGCCAGTATTATGATTAATGAACCCAAGGGCAGCCAGTATTATGATTAATGAACCCAGGGGCAGCCAGTATTATGATTAATGAACCCAAGGGCAGCCAGTATTATGATTAATGAACCCAGGGGCAGCCAGTATTATGATTAATGAACCCAGGGGCAGCCAGTATTATGATTAATGAACCCAGGGGCAGCCAGTATTATGATTAATGAACCCAGGGGCAGCCAGTATTATGATTAATGAACCCAGGGGCAGCCTGTATTATGATTAATGAACCCAGGGGCAGCCTGTATTATGATTAATGAACCCAAGGGCCGCCAGTATTATGATTAATGAACCCAGGGGCAGCCAGTATTATGATTAATGAACCCAGGGGCAGCCTGTATTATGATTAATGAACCCAGGGGCAGCCAGTATTATGATTAATGAACCCAGGGGCAGCCTGTATTATGATTAATGAACCCTGGGGCAGCCTGTATTATGATTAATGAACCCAGGGGCAGCCTGTATTATGATTAATGAACCCAGGGGCAGCCTGTATTATGATTAATGAACCCAGGGGCAGCCAGTATTATGATTAATGAACCCAGGGGCAGCCAGTATTATGATTAATGAACCCAGGGGCAGCCAGTATTATGATTAATGAACCCAGGGCAGCCAGTATTATGATTAATGAACCCAGGGGCAGCCAGTATTATGATTAATGAACCCAGGGGCAGCCAGTATTATGATTAATGAACCCAGGGGCAGCCAGTATTATGATTAATGAACCCAGGGGCAGCCAGTATTATGATTAATGAACCCAGGGGCAGCCTGTATTATGATTAATGAACCCAGGGGCAGCCAGTATTATGATTAATGAACCCAAGGGCAGCCAGTATTATGATTAATGAACCCAGGGGCAGCCAGTATTATGATTAATGAACCCAAGGGCAGCCTGTATTATGATTAATGAACCCAGGGGCAGCCTGTATTATGATTAATGAACCCAGGGGCAGCCAGTATTATGATTAATGAACCCAAGGGCAGCCTGTATCTTGTTACATTCTATTTACGGAGCAGGTGTCCCAAAGCGGACAAGGTTTTAAGACGTGTTAGTGTGACTTTTGTCCTTTCAGGCAAAAACAGTAAGTGATACAGCAAGTCAACAGAACAACTAGCTCAGGGCTTTCCCCTGTCCCTGTGACTCGTCGTGTTACCCAGATCGAAGATCAGATTTCCTTTCCCCGAATTCTAACCATAACCATTAAGGGGATGGAAAATGCATCTGACCCTGCGTCAGTATAGGGGGCGAACTTTAGCTCAACATTCTCAATCAGCACGAGTTATTAGGCCAACGACCCCTCACCTGACGAGCCCAGGAAGTAGCGCTCTAGGACGGAACCGAAGCCAGATGGGTTGTCCTTGAGGTTGCTGACGACAAAAGGCTGCATGGTGATATTCTGCTCGTTAATAGGCCAACTCTGGTTTTGGACACCTCCACCGCCATACCATGACACGTTCGCCATGGAAAAGCAGTCCTGAGGAGTGGGAATATCCGAACACACACACACAATACACCGTAAAATAACGCATTACAACATTCAGAGACAGAGAAATGAACGAGCATAGAAGGAAAAGACAGAGGTGAGATAACGTTATTTTCACTGTCAGCAGGCGGGAGTGAGAGAAAGAAACAGAGGTCATGAAAGAGAAGTGCACGAATATTAGATAAGTAAATAGGTAAATAAGAGGAAAGACGAGTTGAAGTTGAGTTCAGTTGCAGTCTTCATTATTGAGCACATTGTCAATTAAGGCAACAAATGTTTCTACTGAAAACTGGGATTTTAGGGTGCAGATAAAAAAGTTGTCTTTAGTCACAATCAGCTCAATATTGAAGACTGCACAAGTTCCTCATGTGGTAGCTTCGTTGTTCATTGTGCCTTGTTTTTTAACTTAACTCAACTTCAACTCCTCCTGTTATCTACCTTGTTGTGAACAAGATTTGACACATTTGGTCTGAGGTGTTTTTTTTCAGCCTGTTCAGGTGAGGTTGAACTTGTGTCCTGTATTATGATAAGACAATGTGATTTGATTATAACAAACCTTTCATATAAAGGCATTGGTAAATATGGGTACATGGTCTCATATCTGTATGCATATCATATCCTTCATCTCAAATACTCAACACTTAGAGCCGGATCCATTGACACAGATTAAGCCTTGACTAGGACAAAAATAATTGACTCAATGTATGACAGTATAAAAATGTTAAGGCCTGTTACAGTTGCCGCAGATTCCCAATGTCCTTGTAATGAATACCAACTACGTTTGTTATTTTAAGGACCCGCCTTGGTTTGAGATTCGTTGTTTTAGCCTCTGAAAAACAATCTAGGAAATATTTAATTATTTACAGTCATCACTGATTTTAAGCATGGGCGAAATATTTGTCAAATTGAAGTGCATTTTTGTGCATTTGTCTTGATTTGTTGTGTATTACCTTCTGCACCTTTGCAGAAAGTGAAATCCTGGGTATGTGTAAATGTCGTTAGCAAATAATGGTTATTTTGTTGCGTCCAAGCAACAAAATGCTATTGTTCTCTGATGGTAGTTAACATGATTCCCTTTGAAAATGCCACATTTTAATTATTCTCACATCATAGTTTTTCAACAGTCTAAAAAATAAGAAACTTATTAAATTAATATACACCAGTCACACCCACATTGTACTCTTTCATTCTAAAATGTTTTTATCGTAACGTTCCTGAATCCTTTTCTGTCAGCTGTTTACCTGAAAGGCACGATAGGCCTCAAATTATTTGATTAATACAAGGAATGTACTAATACTAGGATTATCAGAACATCCCAATTGTCAAGCATTTAATCATTAGCCAACATAAGGGACAGAATCGCAGCCATTCTGTTGTCACAGGACCCGGCACCCTGGCAAAGTAGACTGGACCTTTTAAAACCTGCTTTCCTTCCATAGCTTTGTCGGTTAGTTGTGCATGCATGCCGTGTGCGATTAAATAAACACATCGGTAAATATTGTACATTTCTTAGAAAAAATAAAGCTCATTTTCAAGGGATTGCTTAAAAATGTGTCAATCAATCCCCTACAATTCTACGAACATGCTGCATACAGTCCAAAAAGTGTTTGCGCTGCATATTTGTTTGAACATACAACATTAAAACATTTTGGGGAGAAAAAAGATAAATGCATACTGCATAAATACCGCATACAAGCTTACTAGACAAGCTGTTATTTTTGCAGTAAACTGTTAAGCAGCCTTAGTATAATAGTTGAGTGTGAATTCGATTAATTAAGAGATAAATTATTCTGAAAATATATCTTGATTGTTGTCCCTTTATCTATCTGTTTATTGCAATGCTAGCAGATTGTAAAGTGGCTTTGGGTCCTTGAATTGCACAATATGAATCCAATGTATGATTATTAGTAGTAGTAGTAGTAGTAGTAGGGGGATTAAAAAAGGCATCTGCTATTTATTCAACCAGTTAATTATGTGTGTGTGTGTCACATATAAGGTGAGACCGTTCTGTACCTTGAGCTCCACATGACAGTGTACAGGTGACCAGGTTATGCTGTAACACTCGGTCTCAGTTTCTTCGTTCACTTCCAAGGAGATTTTAACCTCTGCCACCGAATCCCACGTGTAGCAGAACTCTGTCTTATTGAGCCAACACAGGTTCCTAACAAATGGCATTTCTACATCAGGGTTCCCCACATTGCCCACGTCAATTTCCACATAGGTTTTATCTTCTGTCAGTGTCTGTAGAACCAACGATTGCGTTCGTCGCTCCCAGATGAGTCCGCTATAGTTCCCCTTTAGGATCCAGTTTTTGTTGGGCTGATCCACCACTTGCCAATATATGATCCCAATAGTCATGACGAAGAAGACTGCCACACCAAGACAGGCGATAGCGCCCTTCCAAGTTTCGTTCATCTCCTTCAATCCTGTATCCCATGTTACCTCTGGGATGGGGCTGGGGTTCCTATTTCGAGCGTGAGGCATGGTTGTTTTGAGACGAGAAAGAATCAAATCGGGAAAAAACGAAGACGAAAAAATCTCTGTAAGTGGCTGCTGAAAGGTTTGGATGCCGAGTCATCATGTCATGATGTTGGTTTCAAAGTGGCTCAATGTCTGTTAGCCTAGTTCTGTACAGTGTTGAGTTTTGTAAAGTCTCCAACCCACAGTGTTACCGCAGTTTTTAGCCAATTACGACAGCCACAGAGTTCTGTCATGCGAGTGAAAACTGGAAAATTCCAAATGGATGGGAAAATCAGAGAAGAGGTGACTTACCACATGCTGCAGCAGAAAAAGTGTTCCTTTTTTAATGCCATGCCGAGCTGTAATTGAGCAGCCTTAACCCAGCTTTGGCAGCAATGCATGCGAATAGCTCCTTAGAATCGGATTTGCTTGCCCTGCACTTTTTGCCTGGTCTGATGTAGAGCTAGACTGTTCCTCCAGGAAGGTAGAGCAGAGAGCGGTTAGTGAGCCGGTAGACGCGCAGAGCTTGGCATACACAAGTATGGGTGACTGCATACTGGGGGCTTTGCCTGAAAGTGGGTCGAAAGAAGTGGGTGGATCAACTGTGCCGGGTGTAAAAAAAGTGGGAGGATCAACTGTGCTGGGTGTAAAAAAAGTGGGTGGATCAACTGTGCTGGGTGTAAAAAAAAGTGGGAGGATCAACTGTGCTGGGTGTAAAAAAGTGGGAGGATCAACTGTGCTGGGTGTAAAAAAAGGGGGAGGATCAACTGTGCTGGGTGTAAAAAAAGTGGGAGGATAAACTGTGCTGGGTGTAAAAAAAAGTGGGACGATCAATGTGCTGGGTGTAAAAAAAAGTGGGAGGATAAACTGTGCTGGGTGTAAAAAAAAGTGGGAGGATCAACTGTGCTGGGTGTAAAAAAGTAAGAGGATCAACTGTGCTGGGTGTAAAAAAAGTGGGAGGATCAACACCATTGGGTATGAGAAATGGGTAGAAGTCCATAACTCCGAGACATTTGCATTGTGGCACTTTCAATTCCAACTCTCTTATCTTATTCGTTATGCTCAATGCATGCGGTTTTCTTTGCTAAAATATTTCATTTATGTATCGCACACATGGTGCGAAATGTATGTTATACTTACACACTTAACATACGTAAATTAATTTGGTTCAATAAAAAATTCAATAACATTTGTGTGCTTCAAGTGTCATATTTCATATTTAGTCGTGAAGAGGTGATCGAGCCACTCATTAGGGAAACAAATTGTGCCAAACCCATCCCCCAAACCAAGATTGCTTGCCAGTGGCAAGTAGGTGAAAAAAGCGTCAGAGGCTACATGCCTTCCTTTCCTTTGGAAGGTGCAAGATACATTGCATCCGGAAAGTATTCACACCGCTTCACTTTCCTACATTTTGTTATGTAACAGCCTTATTCAAAAAAGTATTCAAATTAGGGGTGGGCGATATGGGAAAAATATCATATCACGATATTTTCAGGAAAAATCACGATTCACGATTTTATCACGATTCTTTTTCATGTTGCTTTTTAAGACAATTTTGCAAATTACTGAGCCGCAATACAAGCAAATTATATCTCCATTTAAAAAATATAGCCATACAAGGTAACAAGGTATTTATTGTCTTATGTAACCATACAACACAAAATTAAAACCATGATTTTAAAATGCACAGGCTATGATGATATTTCTAAAGATCGAATAAATGAAAATCCATCAAACTGTATGTCCTATTTTGATGTAATAAATGCTAAAACATTTTAGATCACAAGCGACGCGCAATCAAATGATTTGCGCATGATTGGCCGTATATATTGCAACACAGACTCTTGAAATACAAACATTAGGCTACAGTGTATAATTCGATCATTTACATTTGTATATGTATTAGCCTATAGTAATTACAGTCCAGTAATTAAGGCACTGTAGACAATGAAACACGTATTTTACAGTTTGTATATTGGTCACGGTCGGGTATATTCTGCTGTTACCCGGTAGATACATTAATCAATTTCGTTTTATATTTTCGTTCTGTTTATCAAGTAAAACATATATTTCTTTATAAACGTAGGCCTACCTCTTTTTTTTTAGTTCATTCAAATTCAACCAAGCCAATCAATCTATTATCTATGTATATTTCGCAGCTTTTGTCTGCCTGAGAAGGACACGGATACTAACCGGTTGCACTGCGCACAGTGTTCATTTGTGTTGTTATGAGTGCACATGAGACCGCAGTGATTAATCCGTTACATATATCCAGTTTCATATAGATCGGACCAAAACGCGTCCATTTTCATGTAGACTAGACCAAAACGCGTCCAGTTTTAAACAGACCAGACCAAAACGGATCCAGATTCATATAGACCAGACCAAAACGAGTCCAATATAGATCAGACCAAAACGAGATCAGACCAAAACGAGATCAGACCAAAACGCGTCCAGTTTCTGAAAACGGGACAAGGTAAAATGCACGTATTTAGGAAAAGTCATGGAAGGACGAGGCTGTAGCTTTTCAACATTATATATTTATTTTAATTACTAACTGCAACGCCCGCGGGCATGGGCTGTTGGCGCTTCTAGTGTTAACAGGCGGACATCTAGCGCGCCGCGCATTGCATGTTGTTACGTGGCTGAAAAACGCCATAGATCTGCATCTAATAGAACCTGCACTGGAGCGCGATTCTACGATATTTCCGAAAAAGTGAATCGTGGAGACATTTTAATAGTCCACGATTAAATATCGTCATATCGCACACCCCTAATTCAAATCACAATTATACACACAATACTTCATAATGACAAAGTGAAAACGTTTTTTAATATTTTGTTATAGATTTGCGAAAACTTAAGAATGAGAATATAACATGTACGTAAGTACTCACAGCCATTGCTCAATACTTTGTCGATGCACCTTTGGCAGCAATTACAGTATTAAGTCTTTTTGAGTATGATGCTACTTGCTACAAGCTTGGCAGTTTCTCCAATTAGGATTGGATGGGGAGTGTCTGTGTACAGCCATTTTCAGATCTCTCCAGAGATGTTCAATCAGGTTCAAGTCTTGGCTCTGGCAGGGCCACTCAAGGTCGTTCACAGAGTTGCCCCGAAGCCGCTCCTTTATTATCTTTGCTGGGTGCTTAGGGTCAGTGTCCTGTTGGAAGATTAACCTTCACCCCAGTCTGAGGTCCAGAGCGCTCTGAAGCAGGTTTTCATCAGGGATGTCTCTGTACATTGCTGCATTCATCTTTCCCTTGTTCCTGACTAGTCTCCCAGCTCCTGACGCTGAAAACATCCCCACAGCATGATGCTGCCACCACCATGCTTCATTATCGGGATGGTATTGGATATGTGATGAGCATTGCCTGGTTTCGTGTTTTCATGATGCTTGGCATTCAGGGTAAAGAGTTCAATCTCTGACCATCAGACCAGAGAATCATGTTTCTCATGATCTGAGAGTCCTTTAGGTGCCTTTTGGGATTGTTGCTTGTCCTTCGGGAAAGTTCTACTCTCTTCATTTTCAGTGTCATGGCAGAGGCTGCATGGATATCTTTCATTTTGTATAGATTTTCATGTTATCATTATGGGGTATTGTGTGTAGAATTTTGAGGAAAACAATGATTTACCATAATTTCCGGACTATTGAGCGCACCTGAATATTAGCCGCACTCACTGAATTTAAAAACAAATATTATTTTGAACATAAATAAGCCGCACTGGTCTATAAGCCGCAGGTGCCTACCAGTACATTGAAACAAACTTAAACTTTACACAGGCTTTAACGAAACACTTACAGGCTTGTAACAAAAATAATTACACTTTAACGAAACACGGGTTGTAACAAAAATAAATAGGCTTTAACGAAACATGGGTTGTACTGTTCTCTCAATGTGTTTTACTCCTCTTGAGTATTAACATAAATAAACAGACAAACTCTTTTCAACGAGCCAGGTGAGCGAGCGACCATGCTCCTTTAATTACTTTCACATAGTAATCAACTTGACAACTGTACAAATGTATGCTGATGATTCCACATTGATTCCACATTATAAGTATGCACTGTCAGCTCTCATGGTTAACGGTGGAGAAAAGGCTACATTTTAATACAACTAAGTTTTTCAGAAATATTGTCTATTCTTCCCAACCAGTTTTTTTCTATAACCAAATTGTTAGGAGTGATCTTCACATCACTGAAACGGAGTGAAACTAAAAGAGAGAATACACAATGGATTAATGAGTTACTATATTAGCAACAAGCAAACCTGCAACTACCGTTATCTGCATAGGTACAATACTTCAAACAAATCGTTTTTTGTACAAACCTAGAAATAGGCATAATGTGACTATAACATAACGAAAATATATAATCAGAGCACTTACATTCATTGCTTTCTGAAGGAAGCACATAACACGACTTTAAGAAACCAACAAAATAGCATGTCGTCTTTCTTCCTGTTTCATTTGCACTGAACGTAATACCTAACGTAAACGTAGTACCGTAATACTTAAAATAGAGGAACCAACTTAATTACCTTAACGATAAGAGTGCTATCAACAAATGATATTTAACAACGTCACAAAATGTTAGTTTTTTTAAATTGAAAGCGGGAAAAATACATATATTAGCCGCGTAGTTGTTTAAGCCGCAAGGTTCAAAGCGTTAGAAAAAAGTTGCGGCTTATAGTCCGGAAATTACGGTAATCAATTTTGCAATAAGGCAGAAAAAGGAAAGCGCTGTGATTACTTTCCGGGTGCACTATATCTAGATCTCAATCGCATCAGATTAAAAATCTTAAAAAAAATCCAAGAGCAAAGTATTTTTTGGTTACAATTATTGTAACCGTTTATTAAAAAATACATTACATTGTCACAAACGGGTGCCGGATAAAGGCCAGATGCAGAGTGTGATTCTTTGTTTGAAGGAAGCTGGGAACTGCCGAGAAGGCGCCTTTAGGCTTATGTCCTTGTTATAGGCCGACCGTTGCTCGCCGTCAGGGACCAGCCGTAGATCGCCAGCAGGGAAAAGCTTGGGCTCGCCGCCAGGGATCGGCTGTATATTGCTGGCAGGGACCGGATGTAGCTCTGGAGGTAAAGACCAGTCCTCCTCTATCTCTGCTCCAGCCATCTCCTCCACCACTCTAGTCGCTGACTGTGGGGACCAGCTCTGGATGCTCCAGCCATGCCCTCTACCATCTCCCGGCCACCTCAAAGACCTGATCGTATAGCCCCCGTTGGTTCATTTGTGTTCTGGAGGTAGGTGGCTGGAAGGGTTTGTAGCACAGCTGGTGCTATGGGTGGCACCTGATGCAGCACCAGGGTGTGTGTGCCTCCCCCACAGGCCTCCCAGAACACCCTGTTAGCTCCCCCCATAACATTTTGGGGCGCCTCCAGGATGCTCTCGTACCTGATGTAGTTGGCCCTTACTCCTCCTTTGGCGTCTCCTGCTTAGTCCGCTACTGCTCCGGGGGCGACAGGGAAATACATTCTTCCCAGAGCCGTCAGGCTCCGCTGGCTCATCTTCTTGGGCTTTTTATTCACGGACAGGGTGTAGTGCAGGATGAAAGTCAGATGCAGAGCCTGAATCCTCATTCGGTGGTTGTTTTAAAAAGATTAAAACAACCATGAAACAACGGATGACAAAGAACAAAAAAACTACCCAGTATCTTCTGCACTTGGCAGGGTGAATGCACGCGAGGTGGCTGGTCCCGAGTGACCCCATGTGTGTCCTTAGAGCATGGCCATTTGGCTGGGGTCTTCACAGACATTTTCAATCTGTCACTGTCTCTAGCAGTTGTCCCCATGTGCATCAAGACCACAACAGTTGTGCCAGTGACTTTCGATCTGTAGCGCTCACCCACACAATAATGAAGTGCTATGATAGACTCGTATTGGCACAACATAAGTCCTGCCTCTCTCCAACTCTGGACCCACATCAGTTTGCATATCGCCCTAACAGGTTTACCGAGGACACCTTCCTTACAACCGTCCCCTCTGCCCTGGGCCACCTAGACTAAACCAATGCACGTTCGTGTGTGTGTGTGCAATTGTCTAGGTATACCAAAAAATGTGTGCAAGAGCTCATGAATTTATCAATCATTCCTGTGTATTTTATTCAATTCAAGTTCAGCATCGGCTGTGTGGATGCCCTACTCTAGGGCCAAAGGTCAGTGTAAAGACATCAACTGAACATCTAGGGAGAGAGTCTAAATATAGCTCTCCATCCTTCTGGCCTATTCGCCCCCCACTATAAATAGGTGCAGGGCTGCCGTGTGGCATGCTTGAACTCGCTCCTACGAGTGTAAACAAGGAACATGAAAAAAAGAGATATCAACCGGTGCCGCCAGCGAGCAACAGTGCTTATAGATTTACTTGGGATTGGACGGCTATTCACTTTACAGGTGGACAACGACCCAAAAACAAACTGAAAAAAGCAGTAGTTTATTAAGGCAACAAAGTGGAATGTTCTGCACTGACGGAGTCATTCACTTGATCGCAATCCAATCGAGCATGTATTTTGCTAACTGAGGACAACAACAACAAACAACAACTTAAGATAGCTGCACTGAAGGCCTGGCAAAACATCACAAAGTACACAACAAACACACTACAACAAAATGCAGTTTGCATCCAACCAGAAGAGCAAGACGAACAATGCAAAAATGGCATGCATGGCAGTGTGTCAATGTGCAATGTATGAGTCAAATGAGATAAAGGACAATGTAAGGATGTGCAATGCAGATGAATAAGTAAATGTGCAGTTGTAACAAATTGCTAATATGCAGAGGGCAGAACAATCTGTGCAAGTGGCAATGGAAAGTACAAACAGTATAAGCATTGCGCAAATGGCAAATAGAATAGAGTAGCAGTATGTAGGGCAAAAGGTAGAAGTGAGGAGTACAGACAGTATGCATTGTGTAAATGGCAGATAAAATGAATAAGATAGCAGTGTGCAGGGCATGAGGTAGGAGTACAGACAGTATGTATTGTGTAAATGGCAGATAAAATGAATAAGATAGCAGTGTGCAGGGCATGAGGTAGGAGTACAGACAGTATGCATTGTAAATAAGATAGCAGTGTGCAGGGCATGGAGTACCATAGGGTTTCAGGGTCCATCACCACACAAACACTGTCAGGCAAAAAGTCTACAGACACAGATTCTGCTAAGGGCAGACTAGTGCAAGAGGCATGTACCATTGACTCACCGCCGCGGGGAACACGCTGGAGAATATAGTGGTGTGGTCCACAGACTGCTGGCTCTGTAGGCAAAACTGCCTGCTGTGAGGTCTAGTACTGGATCTGTGAGGAATACATTTTCAAAATCACTGAAACATAAAAAAATATGTTTATTTTTTTTGTTTTAGCTCATGCCAGATATTGTGTGTTACATTATCCTTAATTAATTGAACATTTCCACAAAATTCAGACTTTTTTCTTTTAAATACCCTTTACCAAATATTTTGACGTTGTAACGGTTGTTTAGGGTACTGCAAGTATCCCTAGTGGTTGTGCAGGGTGCACACAGGTATTTGTGTGCCGCAGGGGCAGGGAAACGGGGGTAGTTGTGTTTCTAGTACTGCAATGGAATGTCGTTCCTGGGAATTATGGGTTCAACCAGGTATGAGATGACCTATGAAGTAACAGAATACCGAAATATCACTTATGGGTTTTTTTACTTTATGCTTTTAGGCATTAATAGGGCAGAAATTTGTTTCCCAGGTATGAAATTATTTATTAGTTGCAGGTTTATTATTAATACACAAGTTATTAGTAATATACACCTATGTCTGGTGCTTTGCTAAATCCAAAACAGCTGTGCTTCTAATCAACGTATTACACAGGAGTGTAATCCCCCATACCTCACCCTCACCCATACGTGACACATCTGTGCACTATAAAACAAAGTAAACTTGTAGTCGTAAATTATTCATGTTTTCTTTAGCTATGTCTGTTTGTTTGAAAATGTGTAAGAAAATATTACATATTTGCAGAATTCTCACTAATCTACCGCAGCATTCTAGAATTGTATTGGGGTCTAAAGGGTTAACGAGTAAACATATGGCTGTTAGCTTATTTGAGATTTCAGTCTGACAAGAGAAGCACCAGATATCTTTGTAAAATGTGTAAGTGAGAAAAACGACATGAGGTTGGTGGTCAGTGAACGAGTACAAAAATCTGAGCTGTTTTTCCATGCTTTGAGTTCTCTGAGATTGTCACATGCACATGGAAAATGAAGAAAAACCTCAATAGAACTTCAAACTCAAGACCGTTTTATTTCTCATTATTTACATAGTTTACACAGTTTGCTTGGTAGCTGAAATAATAGGTATTAGGTTTGTGCATAAGACACTGTTTACTGACTCCACCTATTAGATATTTTGTGTCATTTCTATTTACTTATTATCTGTTTTGAATGTTAGCTGCCAAATAACAAAAATGGATTCCCAGAATATTCAGGGGAAGTATTTTGTGGGGTTGTGGGTACATTTCCTGAATGATGTTTTCCATGGGGTTCTTTGAATGTTTCTATTTGAATGAATGGTTGTTTTATTTGAAAAGGTTATGCCTTTGAAGCTACATCGATTGTGGATGGATTACAAAAATTGTTAATTCATTGCACTTGCACTATGGGGTTAAGGTCAGGGCTCTGTGCAGGTCACTCGTGTTCCTCCACACCAACCTTGGTGAACCGTGTCTTTTTAGGTATCCGGTGTGGATAATGAGATGGGGGTTTTCAGCTAGTAGACATGTTATGTCAAATGCTGAAGCCGGATCCAACCAGCAGGAAGAGCCAATGTAAAGAAAGACATGACAGCAGTTAAAATTGACATGGATGGAAATATCAGTTGGAAAAGAATAGAATTAGGAAAGATTAAAAGAAGAGTATACTCACTTCTCTCACTTAAATATGCGTATATATGTATATATATATGCTTTCAGATGTCTTTCGATATGTGAAGTTACCTGTAATTTGAACTGGGTGTCACGAAACTCCCTTGGTGACCTGGGATTTTGGGCTGGGTTTTTTGTTGTGTGTCTTTGTCTCCCTCTGGTGGGTTCTGGTTATATCACACGGCTTGCTGATCAGATCCTCTAGTCTAGACACCTGCTCAGGATTACCAATCGGCACACATGGACCTGATCTCTCCATCAAGAGGGATATTTAAGAGGCAACCAGATCTTCAGTCCTCGCCGGATCGTTTAGTAACACTAGTACATTAACAGGTGTGTCTATCTCTGAGTCTCTTGTTCAACGGCAGGCTTCTGGCAGTATTCATTGTTGGTTGGTAACCGTCTGTCTCGCTTCTCTTCAGGAACACTTTGGTCACTACGCCTCATCTACTCACCTGGTTTACCGGAATCTACATCTGGGCACTGGGTGAAAATCCCCACTAATGAAATCCACGGATCTACCCCTTAACTCACCTGCCAAACTTCCTTCAACATTATATTTACACCATACTGCTTTCACATACCGCTTTTGATATGACATAAAAATGACGTGACATGCAACATCGTCTATGAAATAAAACTAGAATAATATTAGATATATACATCTAATAAAAACAAGAGATGTCTGTAACCTTGAGTATCTGCCAACATACGAATCCATCTTAACTAAGCTGTTAATGATACATTTTTTCGAATGCCCTTTGCCCTTTGCCAACCTAACCAGCTACTCTCATGGTCCAGCTGGCAATGTTTACCTGTCGCTTCTCTCACATCACATTATGCTCAATGCATTTAAATCATAGGCTAATGGATTGGATTATTATTATTTTGGGGCGCTATTTGGGTAGTTATTTTTGTCAACAAAAATGTACAAGTAACTTTTTATTTAGTGATTTCATTTTGATGCATATATTAACTTAATTGTGTCTCATCAACTGCCACAGAAAATTAGGTATTTAACCAGTAGTTTTTAACATAATTAACACTGGATCTTGCAATGCATAAATCTAGGGAAAGGTTACAAAAGAAACAGTGGTTACTGTCAGAGCTCTAGAGTTCCAGACTACCAACTCTACAGCAATCAACCAACAGGCCTTGAGTGATCGGACGGAATGTAGCATTAGCCTGCAAATGTTTATGACAGACTGTCATAGTCCAAATTAAAGTAAACATTGTCTAGTGAATTGTTGGTCTTGGCTTGTAAAAAAACACAACAAAAAATGTATGGAACCTGTATGAGAGCTTCTGCTATTTCACTAAAATGTGAATAGAATCTGTATATCTTATATATTGTTTATGAGATAAAGGAATGTGAATGCGCACTTTAAGCCCTTCACCCTATAGTAATTGTGTGATGGTGCAGGAGCAGAGAAAGGGGACTCGTCCCAGAGATTTAACACTGCTATGTTATTGTGCCGGGGGAGTAAGTGGACTAGGTTGTCTAACTTTTCCTTATGTCCGCTTCTGTTTAAACTTAGAAGGTCATTAGTCCATGGACCACACATTGGGACTAGCACTAAGGACTTGTTGCTGATCTTTCCAAAAGCACTCTTGATTGTGTTGCAGGCCAAGTAGCTGATGGTTCTGGCTGACACTAACCCCTCAATGCCCCTGATTGTACCTGACTTGGATTTTGTTTTAATGAGATGTATTCATTATTTATACTATTAAAAGTTCACTGATGCAGCCAAAATTGGTCCGTCCACCCATCAGAGCCTCATTCCGTTCTAGGTTTCTTCCTTAATTTGACCCTTTATGCAAGATTTTCCTTGCCACAGTGCGAGAACCCTGTAGATGCATGCTCTTTGGGGTTACAGACTGGTTGTTTGTAATAGCAGTTGTTTTGACAACAGCAGTTGTAGAAAGAGCTCCATTGATTAATTGAAAATGTACCTTTTTGGTGATAATCAAACCCACAATCAAACCCAACATTGCCTTTCACCAAAATATCTTACCCTAATAGTACTAGTTGGTGTGTCAAGCTTTGGGGCTGCTTTTCTTCTTCTGGATTTAATCTGCTGCACATCAGCAAGAGAACCATGAATTCTGAAGTACACTAGGATATTCTTGAACACAACATCAGGCCATCAATAAAGATGACTCAAAGCATTTAAGCAAATCTATGAAAGGTTGCTGAGGATAAAGTTGTGTTTTTTTGGATTAGCCAAGCCAAAGTACTGAACATAATCCAATAGAGATACTGTCGCAGGACCTGAAGCAGGTTTAGTTCTGTAAGGAGTGGGCAATGATCCCTAAAATAAATATGACAGTAATTGATTAGTTGCTATTAGATGTTTATCCCAATTATTGAGCTAATGGAGGAGACACAAGCTATTGGGTGGTCAAACGTTTTTTTTAACACTGTTGGGGCTTTATTTGTAATGTCTTTATTTTAATTTGGGGTTTACAGTTTTTTATGATTGCTATGATAATTGTTACAATACTTTTAACAACTTTCCCAAAACTATTAATGCACCAACCCACCCACAAAAACAACAGCATGTCTCAAAATCAAATGTTCTTCCAAAACACTAACACATGTTCTCTTCCAACAGGAGTCTTTAGTCAATCATAGCACATTTTCATAAAAACAGAAACTGCATTATTTTATCCCACCTCAGATTAGCTTTGTAGAATGTACGGTTTATGAAAAAAGAACACAGGCAAAATTATCCAACAGCTCATGACTCCAAAATAACAAAAATATGCAATATAGCTGCCATTTACAGTATTATGTGAAAAAAATATATAGAAACAGAAGGAGTCAAAAACTTTCAATCTCCAGGCTAAAAAAGGGACGTCATCCTCAAATGGGAATCAAACCAGGCTGTGATTGCATTGGTGGAAAGGTGGAATGCCACATTGTCTCATGTCATCACATATATTGGGAGGTGGTCTCCCAACTGTCCTCTTTCTGCCTCTGGCACCAGACTTTCGTGCAGGTCTTCCAAAATCAGGAGAAGGTGGTCAGTTTTTTAGGGGCCAATGTCACCTTCACGGTAACTGGTAATTTGCCAATTATGTTTCTTCTGCGCCAACGCCTTTTTTCGCCAGGATGAAGCCAGCCTCGTCAACTTGGATCCTTTCATGTGGGACTTGACTGGCCTCCAACTCCATGACCGGCCTCCAACTCCATGACCGGCCTCCAACTCCATGACCGGCCTCCAACTCCATGACCGGCCTCCAACTCCATGACCGGCCTCCAACTCCATGACCGGCCTCCAACTCCATGACCGGCCTCCAACTCCATGACCGGCCTCCAACTCCATGACCGGCCTCCAACTCCATGACAGGCCTCCAACTCCATGACCGGCCTCCAACTCCATGACTGAATATAGTGATGACTGAATTGCATAACCTGTCCTGTCTGTATTGGCTACAGAGTACTTTGATGCGCTCACCGTTTCTTTAAAAAAAACTTTGTATAGTTCTTTCATTCTGCCTCTGTGTTCAATCTGCAAATTCTCAGTAGCAATAGAATACAATAAAATACAGGGGATATATTTGTGTTTCAATTCACAACATCAATAGCTGTTCACTTTGACTTCAGCCTTTAAATTAGGTTCAGAAATGTATGTTTTCTGTTCTGACATACAGAAGCTTGTAAATTTGGCTTTTGTGTTAAAGAAGTTGAAGCATTTTAAATGTGTGTTAACTGTATGCATTTTGTGTCAAAGCAACAAGACATGTGTTACTTGTACAACCTACACAGACAGATGTTGTGTTAATTGTGTGAAGAGTTTAGGAAAAGAGTATAAACTTTTTTGCATAGGATTTTAACATTGCGGCACGTCACAGAAACTAAATATAAAATCAGAGACCGGGAATGTTTTTCTGCTTCCGGTATGATGGCCTTGTGTTACATGAAGAAAACCTTAATAAAGAAATGCTTACCCCCTATCTTGAAGAACATATTTCAAATGATTGTATAGGGGAATGTAAGAGTTCCACTGCACAATTTCCAGTTCTCCAGATCACGTCTTAGGAAAATAGGATGCACGTTCAAACCGTCTGGACTGAAGTTTACACGCTTATACAGATAGAACACTAGAAAGACATTAATTCGGTTTGAGTGCCTGGCACAGCCACTAGATGGCAGGCCTGGCAAAGCCCTGAGTACATGTGAAACTCAGCCTTACTCAGGGAATCCTTGTTGACAAATCATGTTGTTCATTTGGCAACCAAAAGGTTGTGTGTTTGAACCCCAGAGCCAGCAAGTAAAAACATATGCAAAACAACCTAGAACTTAGGACCCGAGGAATTTTATCAAACCAGGTGCCCCATCGTTTTGGTCATCGGTTATTGTAATGGCATCCTCCAACTTACTGTGTTAGGGCTAGGCCCACTATAGTATAACAAAGTGACAGCATAGAAAATGCATACGATGTTATGCTATTTTTAAATGTGCTTCGACATCTACCAATACAACTGATTATAATGAATTGTCTTTGTAGTGGTTTTTGTATGTCCTGTTTTAAGATGATACATTATTTTAACCATTTAGTGTAGGATTTTCAGAATGTCTGTCTGGCTATTTTAGCAGTTATGCCAATACTCATTGCCATTTGAGCCAAAGCTAAAACAATAGGCACACAGGTTTTTTTCTCCTCTTGTAATTAAATTGATATCTGCTGAGGGAATATCCAATAAGTTGCTTGGGGGGCTTATTAATCAACGCAATAACACATTTTCCAGATATTGTGGTCTTTCTATTATAATAAAAAGTTTGAGATTGAGACAGCTTCATTTGAAATTATTGTAAATGTAATACAATTGATATGTCATCTCACATACTTGTTGGAATTGAAATTATTGTAAAAGTAATACATATAATACATTCGCTATGTCATGTCACGGACTTAGAGATGGTACTTGCTGGAATTGAAATTATTGTAAATGTAATACATATAATACATTTGCAATGTCATGTCACAGACTTAGATATGGTACTTGTTGGAATTTAAATTAATGTAAATGTAATACATATAATACATTTCCAATGTCATATCACAGTCTTAGATATGGTACTTGTTGGAATTTAAATTAATGTAAATGTAATACATATAATACATTTGCAATGTCATGTCACAGACTTAGATATGGTACTTGTTGGAATTTAAATTAATGTAAATGTAATACATATAATACATTTGCAATGTCATGTCACAGACTTAGATATGGTACTTGTTGGAATTGAAATTAATGTAAATATAATACATATAATACATTTGCAATGTCATATCACAGTCTTAGATATGGTACTTGCTGTAAGCAGCCATCCATAAAAATAAACTCTCTCTAATCAGTCGGTTTAGACATGCGCGAGGAGGAGGCACGAAAAGGGGGCGTGTTTCGTATATAACGCGTCTCCCGGAGAACTTTTGCCTGTCGCCTTGTCTTCGGGACAGCCTCTCTCACTCAACACCTCCGTCACCCTCCTCACCTTACCGGGAAACTAGCTCACCTGCAAAACACCTCTCCACACAAACCTGTCCGCGTTTGACTACTGCCACAGCTGACATGGAGACACAGCAGCAGAGACACGGACACCAGGCTGTCTGCCGCACCTGCCGGAGGACGGACGGCTCCCGGGTAATTTACGGCATTTATGGAGGCCTCACAGCTTGTAATATTTATGCGTTGGAAAGACACGCGTGGTCGCACCCGTCTGCCGGCACCACCGGTCTCTGTGCTGCTTATACGGAAACACGCCTATTTCTTTAGTCTGCTCATTTTGGAGTGGACACTTTATAGCACTTAACGCATTCATATTTAAAAAAAAAAACTATGTGTTGATCGACGCATTTAGTTACCTCTTTATCGTTTACAATAACGTATATATATAATTTTCCTTTTTATATAATTTCACTGCTCTCATCCCGCTCGCGTATCAATCGCGCGTCTCTGAACTCGGGACTAACCGGAGGTACTGTATAGGGCCGCTAAGAGGCGGTAGTCCTGCGGGTCATAGAGCTTCAGTCTGACCACTTACTACCAGACTGTGAATTTGGGAAATAATGTGCTGAGTCACGTGCAACTAGTTGAACGCGTTGTGTAAGAGAGCTGTGGTTATTTCCCTGAATAATCAACTCTTCAAGGTGCAATAGGGCGCTATTTGCCAATTACTAGAAGATACACCACAAGTGCCGGCTGACTTTGTTTCTAGTGCCGGCTGACTTTGTTTCTAGTGCCGGCTGACTTTGTTTCTAGTGCCGGCTGACTTTGTTTCTAGTGCCGGCTGACTTTGTTTCTAGTGCCGGCTGACTTTGTTTCTAGTGCCGGCTGACTTTGTTTCTAGTGCCGGCTGACTTTGTTTCTAGTGCCGGCTGACTTTGTTTCTAGTGCCGGCTGACTTTGTTTCTAGTGCCGGCTGACTTTGTTTCTAGTGCCGGCTGACTTTGTCTTTAGTGCCGGCTGACTTGAATACGTTTGGGACAGTTTTTCTATGTGTTGTGTGATTTGGGTGGGTCGTCACAGCCCCTGACCTTTAGACGTTTTCGATAATTATAAGTAGCGACGGCAGGACCAAATGATTTCCACTTTCTATTGCACGCAGTGAATGTTCATGTTACTGTAGCATATTTGAACACGCACATATTCCCCCTCTGCAGGTCAACCAGATGTGTTCGTCAGGTCGAGTGCTATTCATTGCGCTCGCAGTGACCCTGTGCCTGGTTGAAGTGGCCTCGGCAGAGACACTATGTGGTGGAGAACTGGTGGACGCGCTCCAGTTCGTCTGTGAAGACAGAGGATTCTATTTCAGTAGGTCTCCTTATTCACATGTTCACCTTTATCCAATACTGTTTTCACCTCCGTATTTTCTCATGTTGGCTGCTCCTTTTTGCGCGTGCATGCGTGTGCCTGTCACTCCGGGTGCGTGCGTGTGGGTGTCGTACGTGCGCGTGTTTGTTTTGCTTTCCCTCTCTATGTTAAACCAACGCGCACGCACGCGCACACAGCTTATTATAGCCAGCTGTGTCTGAAGACGCCACGGCCTCTGCGATACCGCTGAGTGGACACATTCTGCGGTTAAAGCCTAGATCTGATTGCATATGAAAGGGCGGCGCGTAGAGACACACACACACACACACACACACACACACACACACACACACACACACACACACACACGACTCAATGTGACACAATGGGCCGCTTGTTTACCAGCGCATTCCACGGGGGAAAGTAATAGCACCCAAGAGGCATACCAGTCACCTCACCAACACCAACGTTCCCAGTCTACACTACACTGCATTTGATCTCGATCTGAATGATTCAATTGAGCATTGGTTTATTAGCCCACTGAACTATTATCTATGTTAATAGTTATTGCTCGTTGATTAGACTTGAGGTAGATCTTTAGCATATGTGCATCCATGGGATTATATGAATAGGTGTTCAAAATGAATTTCTCTGGTTGTCAATACTGTTGAACAAAACAACATGGCTCTCTCTCTTCTCCACTCGGCCCCTCATCCCATTGACACAAACAGCAAAAAGCAAAAGGTGAACAAAAAACTTTTAAAAACATTTGTCATGCCACCCATTAGCGGTGAATTACAGTCCGCTCCTTTGTGCTCCTGTTTGCCACGGGAGCCCTCTCCACCCTAGGTCATTATCCAATTTAGGCCAGCGTGGATGCACCCCCCGGCCCCCACCCTCCGGTTCACCCTTTCTTCTTCCCTCTACTCTCTTCCTGCAATCAAATACGGCCCTGGCCTCTCCTGAGGTTTTGCCAACATTGTGTGTGTGCGGTTAAGTAGAACTTCAAACAAGGCCGTTATTGATCACGCATAATACTCCGCTATGCTACGTCTCACTTAAGCCCTTCACCAATCCCTCTCTCTCTCTCCCCATCTCTCTTTCATAGCCTCTCACTTCTCATACTTCACTCCCTCGTGTCTCCTCCTAAAGCCCTTTCATGTGTGCCTACCCTTGTGTTACCTTTTCTCTATTCTGATTCTGATCCATCTCTTTGTCGAACCCTCGCTCGTCCTCCTTTATATCGTTTTATACCTCTCCCTCCTTTGTTTTTACTCCTCTATGGTCTTCATCTCTTGATGCTGTTCCTTGCTTCTTTTTCTCTCCATCGGCCCTCCCATCTCTTCTGTATTTTAGCTGTGTGTGTGTGTGTGTGTGTGTGTCACTTTCGACTCTTTGCGGTCAGCTATTCATGTATGTCCTTGGTTCTGTGTCTCTGGTGTTGTGCGCTGGTGTTGTATCTCCAGTGTGTAACGTGTGTTTACTCATTTGCTCACGTATTTGACAACTGATGGGCTTTTGAATTGCTTAGTTTGATGCGCTAACACGATTATCACTTCCTGAAACAATCGCACTGGCCAACAAACAAACAAACAAACAACTTTTGTCACAGTTGGCTATAGAAAGTCTTTGGCACTGTTTGGTCTAAGGAAACCTGAAGTTATGTTATCCTAATTTGCAAGTAATTGCTCCAGGATATGGGTCCCTCCTCTACTAATGACCTTTTTCTTGCCCCCCCCCAAAAAAAACAACACAGGTAGGCCAACCAGCAGATCCAACAGCAGACGCTCCCAAAACCGTGGGATCGTGGAGGAGTGCTGCTTCCGTAGCTGTGACCTTAACCTCCTGGAGCAGTATTGTGCCAAACCTGCCAAGTCAGAGAGGGATGTGTCGTCTCTACAGGCCATACCCATGATGCCAGTGCTCAGACCGGTACGTAAACAACCTAGGAGAACCAGGAAACTAGTCCCGAACCTCCCCTTTGACCTTAACCCGTCCTTGTGTGTCCTTATCTACCTTTTCATCTGAGTCCTTTTTGTTCCATTGCGTGCTGAACCCTCATGCCCCCGTCTGTGGGAGTGGCGATAAAAGCCTTCCGACGGCTGTTATCTCGGGAAAAGCAAGTATCTTCTTACCGAGAATGCTGATCGTTGCGGAAAAAGATAGAGCATGAGAAGAAACGTCTGTTTATCAGAGTAGGGTCAGTTTCAGGTGTGTGTGCGCTTGTATGTCTGTGTTAAGGTCGCAGCTGGCGAGAAAGTGGGCAGAAAGATAGTCTGAGAATTACTGTCTCGTTTGGAGTGGGGTGTACGTCAGGTGTGTGTTTTTATTGTTGCAGCTTGGGTTGAGGTCACAGCTGGCGAAAAAGTGGGCAGATTAGAAAATTGTTATTGCACGTTACACTTTAACGTTGACTATCAACCGGTGTCCTTCAAAAATGACCCAAAATAAAAGTACATCAAGTTATGTTTTTGAAAGTTTCGAGCGGGCCTCGATTAGTCACGGAACACTAGGCCTTTACGAACTCTCATTATTTGGCACCTGTCAACGAAACAGCACTGGCGACTACCTTGACCTGAAAAACAATTCAAACAAAGCAGCAGGCTTTTTCACTCTCACGACAACGGCCCGCAGGGCTGCAATTTAAATCTCTCAAATGTCTTTCTCCTCTTCTTTTACAACTACCTCGTTAGATAGATATCCCTTCATTATGTGAAAGATTGAGAATAAGACGGTAATAAGACGTCGTAGGACTGCAAATGGCTATGAATGTTAATGACTATCGGGGACACTCGAGGGACTTTCTGTAAGTCCATTTAGAACTATGTTTATAGCTGCTAAAGACTAATGTATACTGGGTGTTCTGAGTGCGAGGGAAATATGTTTGGACACATCCCCAGTCATGTCCAGGCAGTGGGACGAGATGGGCTGCAAACTGCAGTCTGCTCTCTCTATTTTGGCCAGCTGTTGTCAGGCTGGGAAGTGAATTAAGGAGAAACTTGTGTGTGTGTGTGTTTGTTAGTGTGAACGTGTCTCTCTTTCTCCTGAGTACTCTCAAAGTGTCAGTACCAAAACAAGCCATTCTGTTAGAGTACTTGTACATAACTACCCCCCCCGCTCATTCCCAATGTCTCTGTCTTTGTGCCTTTCACATGCATAGAAACACAAATAATCCCCCACTGTCTTGTGAAGGCTAAGTGTCAGAGGCTGTCCTGCTGATTTAAAGAATTGGCCACAGTTTTTCACAGAATATATTTACTTCAATGGGTGCATATGTTTGTTTGTGTCTGTTAGGGGGTGGGTTGGCTAATGGCACATTTAGCGAACAATACATGTCTGTTTGCTCGACGTGTCTCCCGCATTCCCTCAGACATTGTTGTGATGGGGCGGAGTCTAGCTCTTGTTGACAACCTCTCATAGGGGTTTTTGTAGGAAATCGCTGCCGTAATCATACTCGTCAGTGACCTTCAATAAATGGTGGCCACTGACACAACTTTTAACGCCGTTCCCCCCCATGCCTCCGCAGGATGTCCGAAAACCTGTGACTATGAAGTATTCCAAATATGAGATCTGGGAAAGGAAGGCTGCTCAGCGACTCCGGCGGGGCGTCCCAGCCATCCTCAGGGCCCGGAAGTTCCGGAGGCAGGCAGAGAATATCAAGGCTCAGGAGCAGGCGATGTTCCACCGGCCGTTGATCACAGTGCCCATCAAGCTTCCCCCAGTCCTGCACCCCACAGGCAACTACTTCAGCCACAACTGAGCCTTCCCGCCAGCACCCGAGCACCCCCCATCGCAAGCCTTTTGCACAGACAACGACTTTGGAGGAAGATGAAAAAAGGACTAGGGGATTATAGCTTTGTCTCTGACGTCATTTCTGTGGCAAGTCCTCGATTGGCCTCTCCTAACCAACCAGCCTATCCCAACCTCTGCCCCCACATCAACTCCTTATTGACCCCTTGCCCTAAGCCACACTAGCTTCCCCCCACACCCAGACACTCAAACATAAATTCACATTCCTCCTTTTCTGGTTCACTTTTCTCTCTCTGCTTTCTCTTTCATTCGTAGACACAAAAAGGCCCCAACGCAAATTATAAACAAAAATTTAACGATTTCGGCTGAATGCAATTCAGGTGGATGCTTAAAAAAAAGAGAAAGGAAGATGTAAAAAAGAGCTCAATGGCATGCAAATGTCAAGAGGACAACTGCCGGAATGTTTTTCTGTCCTCATGAAAGACAACAAAAAGTGAAGAAACAGAATGCATGAAAGAAACATTCCACAATGCTTTACTGGGGCAGAAAATGAATATATCTGTTAGTGCTTTTTTGTTATTAGATTGCACCTCTAACTATAAAGGGACTTCCACACTGTAAGGAATTATTTTATAAAATAAGATTCCTGTTCCAGCACCTTTTAATCACAAACAAAAAAGCAGAAAAAGAAGTCTGCAAAATTGCACATTGCCACGGATTACGGAAAGAAAAAAAGGCACTATTTTTTTATGAACAATGAACATGTATCTTAAAAAAATGTCATGGTGCTAGCTTTGGGATTGGACTCAAAGAAGACGAGGTTGAATGCACAATTTTTCCCTTTGAATGAATATTAAAACTTTCCGTTTTAAGGAAAGTGTGACTTTTTAAAAAGGAGATTTACACAAGGGGAGTACCTGGCTGTGGCCAAGTTAAAGGGGGAAGTGTCACTGAGACGAGCCTTAGTGTGCATTAGCGTCACAGCTCACAGCGCGTGCTAGCAGTCAGCGCTAACTGCTGACCAGAGGAAGTGGTATGGGGCACCTGAGACACACTTGTTGCATTTCCTTCAATGGCCTCAAAGCCCAACGAATATGGGAGCAGTGTGGGGACAAAAAAGGGACAATATGGACCGCCTGGATTGATAAAGTACTTTGACTTCCTGTTCCTGTACTTCCTTCTGTCATGGCTTTGTAGAACTGTATCCTGCACTGGCAGGAGGTGACATGTTAATATGATGACAGAACAACTGGAATATTGAGTATACTTTTTGTTTTTGACATTTCTGCATTTTTTTTCTTTTTCTATCTGTTTTTTGAGGAGAAAAAACCTGTCAGTTTCTGGTACCGTGACATTCCTGTTTTTAGTGAGATAGAAATGTTTTGGTTTCAATGTTTGTTTTTCAAGTGGTTGTTGTAATATTATGATACCAGTTTCAAGAATGGCACACATTTCTATTCAAAGGGGAAAAAACGCAATAATGTCAACTAACTTTTTATTTTATATTGTATATCAGTAGTATTCACATGCTTTTACCTGAAAACAAATACTTGAATATATATGTATGTATATATATATATATAAATATATATATATAATAAGTTTCCAGAGACAATGTGTTATTTTCATTTAGTCTGAGCTGTATCTTGCGTAATGAGCCACCAAGCTTTTTCGTTTGTTTGTTGAAATACAATTAAGGGCACTGTATAAAGGCATTATTTATTTTGTTATAAAAAATATATATGAAAATTGGTCCAAATAATATACAAAGCACTGATGCTCAACTGACAGATTTATTTTGTATGATCTCTCTTTTCCCATTCGACTTGTAATGCTTTTTGTAGATGCTTTGTACCAAAAAAAAATGTTTTCCTTTTTTCTTTTGGGTTTGCAACATAATTACTCTGAGTTAGTATTTTAAAAGCAAATAGTCTGGATTGCTTAGACATGTCACAGAAGTAGGCACATACTCTGACTACACTGGTCGGCAGGGACATTTAGAAGTCTGGACGAGATGTCATTGATAAAGGAACAGGTCCTGACCCGATGAGCAAACAGTTCTACATCATGCATTGATTGTACTCAACCCACTATGTTGCTAAACCACTTTAGTATTGTTGGCGGTGGAATTAGTCTACATTTATTTTTGTCTCTCTATCACTGTGCATGTAGGCCAATCATGATATATAAAGAGCCTTTACATTCATATCTGGTGCCATTCACAGTTTAAAATGTTGGACCGGTCGCCATTGTTGTTTGAGAGACATTGTTGTGATTGGTTCTTGAGACTGGCGAGCGTTCCTCCTTCCTGTCTTCCAAATGCAGCGTCTGGTTAACTCTTTACCGTGTGTTGTCCTCTCTGTGAGGTGATCTCGTTACCGTGTCATCCCCATACAAGTCACTGTGATGTTTGACCCTGGGCTCTCATGCTCTCTCTGTCCCTCGCTTTAACAACACGCCACACCCGTTCTTTTAATCTGTCTTCTGCCACAGGAACAGGGGCGAACCCACCACACAACATCCTTCCCTTGCTCAATCGTCAGCATGTATTCGATGAAAGGCAACTACACAGAACCATTTTTGAAGCAGTTTAACTACTCAGGAAAATGGATGGTTTCTAAAGAGGGAGGTTGTTGTCAAGTGAATGGGAGGATTTAGTGTGGTTGGACTTGGACAACAACGAGTGGTTAGCCATTTCTAGTTGCCAGTGAAAACTGTGCCCCCGGTCACATGCAACTGTGTCCGGTGTTGCTATTGATAGGGACAGCACCTTACGGTAGATTGCTCGGAGGTCTGTGCCACATCTTTCATTCGCATTTGATATGACATGAGTGGACCGCTTAACGGATACTCGTTCCAATGGGGCAGAGGTGAACCGCGCCAATTCTAAATATCTTTTCTCGTCCCACTTTAAAAAGGCCCTGACCTAGCCTACAACCTTTGACCCCCATATCTATATGTTATGTGTGTAATTCTGAAACTCCATTTCAGTTGTGTAACAAGCAGTGCAATTATTATTATTATTATTATTATTAGATTTACAAGACGGTTATCTATTTCTTTTTCAGTCAATAAGACCGACAAGGTTTATTTTTTATATTTTATTTTCAATATGTTCCTTCTGCTAGGATTCACTATTGTATTGTTCAAGGAGGCTAATCTTGTGTTCTTTTGAATGGCGTGAAAGAAAACCACTTATTTTGCGCTGGATATGAAGGGATCTCTTGACGAGCATTGGCTACGTTTTTTGTTTTGTGTCAGTAACCTGCTCAGCCTGTGTGTATTTTATTGATTTAACCTCTGCACGCTAGAATGTCCGAAATGCACAATTCATGTACTTTCATTTTTAATATTAATAAACGAAAAAAAAACATTTTATCAAACATCTGGAATGTTATGTGTGTTTTGTGTTTGCATACGTTGTGTGTGTGTGTGCCACAGTCTGGTCCCACGGTTGCTCTGCAACCGCCCGGTAGTGCCTGCAGCGGGTGGTGAAAACCGCCCAGCACATCATTGTGCCCTGCACCCTGTCATCAAAGACATCCAGCACAAGTGTTGTTTCCGGAGAGCGCGTAGCTTTATCAGGGATTCCTCAAGCCATAAAATGTTAGTCCCTCTGCCATCATTCAAGCATTACAGATCTATATTCACCCGCATCAGCAGGCTCAGGAACAGTTTCTTCCCTACTGCTGTAAACATACATATACCTTGCATTCATACTGCTACCTAATTTAAGCATACTGTTGTACCTCCATTGCTACCTCTTGCTTACACAAATGTATTTACTTGATCTGCCATTCGCACATACATTCTGTGATACTCATCTTGCCCTGCACACTGCTGGCCTATTTATTATATTTGCCTTTTGCACAATGCTTATTGTTCGTACTATCTGTTTACCACTTGCACAGATGTTCTCCACTGGTGTGCCCTCTGCACATCTGCAATTTGCAACATTGTTGAACTGAATACATGTGCATTTACTTATCCATGTCAATTGTACATCCTCACACAGTACTCAATATCTTTTAGCACTGCTCTTTTGCACCTCTGGTTGGATACAAATGATCAAATGACAATAAAATGACAAAGTTGAATCAAATGACAATAAATCTGAATCTAATCTAATAAAATGCGAAGGACAGATTGTGAGAACAAAATAGTGATAAGTCAGGGAACCTTTTGTGATATATATAAGATATATTTTTTTCAACCATATATTCAGCGTAAATGATTTAGTACAGCTCTGGGCCTTTGAAAAATACTTTATCTCTGCTGCTGCTTTTAGCAACCTCTCTCTGGCAAACCTGCGGCCTGATGGGGGAAAAGTATGCCAACGTGCAAGCAGCATGCACTCAAAAACCTGTGAAAGACCGCCCTGCACTCTCGCCCTGTCCCTTCACATCACGCATAGGGGTGAGGTTTCCCCTGCAGGAGAAATGTATGATCAGCTTCCCCTCCCCCCGATCTTCAACTTGAACTATTGGGGAAAATACAGAACTGACCAAAGAGGAAATTTCTCATTATTTCACACAACACACTGCTGTGTTCAGCAAGGCTGTTTGTTCATTATGTAAGAAATACTAAAAACTCAACGTGGCATGAGGAATTATGTCAGCTTTATTCGTGAGAATTCTATCAGCCACGTCCCACAAGGTTTGCCCGATAAACGTAGCACTGGCCTTTACATTCACTCATAATCTATACATCTATTTACACAAACACCCATCCACCCTTCTAGCTACCTATTTATCTAGGTCACGGTTATCTAGGTTTTTTCAGAGAATTCCCAGAACAGAAAATATTTTTCAGAAGAAATATTGTAGACATAATGACATATGTTGACGTGCTTTTAAAAGACCCTGGCCCTTTTTTGTTCTTTAGCATTTGTGTTTTTTCGCACGTTCTGCAGTCAAGCGATCGGATACACAAGTAGGGCTGCTGCCTGATGCTGCTGTCTGGTGGAACACACGCTATAATGAAGAGGATTGAGTATGAGAACATGTTCAAATCAGTGTGTTTGCATTCACATATGTTTCTGAGCTTACATTTGTGCATGTAATAAAACTGAAGTCAAACTTCACTAAGACAAAACAGCGACATCAACACTCACATATCGGACGCACCATGAATACAAATAATGCCAAGCAAGGTGAAAACAAAATAAGCAAACTAAATAGACCTCCTAATTACCAAAACATAAACTGGTGTGCAGTTAATGAAAGCAAAAGTGTGCTTGTACAAAGCTGCTGTTAACATACAAAAACGGCGATATACATCTAACAAAACTGAAGACGATACTGGTTGAATGCAAACTGCATTTTGCTGTACTGAACTGTCCAATGACAATACAGTTTAATCTAATATAATGCTGCGTATGGGGTCTGCTTAGCCTTAGCAGACTGGTCAGAGTGCCTATGACCAAAAGCACAAATGGGCGCGCCAGTTGGAACTGCACGTTGGAGCAGTGAAAGTAGGCAGTCTGGTCTGAGGATCACCGTTTTCTTTTAAAGTGCACTGTTTACCTCCGGGAGGGACGGCACCAGGATGCACTGTGGGAAGACAACAAGCCAGTGGAGGGTCGATCACAAGTGCCTTAATGCCTCACGTTATGCATGACAAAGGGTGGCTATCGGGTCAGAGTTCATGTTACGTTTCCTTCAGTGGTCCACATGGATTAAATGCCATTTAGCAGTACTGTGCCAATACATGAAGCTGGCTGAGGGAATGCAGTGACTGTGCAAAAGTTATATTAAACACAATCGGTGGCTACGTTGAAGAATCACAAATATTACAGTATTTTGTTTCAAACTTCCATTAGGTGTTATTGCATAGTTGTAATGTATTCACTATGATTGCTCATTGTAGCATGATTCAGTGTGTCAATATGTTTGACTAGCACTCTGTATATACACCAATCAGCCATATCATTATGACCACTGACAGGTGAATACCACTGATAATCTATATACACCAATCAGCCATAACATTATGACCACTGAAGTGAATACCACTGATAATCTATATACACCAATCAGCCATATCATTATGACCGCTGAAGTGAATACCACTGATAATCTATATACACCAATCAGCCATATCATTATGACCACTGAAGTGAATACCACTGATAATCTATATACACCAAACAGCCATATCATTATGACCACTGAAGTGAATACCACTGATAATCTATATACACCAATCAGCCATATCATTATGACCACTGAAGTGAATACCACTGATAATCTACATACACCAATCAGCCATAACATTATGACCACTGACCTGTGAATACCACTGATAATCTATATACACCAATCAGCCATATCATTATGACCACTGAAGTGAATACCACTGATAATCTATATACACCAATCAGCCATAACATTATGACCACTGACCTGTGAATACCACTGATAATCTATATACACCAATCAGCCATAACATTATGACCACTGACCTGTGAATACCACTGATAATCTATATACACCAATCAGCCATATCATTATGACCACTGAAGTGAATACCACTGATAATCTATATACACCAATCAGCCATATCATTATGACCGCTGAAGTGAATACCACTGATAATCTATATACACCAATCAGCCATATCATTATGACCGCTGAAGTGAATACCACTGATAATCTATATACACCAATCAGCCATATCATTATGACCGCTGAAGTGAATACCACTGATAATCTATATACACCAATCAGCCATATCATTATGACCGCTGAAGTGAATACCACTGATAATCTATATACACCAATCAGCCATATCATTATGACCACTGAAGTGAATACCACTGATAATCTATATACACCAATCAGCCATATCATTATGACCACTGAAGTGAATACCACTGATAATCTATATACACCAATCAGCCATATCATTATGACCACTGAAGTGAATACCACTGATAATCTATATACACCAATCAGCCATATCATTATGACCACTGAAGTGAATACCACTGATAATCTATATACACCAATCAGCCATATCATTATGACCACTGAAGTGAATACCACTGATAATCGATATACACCAATCAGCCATATCATTATGACCACTGAAGTGAATACCACTGATAATCTATATACACTAATCAGCCATATCATTATGAATACTGAAGTGAATACCACTGATAATCTATATACACCAATCAGCCATATCATTATGACCACTGAAGTGAATACCACTGATAATCTACATACACCAATCAGCCATATCATTATGACCACTGAAGTGAATACCACTGATAATCTACATACACCAATCAGCCATATCATTATGACCACTGAAGTGAATACCACTGATAATCTATATACACCAAACAGCCATATCATTATGACCACTGAAGTGAATACCACTGATAATCTATATACACCAATCAGCCATATCATTATGACCACTGAAGTGAATACCACTGATAATCTATATACACCAATCAGCCATATCATTATGACCACTGAAGTGAATACCACTGATAATCTATATACACCAATCAGCCATAACATTATGACCACTGAAGTGAATACCACTGATAATCTACATACACCAATCAGCCATATCATTATGACCACTGAAGTGAATACCACTGATAATCTACATACACCAATCAGCCATATCATTATGACCACTGAAGTGAATACCACTGATAATCTACATACACCAATCAGCCATATCATTATGACCACTGAAGTGAATACCACTGATAATCTATATACACCAATCAGCCATATCATTATGAATACTGAAGTGATTACCACTGATAATCTATATACACCAATCAGCCATATCATTATGAATACTGAAGTGAATACCACTGATAATCTATATACACCAATCAGCCATATCATTATGACCACTGAAGTGAATACCACTGATAATCTATATACACCAATCAGCCATATCATTATGACCACTGAAGTGAATACCACTGATAATCTATATACACCAATCAGCCATATCATTATGACCACTGAAGTGAATACCACTGATAATCTATATACACCAATCAGCCATATCATTATGACCACTGAAGTGAATACCACTGATAATCTATATACACCAATCAGCCATATCATTATGACCACTGAAGTGAATACCACTGATAATCTATATACACCAATCAGCCATATCATTATGACCACTGAAGTGAATACCACTGATAATCTATATACACCAAACAGCCATATCATTATGACCACTGAAGTGAATACCACTGATAATCTATATACACCAAACAGCCATATCATTATGACCACTGAAGTGAATACCACTGATAATCTATATACACCAAACAGCCATATCATTATGACCACTGAAGTGAATACCACTGATAATCTATATACACCAATCAGCCATATCATTATGACCACTGAAGTGAATACCACTGATAATCTATATACACCAATCAGCCATATCATTATGACCACTGAAGTGAATACCACTGATAATCTATATACACCAATCAGCCATAACATTATGACCACTGAAGTGAATACCACTGATAATCTACATACACCAATCAGCCATATCATTATGACCACTGAAGTGAATACCACTGATAATCTACATACACCAATCAGCCATATCATTATGACCACTGAAGTGAATACCACTGATTATCTATATACACCAATCAGCCATATCATTATGACCACTGAAGTGAATACCACTGATAATCTATATACACCAATCAGCCATATCATTATGAATACTGAAGTGAATACCACTGATAATCTATATACACCAATCAGCCATATCATTATGAATACTGAAGTGAATACCACTGATAATCTATATACACCAATCAGCCATATCATTATGACCACTGAAGTGAATACCACTGATAATCTATATACACAAATCAGCCATATCATTATGACCACTGAAGTGAATACCACTGATAATCTATATACACCAATCAGCCATATCATTATGACCACTGAAGTGAATACCACTGATAATCTATATACACCAATCAGCCATATCATTATGACCACTGAAGTGAATACCACTGATAATCTATATACACCAATCAGCCATATCATTATGACCACTTAAGTGAATACCACTGATAATCTATATACACCAATCAGCCATATCATTATGACCACTGAAGTGAATACCACTGATAATCTATATACACCAATCAGCCATATCATTATGACCACTGAAGTGAATACCACTGATAATCTATATACACCAATCAGCCATATCATTATGACCACTGAAGTGAATACCACTGATAATCTATATACACCAAACAGCCATATCATTATGACCACTGAAGTGAATACCACTGATAATCTATATACACCAAACAGCCATATCATTATGACCACTGAAGTGAATACCACTGATAATCTATATACACCAATCAGCCATATCATTATGACCACTGAAGTGAATACCATTGATAATCTATATACACCAAACAGCCATATCATTATGACCACTGAAGTGAATACCACTGATAATCTATATACACCAATCAGCCATATCATTATGACCACTGAAGTGAATACCACTGATAATCTATATACACCAATCAGCCATATCATTATGACCACTGAAGTGAATACCACTGATAATCTATATACACCAATCAGCCATATCAATATGACCTCTGAAGTGAATACCACTGATAATCTATATACACCAATCAGCCATATCATTATGACCACTGAAGTGAATACCACTGATAATCTATATACACCAAACAGCCATATCATTATGACCACTGAAGTGAATACCACTGATAATCTATATAAACCAATCAGCCATATCATTATGACCACTGAAGTGAATACCACTGATAATCTATATACACCAAACAGCCATATCATTATGACCACTGAAGTGAATACCACTGATAATCTATATACACCAAACAGCCATATCATTATGACCACTGAAGTGAATACCACTGATAATCTATATACACCAATCAGCCATATCATTATGACCACTGAAGTGAATACCACTGATAATCTATATACACCAAACAGCCATATCATTATGACCACTGAAGTGAATACCACTGATAATCTATATAAACCAATCAGCCATATCATTATGACCACTGAAGTGAATACCACTGATAATCTATATACACCAATCAGCCATATCATTATGACCACTGAAGTGAATACCACTGATAATCTATATACACCAAACAGCCATATCATTATGACCACTGAAGTGAATACCACTGATAATCTATATACACCAAACAGCCATATCATTATGACCACTGAAGTGAATACCACTGATAATCTATATACACCAATCAGCCATATCATTATGACCACTGAAGTGAATACCACTGATAATCTATATACACCAATCAGCCATATCATTATGACCACTGAAGTGAATACCACTGATAATCTATATACACCAAACAGCCATATCATTATGACCACTGAAGTGAATACCACTGATAATCTATATACACCAATCAGCCATATCATTATGACCACTGAAGTGAATACCACTGATAATCTATATACACCAATCAGCCATAACATTATGACTCACTGAAGTGAATACCACTGATAATCTACATACACCAATCAGCCATATCATTATGACCACTGAAGTGAATACCACTGATAATCTACATACACCAATCAGCCATATCATTATGACCACTGAAGTGAATACCACTGATAATCTATATACACCAATCAGCCATATCATTATGACCACTGAAGTGAATACCACTGATAATCTATATACACCAATCAGCCATATCATTATGAATACTGAAGTGAATACCACTGATAATCTATATACACCAATCAGCCATATCATTATGAATACTGAAGTGAATACCACTGATAATCTATATACACCAATCAGCCATATCATTATGACCACTGAAGTGAATACCACTGATAATCTATATACACCAATCAGCCATATCATTATGACCACTGAAGTGAATACCACTGATAATCTATATACACCAATCAGCCATATCATTATGACCACTGAAGTGAATACCACTGATAATCTATATACACCAATCAGCCATATCATTATGACCACTGAAGTGAATACCACTGATAATCTATATACACCAAACAGCCATATCATTATGACCACTGAAGTGAATACCACTGATAATCTATATACACCAAACAGCCATATCATTATGACCACTGAAGTGAATACCACTGATAATCTATATACACCAATCAGCCATATCATTATGACCACTGAAGTGAATACCACTGATAATCTATAAACACCAATCAGCCATATCATTATGACCACTGACCTGTGAATACCACTGATAATCTATATACACCAATCAGCCATATCATTATGACCACTGAAGTGAATACCACTGATAATCTATATACACCAAACAGCCATATCATTATGACCACTGAAGTGAATACCACTGATAATCTATATACACCAATCAGCCATATCATTATGACCACTGAAGTGAATACCACTGATAATCTATATACACCAATCAGCCATATCATTATGACCACTGAAGTGAATACCACTGATAATCTATATACACCAATCAGCCATATCATTATGACCACTGCCTGTGAATACCACTGATAATCTATATACACCAAACAGCCATATCATTATGACCACTGAAGTGAATACCACTGATAATCTATATACACCAATCAGCCATATCATTATGACCACTGAAGTGAATACCAGTGATCTGCCCGTGGGATGGATGTATGAGGCCTCAACATTGAAGTGTTGGAAGCGCGGGAAATGCAAAAGGATTTGAGTGGCATTGATAGCGGCCAAGTTGTGATGACTAGACGACTGGGTGAGAGCATCTCCTTACCTTCAGCATCTGTGGGGTGTCCCCGGTCTGCAGTGGTCAGTACCTATCAAGACTGGGTGAGAGCATCTCCTTACCTTCAGCATCTGTGGGGTGTCCCTGGTCTGCAGTGGTCAGTACCTATCAAGACTGGGTGAGAGCATCTCCTTACCTTCAGCATCTGTGGGGTGTCCCCGGTCTGCAGTGGTCAGTACCTATCAAGACTGGGTGAGAGCATCTCCTTACCTTCAGCATCTGTGGGGTGTCCCCGGTCTGCAGTGGTCAGTACCTATCAAGACTGGGTGAGAGCATCTCCTTACCTTCAGCATCTGTGGGGTGTCCCTGGTCTGCAGTGGTCAGTACCTATCAAGACTGGGTGAGAGCATCTCCTTACCTTCAGCATCTGTGGGGTGTCCCCGGTCTGCAGTGGTCAGTACCTATCAAGACTGGGTGAGAGCATCTCCTTACCTTCAGCATCTGTGGGGTGTCCCTGGTCTGCAGTGGTCAGTACCTATCAAGTGGTACAAAGAAGGAAAAGCGGTGAAACAAACCCCGGGTCAAGGGCGACCTAGGCTCCTGGATGCACACGGAGTGCCAAGGCTCCATCACTTATTTGAAGAACAAAACAAAAGGCTGAGTTCATTAATTGGATGAGTCATTATTGAAGTACACAAATTAAAACAGTCAAAGTTGAATAAATGTAAACTGCTCAAAGCACGAGCACAGGAAATGCCCGGCCTATGTGCAAGAATCGAGAGCGTCCTCCGATATATGTGAATCACGCAGAATATGCAGCTTAGTAAGCACAATGACAGTATGTTCCTAGGTACAGTTGAAGATGATCGTAAAATGTTAGAATATTGGTTTCTTTATCTGTTTTCTGGTCTCAAGTGCACACCAGGGTCATCAATATTATAACAATATATTAGCATGAACTGGTGATGAATTGTTCATTGTCAACTGGTTATTAGAATATGCTGTCTGCCAAACACGTTAACATTTGAAATAGCAATAGATACAGACAGGTCATACTCAAAAGATTCCCACAGTGTGGAAAATGTGAGCTTGTTTAGCTAGCTATCGCTACTAGGGGCTACACTTTGGTTAAATACTACTTTTCTACACATACCACAGCTGGTAGTATGCTACCTAGAGTATATGTTGTTATGTCAGCTTGCTTCTCACTGTGTATCAGCAGTATGTTTAAACACCATGAAACCGACTAGCTACATAAGAGGCTGTTGCTGTCTGTTTGCTTGTGACACCTTTCAGAAATATGAAATGCCAACCCCTATATTGCACTGAACGTGACAAATACGCAATTAAACAATAGATCTGATTGTAATGATGAAATAGTCATGTTATTGTCCAGACGGACATCTAGCTTTAGTCTGTTAAATACAGCAACTCTTCACTGGGCTTCACGTTGATTCGTGTTGCCATTCAGTGAATGTTGTAAGTGCAACCAGGTAATAGAGAGGGAGAAGTTGAGAAGAGAAGAAAGGTTTAAACAAGTAAGGATACGAAACTAGGTGTGGGTGACAGAGCTCTCCCAGTCCCCTGACATTGGACACTGCCAAAGAGCTCATCGGTGTTAGTTTTGGTTGGCCGGACGCACGCATAGGATGCCCAGAAGCCCGGGCCCAGAGTTGAATCACTCGGTTTTGCAAATTCATCCCGGCCACAGATGCTTCGAAAAAGTCTCTCTCCTAACGTTTAATTAAAAGTGCACTCTCTAATGTTACAACTCTCTGTCTATTCCCATTTTGCCGTCATCAATCTCAGCTCTTCTTAATTTCTCATTGCGTCTAGTATCGATAATCCCCATTCTGTCTTTCTCTTTCTCACTCTTTCGTTTGGGGCAAGCGTGCTTACACATTCCTGTTCCCTCGCTGCCTCTCTAATTGCTCTGGACTCAAAGACACAGGGAGAAAGTGAGAATGAGGAGAGACAGAGAGAGTTGGAAAGGGGGTCACGCCACCAACTCTCTGACCAGGACAAACTGTACAACCCCCCTGAAACCCCTCAGGCTCGTCTGGCTGTGTGTGTGTATTCCAATGATCCCAATCCCTTTTGTGTGCTTTCTATTGATACATAAAGGTAGAGTAAATTAAAGGAAATCAGTGTCATTCCATAAGCCCAGGGCTCCGTTCTGTTATTTAACGCAGGGCTCAGGCATAAAGAAGCTTGTGTTTCTTTCGGTGCTCCAAAAGGCCGTCTAATTGTCAACGTCTAATCAGCCGGGCCCTGCGAGGAGGCCTTCCTAATTATGCAACCATATTTTCTGACTTCTAAACAATGACAGGAAAGGAGTCTAGATTTGGGTCTTTTTGGTAAGAGAAGGCGTGACACTGTGATTGAATGCTAATGGACAGATCCACTAGCAAGATAAATGTTGTTCATTGCTTGCGGTCATGTAGGGTTCTGTGAGTTACCCTCATATGCACATTAGTTCAGAACATCGGTTAGATTTCCTTGTGTGATAGACAGGGGCTGTAATGACAAACTATACAAGATCCATTTACTACAATGACAATGTCTACACTGTGTCTCTGATCAAGAATAGAATAAACCAATATTGTCAGTTGTACAACTGAATGCCTTCAACTGAAATGTGTCCTCTGCATTTTACCCAATCAGTTACCTGATTCAACTTCCACGTCAACGTCAACGTCAACGGCGCCAGGGAGCATTTAGGGTTTACTGTCTTGCTCAAGGACAGAACGACAAGGTTTTTCACCTTGATGGTGGGGGGATTAGAACCAGGGACTTTCCAGACCCAAGGCCTAGTCCCTAACCACTAGGCCACCTTGACGCCCTGAGTCAATATGACATTATTTAAATGGATACATATTTTCATAAAAAAAGACAATCTAATCTAAGTGACCCTAAACTTTTGAATGGTAGTGCATGTGGATGTATTTGTTTACATCACATTGATACATGTCCCCATGATCCACCTTTGATTATCTCAGAAAGTTTGTTGAAAACATCTTATTAATTGTTAAAGCCATGTGGAAATAAACCATCAAAACCCCAAAGTAAATTCAGACCACATTCAAAATGCTAAAGTATTGAATGGGGAATTTTGAATTTCGCTCTTCAAACTAACTTCTGAAGTTAAAATTGATAATTCACTCAATGGGTATGGATGGGAACGCTTCTGGAATATTCTGGATAGGTCTATGCGGTTATGCCATTATAAAAAACAGATGCCGTTTTTAACATTGTCACAGGGTTATTGCATGATTTTTACATTTTATTGGAAATAGAGGAGCTGCAGCCAGGAACACTGTGTGCGTTTGTCACGACTCCCTCCAAAGCTCCCCTAGGAGGGCAGACTTCTGCGTTCCTCGTCACCTGCCTTCTATCACCACTGATCCTTCATACTGTGTTCTACTTATCGTGTCTTGTCTCATCACACACACACACACCTGGTTTTCATTCCATCACTAGTATGTTTATATATGCCCTCGGTTTGCTCCTTGTCTTAGTGTGGTATTTTGTTCACATGTTTTATTGGCTCTCTTTATACCAGCGTCACAGTGATCAAGGGGAAGTAAAGGCTCAAATGTTACCTCGTATGGACTCTTCATTAAAGAGAATTTGTCCAATTCTGTTGGGTTTGTGCATATATAGGTGAGCAAATGAGCGGATACAGATGCAGTCTCTCTACAACCTGATATGTTGTATCAGTGCATTACTAAAATTCCTTCCCAGAAGACTGTTATTTTGGATCTGGAAGAAGAGTTGACAGGCATGGTTTTAAAACACAATGTCAAACATAATCAAATGAGCCAGACAGCATCTTACAAATATATTTTCTCAGGTGTTTTGGAGGTGAGATGCCTACCTTACTTTAAACATATAGGTCCATCGACAAATACTGCCTTTCAGTACTGTCTTAACACATGTTGAGCCAGTTCTTTTATCAGCTGTGGAAGACTATTGCCAAGTCAAAAGCTTTGAAAGCCAGAACTTTGTTTTCAAAACTTTGAGAGCACATATTGTCTCTAAACAAGCATCAACTGTACATATTTAGCATTCACAAATATCTATCACTGCCCTCAAAATGTATGCTTATAGGTTCACAATCCTTAATTTAGACTCTCACACATACACAAACATGGCGAAACATACACTCCTCCAAGAACAATAATCTATATCATCTTTCTTGACTCTGTGAGGTGTATAATTGGTGGTTTGGGCGCTCTTTGCAGGTTTCTCCCAGATATACAAGGTTCATTTGTAACTAGTGGGGCATAGTGGGATGGTGAAAAGGAATTTGACCAAGATAAAGAAACATTGCTATCATGAGGTCAACAGCTGGTCTCACTGCTATTACAGACATTGAAAGGAAAATACCCAGTGGCATACAGGCAAAAGCAAGTAAAAATACAAATGCAGGCAAGTGTTTCCACAGCTATACAAAAACAAATGTATTGCAAATATATGGAATTTGGTTCATGGTGAAAAGCTTATAAAAACAAAATAATGAATATATCTGCAGCTTTTCCAGTAACACCAGCCAACCAGTAGGAATCCTGCGAGAGAAAAATGTGTCTTTCCATGAGACAAAGTTTGATTTCAGTATTTGAATACATATATTATACACATGTCCATATAACGATATATCTATCAATCTATATATATATATATATATATATATATATAGATATGTATAGATATGTATTTTGCAATATTGTCTGATAGTGAATCAAAACCAATTTTCTCTGTCATTAAATATTGTAAACACACACACACACACCAGCGTGTCTCCCTCCAGACTGTCAGATGGTTAATGGTTGGTTTGAGCACTCAGTTCATGGCTCTGCCAGACACACAAGGTTCATTTGTATTCAGTGGGGCATATTGGGAAGATGAATAGGAACTTGACTAAGATAAAGAAACATTGATATCCTAAGGTCAACAGCTGACTTTCCTGCCTGTGCAGGTGTTCAAAAGGAAATACCCAGGGGAGTACTGGATGGAGGGTAGTGTTTACCCAGCTATTAAGAAAAAACACATGAACAGATAGACTGGAAGAATTACTTTATTCACTGCAATTGACCCCACACATGTTACACACCTCTTAATTCATAACATTTTGGGAGAAAGGAAACAGCCGAGTCTGAATTCTTGGAATCGGTATTCTTTGAGTTAATGTTAAGATTGAGTCTTTGGTCTCACGCATTAGTTATAGTTTTTGCATATGAAAGTGACTAACAGCTGGAGACACTAAGTAAGACGCTAAGTCTGAATCAAGTCATGTTTCTGAATGAAGCTGTTAACCACAAGTACAGTGTCCTCCATTAATATTGGCATGTTTGGTAAATATGAGCAAGACAAGCTGTGTAATTTTTTGCTGTTAATCTTCCTGGTCATTCGTTCAAAATATTCACAAAAATCAAACCCTTAATTGAAGTAAAATGATTGAAAAAAATACATGTGGAATAAATGAAATACACTTTAGTGATTAGAATTTGTCAAGTGGTAAACCCAGACATTATTTTTCGCTGAAGTATAAATAAAAGACGGCCACCTATGGGCAGGATTCGGCGTTCGTCTTCACCGGTCTTGGGGAATGGGGATAAATCTTTGATGGTGTCAAGATGTTTTATCATGGACTCCATCACATTCCAGCAGATATTAAATCAATCTTTTAGTTCCTCCAGCAGGAAAATGATTCAATGTCTCACCACCAAAAGAATGGTTCACTGATATCAAAATAAAGTTTTGTTGATGCACAGTCGCAAGGAAAAACTCCCTGAAAGGGTTTAGGAATAAATCTAGGAGGAAACCTAGAGCAGAACCAGGATCTGAGGGATGGCCAGTACTCCTTTGGCTGTGCCAGTTAAAGTTACATAAGTACAAATAGTTAATATTAATTCAGAAACTTTGGCGGTGATGGGTTAGTGGAGTGGCAACTGGAACCGTCAGGTATCTTCAGCTAATTGGCTCGCAACACAACCAGGAAGGCTTTTGGAAGTGTCAGCTACATGTCATTAGGGCTATTGGCGTAGGGCTATGTTCCAGGTTGTGGTCCATAGGCTCATGTCCTCCTAAGTGTAAACTGAACAGGACACAAGGAAGGCTAGACACCATAGTCCCCAACAATGTCAAATGTCAGGGCTGAGGCAGGGTGGTCCAGTGACAATGTGGCCCTATCCGGGGTAAACCCTGAGCCCAACAGGCACTCCACTCACAAATCACTCCACCCACTTGACCAAACACCAACCAAGGGACACCAATCAACTGCAACCACACTGGGAAGGCCGAGTATCAATAACAGTCTCTGTTTTGTTGAAAGACTGACTCATTTGTCACGATCTATGCATCCATGTAATAATTCATTCAGGCATGTAATCTAAATGAGCAGTGCAGAGTTTGGTGTTGACTTGCTGTATATTTTAAGGCAGTGCATGGATAATAAGTGAGTTCAGAAGCTTTTGTGGTAGACCTACATAAAGCCAATTCATTGAAATGTATTACAATAGTATTATATAGACAAATAACAAACTGAAAGGCACATGTTAGGAGAAGGATACAAAAAGATTTCAAAGGCTTTAACTATCCCTCTGAGTACTGTTCCTGGCGTTATTAAGAAGTGGAAAGTGCATGGCACCACCAATGCCTTGCGTAGATCAGGCCGTCACGAAAAACTGGATGACTGAGCCAGAAGGATATTGATCAGGGAAACTACCAAGAGGTCAATGGCTACTTTGAAGTAGTAACAAGTCCTTATGGCTGAGATTGGTTATTTTGTGCAGTGGTTTGAGTCGGTTGTCTATCAATCGGAAGGTTGGTGGTTCGATCCCCGGTTCCTCCTGGGAAATTGTCGAGGTGTCCATGAGCAAGACACCTAACCTGCTGCTCCTGGTGAGCCTGCAGTCGCCTTGCATGGTAGACGCGGTCGTCAGTGTATGAATCGGTGAATGTGAGGCAGGCCCTGTAAAGCGCTTTGGATAAAAGCGCAGCATTTACCATTTACCATTTACCAATCTCAGAAGCTAGACACAAAGCTAGCGGTAAGAAAGAAGCCTTATTTAAAAAGGCATGAAGTCTGACTTGTGCTTTGCAAAAGAAACATTTGGAAGATGCTAATGCAATGTGGCAAAATCTTTTATGTTCAGATGAAACACAGATGTAACTTTTTGGACTGAACTGCAAACGTTAATTTTGGCGAAAACCAATTACAGCGCACCACCCAAAACATACTATACCTGCTGTGAACCATGGTGGAGGCAACATTATGTGGTGGGGGTTAAAAAGGTGAATGACCTAAATCCAATTGAAAATCTGTGGATGGACCTGAAGACAGCAGTCGCCACTCACCACGAAATTTGACTGAACTCAAACTATTCTGCGCTCATGAGGCAGTACATTTGTGTCAATTCGAATCAGTCTTTAGGCTGCATTGGGGAGCACAAACAGACACACTGACATAAAATTATCATCATCTCAGTGACTTAAAACAAACACAATTCTAACATTATGTTTTTTAAATTGACCCATGGACACCAAGGCACCCAAACGAAAGTCTAATTGGAGACTATTCTACAGCTGAGGTGCTTTAAGAGATTTCAAAGTTTTCCAAAACTCTGCCGGGTTTCCCGAACAATCGGATTAGGTGTTGATAAAATAATCTGATTACCAGAGGCCTGTACTACGAAGCTAGATTTGGAGTTAGCGAGGTAACTTCACGTTCAGATTAACGCGAATAAATGCATCGCCTACTGACCAATCAATTCTCGATTTAATATGGCGTCACCATAAGATCCCGTTGAGCTCGGTGCACAAATAGTGAGAGGTTCACTTAAAGGTGCAAGGATTTTCAGGTACCGACAAAACCTGTTTGCTTTTCCAGATGACTATCTTTATAAAATTAAGGTTCTTAGCGGAGGGACTGACTTATATTAGTCAGCAAATTGAGCCATATGTTGCCAGTGCGAATGTAAATTAAATGCAGCATTTGGTTTGAATGATGTTCTTATGTTTATTATTCATTTGTTCCCAAGACCGCTTCACACTGCCAGGGTTGCAACTAAAGGTATTCTGCAATAATAATGACACAAAACAATTAATCTCAGCAACACATTGCTTTAATTGAGTACACATGTATAATAATAGTGAAATCTAGTCCTGCCTTAATGAATGGGCACTGATAGTGATGAGTCTGTAATTTACGCATTTACGCAGTCGGCAATCTTTTGCCAGCTTTCCTTTCTTTTTTTGGCGGCAGCAACTGTGTTACTTTTCGCCAGAATCGCCAGTATGACTGTTTTTTATTCTTAATATTTTTCTATTATGATTATTTGCCCCTCTTGCGTAAAATATGACGCTCTACACTTGTCCATGTCTGTGATTGGTAGTATGGCGCAAACTCCGCCCATTTTATGTGAACGCGCTCGTAGCTGTATTGGGAAATCCTGGGTTGATTGAAAAAATTGAGAACCACTGTCGTGACATCTCTTAACTAGATCGCAAGTGTCTGGTTAGGTGAAGCCAGATAATGGAAACTAATCCAGGGCATGTTGAACTTGCTTCGTAGTACAGGGCTCTGGATGTTGGTGGATAGGCGAGCCTTCTTTAACTTCCTTAAAAAGTTCAGACACTGTTGCCCCTCTTTGACCAGGATTGTTGAGTTGAGGGGCCAGGATAGGTCAAGGGACATGTGGACACCCAGGAATTTGCAGCAATTGTATTAATTGTATCAATGAGACCTGGGGCGTGGAAGCAGTTTTTAGACTTCCTGTAAACCACAATCAGTTCTTTTGTTTTTGTGGCCAGGTCATGGAGTTACGGTCAAGAGATGACCGTATTGAATGCTGAGCTAAAGTCCAAAGTGGGCATGGAAGGATTTCAGCTTGTTCGTAATGGAGACATCAGTGACTGAGAGGGTCGGGTGCTTTGATCAGTAGTCAATGAGTGCCCTGCCACATACATCAATGGTCAGAGTTGTTGTTTAAATGCTCCTGGATCCTCAGTCTTTTGGTGTGTTGGACCAATTTGATAACCCTTTTCAGGTTGGACCTGGATGAGATGTAGGCCTCCATATCACTGGATTTGAAAGCAGCGTCACTTGCCTTTAGAAGTTGTCTGACCTCTTTATTCATCCAAGGCTTCTGGTTGGGGAAGGTCTTTATTTGTTTATGAGAGGTGACATTGTTGTTGCAGATGTTGATGTAATCCAGAACAGAGGATGCATATGTCTCAATGTCAGTATGTGAGTCAGTGGTAGCGTGAGTGGAAAATGAGTAGTGAAAGGTGTTCAGACTGACCCATGTGTATGAGGGGGGTAGTTTGTAAGCCTCTGGATTGTTAGGGGCTTATGTTTTGTCTCCTCTTGTGGGGATGAAACATTTTGGTGGAATTTGTGAAAAACAGTTTTCAAGCTATAGTGGTTAAAATCCCCTGCCACAATCACAGCAGCCTTGGGCTCTCAAATAATTGTCAACATGAAAAACAAATGTTTGTCAGTCATTGTGCCTGAGAAGTCTGATTCTTATAGCAATTTATTTATATGGCACAATTTATACATATAGGCAATTCAATGTGCTTTACAAAGTAAAAAAGTAGAAAAAAATAAAATACATGCATTTCAGTATTAACTGTGTACTTTTTATTTAAAAGGTCTTCAGTACCTTTTCAATTCTTTTGAACCTGGGCGAGAAGTCTTAAGAACTTCCAAGTCTTAAGAACTTTATTCAAAAGGTCTCCAGAACTTACATCACATCTCAGCAGTTTTGAGAACCTTTTCATGTCTTTAGAACCTGGCTGAGACGTCATTAGAACTTCAAAAAGGTTTTGGAACTTATTCAGGTCTTTAGACCTAGGAAAAACTCTGTTAAAGTTGTAGAATGGCCTGCCTTGATTTAGTGTGCTTTTTGTTACAGCTCTCTAATGAATATCATGCTCACGTTTCTATTGCATAACAGCACTCAGACACTGCCAAGAAAAGGCTACCTCAAAATATGTGCTCAAACAAGGACACTTTCCCAAAGACCACGAGGCCAGAGAGAGTGCGTCTTTTGTGGCAGAAAAGGCCACTCTGCCTCTGACTGCTACCAGCGCAGGGGTAAACCAGAAGGGTAGAAGGTTTGATGCTCCTGCGACAGGGGATGTGAACACACACCACACCCCATCAGTGTCCTCTGACACCCATACCACTATTAATCTTTGTTTCCCTTTGTCATTGTATCCCCAGTGTATGGCGCTCGGAGATTCTGGCACAGCGGGGGACTTTATTGATAAAACATCTGCCAGTCACTTGCAGATTCTGTTGGTGCCGTTGGCCTGTGCCCGAACCAGTACAGGTCTGGACAGTTGGCCGTTGGGATCGGGGGTGGTGATGCAGGTTAGGGTACCGGTCACACACACACACACACACTGATCACCCTACAGTTAATTTACTCACCTTCTTTTCCCGTGGTATTAGCCATGCCCTGGCTTTCCAAACACAATCCACAATTTTTATGGTTGGTCGCAAGAGTGTCAGGGGAGGTGCCTGGGTGTTTCCGTCGGTGTGACATCGGTGGAGAGTCCAGACAGTGTCTCCACTGTGCGTATTCCTCATGAATATCACGATTTGGCAATCGCATTCTCTAAACAATTGGCTACTAAATTACCTCCCTCGTCGCTCAGGGGATTGCGCAATAGAGCAAACAATAAGTGCCAATATCAACAACGTCTCAATTCTAAAAGTGCAAGCAGAGACTGACCGAATTTTTGCTAACCCTAATAACCAGCAAATTATTGAAAGTAGTATATAGTTAGGCTATGTTTAACAATAAACAAACTTAGTTACTAATGTAAATATGCATATACTTTTTTTTAGGCACTGAATGCAAATTTTACTTTAATGGTCTTAACTGTTTTGCCTAGTCAAAAAGCACGGTTATTTTAACATCCTATTGCCAAGTGATGCGGAGGAACAAGCTGCTGGCTAGTGCACCACAAATATACACGGGCACATGCACTCACCAAAATCAACAGCGAACATATCTGGAAAATTGTCTGAAAAGGATATTGCAACTGTGCTTTTTTGACAAACTTTTTGGGACCAGTCTTTGGACACAGGCCAGTCTGTCAATTTCATTTTCATGCCTCAGTAATGCGGACAGGAGTGCAACCAGAAATGCTTCATTTCAGGGGCTTAGCCAGCAGGACTGTGTGTGCGGTGTGGGGGATGCCAGGAAGCTTTTGCACAGCTGATGACAACAACGTTTCAGTCTCTGAGACACAAACAGAAAGCTTTACTAATGATTGGTGCCAGTATTTGTGTGTGTCTGCATGTGTGTTTCACAAAAATTGGCATTAATAGAATGGCTAAATCAGCAGCCAACTGACGCAGAGACTACTAACAAAACTGTTTCTTTGTTAGGATATTTTTTGAAGAGGTATGCCAAACAATTATTGGTCTGCCTTAACACTAGAAGTGCCGGAAAAGAGTCATTTGTGGAGGCATTTCAATTTATTTTGCGGCATTCTAAAACAATATACAGAAAGCAAACAAAAGCTATTTTGATGAATATACGTACTAATGCACTATCCCCCATTTTCTAGACTAAAAACTTATGTACGGTTTCCAGCCAACAATTTTTAGCTTTTAAAAAACAAATGGCTTACCGAAACCATTGGCAATCGATAATAGTTGATACATAAACATTATTAGGCTATGTAAAGAAAATATAATGCATTTGTGTGTGTACAACAATGTACGTTATGTGTAGCCTAATGGAACGCTGAAAATAAAAAGCCAAATAAGACAAATTAATTTACATGTATTGTAGACAATATTGCGTTAACTTCAGTCAATGCGCCATTTCCTGAGATTAATATCATCCTGTCGCTTCTGTGTAATGTATGGGACAAGGTGGCATTGGGGAAACTACAAACTTACGTAAGCTTCACTGTCAAAGCGTCAAGAAAAATGAATAATCATTTGTTATTAACATTTTATATGAAGTAGAAAATTGCTCCAAGCGTTTATTCAAATTCTCTTCAGTTAGAGTGCTTGATTACAAACCATTGATCACATTAAATATATTTTGTAAATTTATCTTGAGTGTATTTTATAGTACAATTTTAGCACAGAGTTTGTTGAAAGCATTCTAACCGGGTAGAATTTGAAGAAACACAGTTTGAATAAAAACATTTTTCAACTTTATATAAGAAACGTAAATCAGTTTGTAATTTATAACTTTCCTAATCCCTATTGTTCTCAATCGGCCTACCTGGTTAAATAAAGGTTAAATTAAAATGTGGTTTGTCCCACACACACATTCTACAGAAGTGACAGGACCATGATGATTTAATTCTTGTTAACTCAATCATGTACACAATACGTCAAAATGTATTTATTTTACAACAGCCTGGCCCTTATGACGGAAAGAAGAACAATATGCACCATCTACTGGTCATTGTGTGTCAGCAACGCCCTTCCATTCAAAACATGCATGGGTCAAATGACCCATCACCAAACAATAAAGGGAATGTTAACCCAGTTAATCAAGTCGCAAAATTTTTACTATTTCTGTTTACAACTGCGACAGAATGCTACACATGTTGCAAACCCATATCGGTCAAGGACACATATTGTAATCTCACATATATATTATTATGTGTGCTTGACTATGGTCAAGGACACATATTGTAATCTCACCTATATATTATTATTATTATGTGTGCTTGACTATGGTCAAGGACACATATTGTAATCTCACCTATATATTATTATTATGTGTGCTTGACTATGGTCAAGGACACATATTGTAATCTCACATATATATTATTATGTGTGCTTGACTATGGTCAAGGACACATATTGTAATCTCACATATATATTATTATTATTATTATTATTATGTGTGCTTGACTATGGTCAAGGACACATATTGTAATCTCACATATATATTATTATTATTATGTGTGCTTGACTATGGTCAAGGACACATATTGTAATCTCACATATATATTATTATTATTATGTGTGCTTGACTATGGTCAAGGACACATATTGTAATCTCACATATATATTATTATGTGTGCTTGACTATGGTCAAGGACACATATTGTAATCTCACATATATATTATTATGTGTGCTTGACTATGGTCAAGGACACATATTGTAATCTCACATATATATTATTATGTGTGCTTGACTATGGTCAAGGACACATATTGTAATCTCACATATATATTATTATGTGTGCTTGACTATGGTCAAGGACACATATTGTAATCTCACATATATATTATTATTATTATTATTATTATGTGTGCTTGACTATGGTCAAGGACACATATTGTAATCTCACATATATATTATTATTATTATGTGTGCTTGACTATGGTCAAGGACACATATTGTAATCTCACATATATATTATTATGTGTGCTTGACTATGGTCAAGGACACATATTGTAATCTCACATATATATTATTATGTGTGCTTGACTATGGTCAAGGACACATATTGTAATCTCACCTATATATTATTATTATTATGTGTGCTTGACTATGGTCAAGGACACATATTGTAATCTCACCTATATATTATTATTATGTGTGCTTGACTATGGTCAAGGACACATATTGTAATCTCACATATATATTATTATGTGTGCTTGACTATGGTCAAGGACACATATTGTAATCTCACATATATATTATTATTATTATTATTATTATGTGTGCTTGACTATGGTCAAGGACACATATTGTAATCTCACATATATATTATTATTATTATGTGTGCTTGACTATGGTCAAGGACACATATTGTAATCTCACATATATATTATTATTATTATGTGTGCTTGACTATGGTCAAGGACACATATTGTAATCTCACATATATATTATTATGTGTGCTTGACTATGGTCAAGGACACATATTGTAATCTCACATATATATTATTATGTGTGCTTGACTATGGTCAAGGACACATATTGTAATCTCACATATATATTATTATGTGTGCTTGACTATGGTCAAGGACACATATTGTAATCTCACATATATATTATTATGTGTGCTTGACTATGGTCAAGGACACATATTGTAATCTCACATATATATTATTATTATTATTATTATTATGTGTGCTTGACTATGGTCAAGGACACATATTGTAATCTCACATATATATTATTATTATTATGTGTGCTTGACTATGGTCAAGGACACATATTGTAATCTCACATATATATTATTATGTGTGCTTGACTATGGTCAAGGACACATATTGTAATCTCACATATATATTATTATGTGTGCTTGACTATGGTCAAGGACACATATTGTAATCTCACATATATATTATTATGTGTGCTTGACTATGGTCAAGGACACATATTGTAATCTCACATATATATTATTATGTGTGCTTGACTATGGTCAAGGACACATATTGTAATCTCACATATATATTATTATGTGTGCTTGACTATGGTCAAGGACACATATTGTAATCTCACATATATATTATTATTATTATTATTATATCAAATTTTGACCACCCCTACTCCTCCCAGAGTTTTTGCAGTAGATAGACAAAAAATTGTCAAAATGTGCGTCCCGAAACCTATTTAGTTGCTATTGTTTTGTAGAAAGTTTCGTTATGTAGTTTACGAAATATTAACGATAATGTCGCTAATTAATCCCCATTGAAATACATTGACGGAATCTTCAAAACTAGAGTGTGAGAGCCCATTCAGCAGAAAATGTAGAGAACATTTGTAAACTGCTACTGCTGCCTGAGTTTCAACTCTTTACACACAAATGGCATATCAAAACGTTCATCTATTTGTGCTGTCACTCAAAATGTTCAAATATAAGCTGTAACATATATATTTATTTCGTTATGTCCTTTTGTTTCCAACTTGCGCCTCCCCATAGACATCCATAGAAACGGTGATTTTCTCCACTCTAATTTGAAAGCGATTTTTGGTGTTTTTGTTCGTTTGTAAATTGTGATAGCGCCTACATTTCTGGGGTTACAGATACATGTTATACATCAAAATGTCCGCCTGGTTCTTAGGATTCTCATGATGTAATTGTTTAAACTGTGTGAGTAAAACTCTGGTTAGTAGAGCTAAAAGTATACGACCATGTCTGAATCTTTTGAAATGATAGACAGTGAAGCAGCATTTTCTGGTTGTTGATTGGCTAAATAGTAGGAACATTCTGGAAGGGGCGGGGGGGAGGAGGCAGCGCGCTCTGATATCGATGAGAACAGCTGGTCCTCCTGACAAAGGCATGGCTGCCAGGCAACAGCCACATACACAGCCACAGACACTGCAATCAACAGCCACAGACATATCCTGCAGCATGAATGAATGGGTAAGTTCTTTCTCTGGGTCTCTGTTTACACGTTAGCATGTTAGCTAGCGTTAGCATGTTAGCTAGCGTTAGCGCGCTAGCTAACGTTAGCATGTTATCTAACGTTAGCATGTTAGCTAGCGTTAGCGCGCTAGCTAACGTTAGCATGTTAGCTAACGTTAGCATGTTACCTAGCGTTAGCGCGCTAGCTAGCGTTAGCTACTACTGTAAGGTAAGTGTATCCATACATTCAGACAGCCTGCACCAATGAATGAATGGGTAAGTTCTTTCTCTGGGTCTCTGTTTACACGTTAGCGCGCTAGCTAACGTTAGCATGTTAGCTAGCGTTAGCATGTTAGCTAGCGTTAGCGCGCTAGCTAGCGTTAGCTACTACTGTAGTAATGAGTAATGACTGATAGGTGTAACACATTGTATACTATGGTGCTTGCAGCAGTAGTGTGTATTCATGAGCAATGACTGATAGGTTTAACACATTGTATACTACGGTGCTTACAGCAGTGTGTATTCATGAGTAATGACTGATAGGTTTAACACATTGTATACTATGGTGCATGCAGCAGCAGTGTGTATTCATGAGTAATGACTGATAGGTTTAACACATTGTATACTATTGTGCATGCAGCAGCAGTGTGTATTCATGAGTATTGACTGTTGGTTTAACACATCACATACTATGGTGCTTGCAGCAGTAGTGTGTATTCATGAGTAATGACTGATAGGTTTAACACATTGCATACTATGGCGCAGCAGCAGCAGTGTCACCTCAGTTTGGCAGTTGATATCAGTACACAGTCGACTACGGGTGGCCGCAAGCACACATCATCACAATTTCTGCAGAAATTGTACGCTATCTAGTTATTATTATTATATCACTTTTGTCCACCCCTACTCCTCCCAGAGTTTTTGCACTAGATGGACAAAAAAGGTGTCAAAATGTGCGTCCCGAACTCTATTTAGTTGGCATTGTTTTGTAGAAGGTTTCGTTATGTAGTTTACGAAATATTAACGATAATGTCGCTAATTAATCCCCATTGAAATACATTGACGGAATCTTCAAAACTAGAGTGTGAGAGCCCATTCAGCAGAAAATGTAGAGAACATTTGTAAACTGCTACTGCTGCCTGAGTTTCAACCCTTTACACACAAATGGCATATCAAAACGTTCATCTATTTGTGCTGTCACTCAAAATGTTCAAATATAAGCTGTAACATATATATTTATTTCGTTATGTCCTTTTGTTTCCAACTTGCGCCTCCCCATAGACATCCATAGAAACGGTGATTTTCTCCACTCTAATTTCAAAGCGATTTTTGGTGTTTTTTTGTTCGTTTGTAAATTGTGATAGCGCCTACATTTCTGGGGTTACAGATACATGTTATACATCAAAATGACCGCCTGGTTCCTAGGATTCTCATGATGTAATTGTTTAAACTGTGTGAGTAAAACTCTGGTTAGTAGAGCTAAAAGTATACGACCATGTCTGAATCTTTTGAAATGATAGACAGTGAAGCAGCATTTTCTGGTTGTTGATTGGCTAAATAGTAGGGGGAGGAGGCAGCGCGCTCTGATATCATGAGAACAGCTGGTCCTCCTGACAAAGGCATGGCTGGCAGGCAACAGCCACAGACACTGCAATCAACAGCCACAGACATATCCTGCAGCAAAGAAAGAATGAATTAATGAATGAATTGGTAAGTTCTTTCTCTGGGTCTCTGTTTACACGTTAGCATGTTAGCGAGCGTTAGCGCGCTAGCTATCGTTAGCATGTTAGCTCGCTAGCTAGCGTTAGCTACTACTGTAAGTTTATGCATACATTCAGACAGCCTGCAGCAATGAATGGATGGGTAACTTCTTTCTCTGGGTCTCTGTTTACACGTTAGCATGTTAGCTAGCGTTAGCGCGCTAGCTATCGTTAGCATGTTAGCTCGCTAGCTAGCGTTAGCTACTACTGTAAGTTTATGCATACATTCAGACAGCCTGCAGCAATGAATGGATGGGTAACTTCTTTCTCTGGGTCTCTGTTTACACGTTAGCATGTTAGCTAGCGTTAGCGCGCTAGCTATCATTAGCATGTTAGCTCGCTAGCTAGCGTTAGCTACTACTGTAAGTTTATGCATACATTCAGACAGCCTGCAGCAATGAATGGATGGGTAACTTCTTTCTCTGGGTCTCTGTTTACACGTTAGCATGTTAGCTAGCGTTAGCGCGCTAGCTATCATTAGCATGTTAGCTCGCTAGCTACTACTGTAAGTTTATGCATACATTCAGACAGCCTGCAGCAATGAATGGATGGGTAACTTCTTTCTCTGGGTCTCTGTTTACACGTTAGCATGTTAGCTAGCGTTAGCGCGCTAGCTATCGTTAGCATGTTAGCTCGCTAGCTAGCGTTAGCTACTACTGTAAGTTTATGCATACATTCAGACAGCCTGCAGCAATGAATGGATGGGTAACTTCTTTCTCTGGGTCTCTGTTTACACGTTAGCATGTTAGCTAGCGTTAGCGCGCTAGCTATCATTAGCATGTTAGCTCGCTAGCTAGCGTTAGCTACTACTGTAAGTTTATGCATACATTCAGACAGCCTGCAGCAATGAATGGATGGGTAACTTCTTTCTCTGGGTCTCTGTTTACACGTTAGCATGTTAGCTAGCGTTAGCGCGCTAGCTATCGTTAGCATGTTAGCTAGCGTTAGCGCGCTAGCTAGCGTTAGCTACTACTGTAAGTTTATGCATACATTCAGACAGCCTGCAGCAATGAATGGATGGGTAACTTCTTTCTCTGGGTCTCTGTTTACACGTTAGCATGTTAGCTAGCGTTAGCGCGCTAGCTAGCGTTAGCATGTTAGCTAGCGTTAGCCTGCTAGCTAGCGTTAGCCTGCTAGCGTTAGCTACTACTGTAGTAATGAGTAATGACTGATAGGTTTAACACATTGCATACTATCTTGCATGCAGCAGCAGTGTGTATTCATGAGTATTGACTGATTGGTTTAACACATTGCATACTATGGTGCATGTTGCAGCAGTGTGTATTCATGAGTAATGACTGATAGGTTTAACACATTGTATACTATGGTGGTTTAACACATTGTATACTATGGTGCATGTAGCAGCAGTGTGTATTCATGAGTAATGACTGATAGGTTTTTATACATTGTACACTTGACAGGGAGGTATGAACCAGTCAATAAAAATAAGTACATATTAACTGAGAAGATTTAAACATGTGCTAAACTCCTGTCCATTGTACTGTCTTCTCTTTTTCACAGAGGTCACGGTGATAGGATAGGATGGAAAGGCCCAGGAAAAACATTTGAAGCCGGTGTGAAGCAAACCTTGCCCCCCCCACCAATGAACTATTACTGGTAATTTAATGTAAACTGTTGAGCGTTTCCCTTCTTTAAAGAAGGCTACCTGAAGAGTCCATGTTTATTCTATAACAAATCAAAAGTCACTGCGTCAGGGCTGGCAGGAAAGTGATATGAGAGAGGGGGCCTGTATGGTAACTTCCTGTTGAGCTTGACTGCCAGGTTAATACTAACTGTACTTTTATACAATACTAAAGCATGTGAATTGTTGCTGCTTGCTCTCCCTCCCTTTAGGCATCCCCCCATTGCATACTATGGTGCTTGCAGCAGTAGTGTGTATTCATGAGTAATGACTGATAGGTTTAACACATTGCATACTATGGCGCAGCAGCAGCAGTGTCACCTCAGTTTGGCAGTTGATATCAGTACACAGTCGACTACGGGTGGCCGCAAGCACACATCATCACAATTTCTGCAGAAATTGTACGCTATCTAGTTATTATTATTATTATTATATCAATTTTGTCCCCGCCTACTCCTCCCACAGTTTTTGCACTAGATGGACAAAAAAGGTGTCAAAATGTGCGTCCCGAACTCTATTTAGTTGGCATTGTTTTGTAGAAGGTTTCGTTATGTAGTTTACGAAATATTAACGATAATGTCGCTAATTAATCCCCATTGAAATACATTGACGGAATCTTCAAAACTAGAGTGTGAGAGCCCATTCAGCAGAAAATGTAGAGAACATTTGTAAACTGCTACTGCTGCCTGAGTTTCAACTCTTTACACACAAATGGCATATCAAAACGTTCATCTATTTGTGCTGTCACTCAAAATGTTCAAATATAAGCTGTAACATATATATTTATTTCGTTATGTCCTTTTGTTTCCAACTTGCGCCTCCCCATAGACATCCATAGAAACGGTGATTTTCTCCACTCTAATTTGAAAGCGATTTCTTGTGTTTTTTTGTTCGTTTGTAAATTGTGATAGCGCCTACATTTCTGGGGTTACAGATACATGTTATACATCAAAATGTCCGCCTGGTTCTTAGGATTCTCATGATGTAATTGTTTAAACTGTGTGAGTAAAACTCTGGTTAGTAGAGCTAAAAGTATACGACCATGTCTGAATCTTTTGAAATGATAGACAGTGAAGCAGCATTTTCTGGTTGTTGATTGGCTAAATAGTAGGAACATTCTGGAAGGGGCGGGGGGGAAGGAGGCAGCGCGCTCTGATATCGATGAGAACAGCTGGTCCTCCTGACAAAGGCATAGTTGCCTGGTTACAGACAAAGACTCTGCCTGTGTAACAATGGTCAGATATTAGGAGACCGGAGGCGAAATGTTGAAACTCTTCTTCCTTTTATTTCTTTGGGAAGATAAATCAAGAAACTTCTTTTACAATTTGGCGTTAACATTTACAGCATCCGATCAAAAGTACACAACTTCTCTCATCATAACTTTTAAAACTTTCATGTAGTTAGTTGGCATAACCACTGCATGAGTGCATATATTATAGCACTTCATTTAAACCTAATTTCCTAATGGAACCACATACCTTTGGGAAGATAAATCAAGAAACTTCTTTTACAATTTGGCGTTAACATTTACAGCATCTGCACATATAAGAAAACATTGCATTACATAAGTTACATGTACGACGTAAATATCCCATAGACACTATCAGTGCTTGCTATTAAATGAGACATACAACCAGAATGTTAACACACGAACAACAACTAATTAACATTTGGGAATACTCGCTTAACATACACTTTTGTCTCATAAATATATAGGAACTGTGCTGGGATTAACCCGAACATACAACGTACAGCAAAATAATTGATCTAAATGGTCGGAGCATTTGTACACCGAACCTACCCGATCAAAAGTACACAACTTCTCTGATCAGGTAGGGAAGTAACGCGAGACTAATGCAACAGACGTGTAATACACCAAATGGCCAAAGGGGGCTCTATTTACAATTATTAAATAAGGCTGTTCAGTTGTTTTGGCGAAAATCATAATAACAATTGCACTACATATCTAACTCTGTTACACCTGCAATGAACGAATGAATGAATTGGTAAGTTCTTTCTCTGGGTCTCTGTTTACATGTTAGCATGTTAGCTAGCGTTAGCGCGCTAGCTAACGTTAGCATGTTAGCTAGCGTTAGCGCGCTAGCTAGCGTTAGCTACTACTTTAAGTGTATGCATACATTCAGACAGCCTGCAGCAATGAATGGATAGGTAAGTTATTTCTCTGGGTCTCTGTTTACACGTTAGCATGTTAGCTAGCGTTAGCGCGCTAGCTAGCGTTAGCATGTTAGCTAGCGTTAGCGCGCTAGCTAGCGTTAGCTACTACTGTAGTAATGAGTAATGACTGATAGGTTTAACACATTGTATACTATGGTGCATGTAGCAGCAGTGTGTATTCATGGGTAATGACTGATAGGCTTAACACATTGCATACTATGGTGCATGCAGCAGTAGTGTGTATTCATGAGTAATGACTGATAGGTTTAACACATTGCATACTATGGTGCATGTAGCAGCAGTGTGTATTGATGAGTAATGACTGATAGGTTTAACACATTGCATACTATGGTGCATGTAGCAGCAGTGTCACCTCAGTTTGGCAGTTGACATCAGTAAACAGTCGACTACGGGTGGCCGCAAGCACACATCATCACAATTTCTGCAGAAATTGTACGCTATCTAGTTATTATTATTATTATTATATCACTTTTGTCCACCCCTACTCCTCCCACAGTTTTTGCACTAGATGGACAAAAAAGGTGTCAAAATGTGCGTCCCGAACTCTATTTAGTTGGCATTGTTTTGTAGAAGGTTTCGTTATGTAGTTTACGAAATATTAACGATAATGTCGCTAATTAATCCCCATTGAAATACATTGACGGAATCTTCAAAACTAGAGTGTGAGAGCCCATTCGGCAGAAAATGTAGAGAACATTTGTAAACTGCTACTGCTGCCTGAGTTTCAACCCTTTACACACAAATGGCATATCAAAACGTTCATCTATTTGTGCTGTCACTCAAAATGTTCAAATATAAGCTGTAACATATATATTTATTTCGTTATGTCCTTTTGTTTCCAACTTGCGCCTCCCCATAGACATCCATAGAAACGGTGATTTTCTCCACTCTAATTTGAAAGCGATTTCTTGTGTTTTTTTGTTCGTTTGTAAATTGTGATAGCGCCTACATTTCTGGGGTTACAGATACATGTTATACATCAAAATGTCCGCCTGGTTCTTAGGATTCTCATGATGTAATTGTTTAAACTGTGTGAGTAAAACTCTGGTTAGTAGAGCTAAAAGTATACGACCATGTCTGAATCTTTTGAAATGATAGACAGTGAAGCAGCATTTTCTGGTTGTTGATTGGCTAAATAGTAGGAACATTCTGGAAGGGGCGGGGGGAAGGAGGCAGCGCGCTCTGATATCGATGAGAACAGCTGGTCCTCCTGACAAAGGCATGGCTGCCAGGCAACAGCCACATACACAGCCACAGACACTGCAATCAACAGCCACAGACATATCCTGCAGCATGAATGAATGGGTAAGTTCTTTCTCTGGGTTTCTGTTTACACGTTAGCATGTTAGCTAGCGTTAGCATGTTAGCTAGCGTTAGCGCGCTAGCTAACGTTAGCATGTTAGCTAACGTTAGCATGTTAGCTAGCGTTAGCGCGCTAGCTAACGTTAGCATGTTAGCTAACGTTAGCATGTTACCTAGCGTTAGCGCGCTAGCTAGCGTTAGCTACTACTGTAAGGTAAGTGTATCCATACATTCAGACAGCCTGCACCAATGAATGAATGGGTAAGTTCTTTCTCTGGGTCTCTGTTTACACGTTAGCGCGCTAGCTAACGTTAGCATGTTAGCTAGCGTTAGCATGTTAGCTAGCGTTAGCGCGCTAGCTAGCGTTAGCTACTACTGTAGTGATGAGTAATGACTGATAGGTTTAACACATTGTATACTATGGTGCTTGCAGCAGTAGTGTGTAGTCATGAGCAATGACTGATAGGTTTAACACATTGGATACTATGGTGATTTAACACATTGTATACTATGGTGCATGTAGCAGCAGTGTGTATTCATGTGTAATGACTGATATGTTTAACACATTGTATACTATGGTGCATGCAGCAGCAGTGTGTATTCATGAGTAATGACTGATAGGTTTAACACATTGTATACTATTGTGCATGCAGCCGCAGTGTGTATTCATGAGTATTGACTGTTGGTTTAACACATCACATACTATGGTGCTTGCAGCAGTAGTGTGTATTCATGAGTAATGACTGATAGGTTTAACACATTGCATACTATGGCGCAGCAGCAGCAGTGTCACCTCAGTTTGGCAGTTGATATCAGTACACAGTCGACTACGGGTGGCCGCAAGCACACATCATCACAATTTCTGCAGAAATTGTACGCTATCTAGTTATTATTATTATATCACTTTTGTCCACCCCTACTCCTCCCAGAGTTTTTGCACTAGATGGACAAAAAAGGTGTCAAAATGTGCGTCCCGAACTCTATTTCGTTGGCATTGTTTTGTAGAAGGTTTCGTTATGTAGTTTACGAAATATTAACGATAATGTCGCTAATTAATCCCCATTGAAATACATTGACGGAATCTTCAAAACTAGAGTGTGAGAGCCCATTCAGCAGAAAATGTAGAGAACATTTGTAAACTGCTACTGCTGCCTGAGTTTCAACCCTTTACACACAAATGGCATATCAAAACGTTCATCTATTTGTGCTGTCACTCAAAATGTTCAAATATAAGCTGTAACATATATATTTATTTCGTTATGTCCTTTTGTTTCCAACTTGCGCCTCCCCATAGACATCCATAGAAACGGTGATTTTCTCCACTCTAATTTGAAAGCGATTTTTGGTGTTTTTTTGTTCGTTTGTAAATTGTGATAGCGCCTACATTTCTGGGGTTACAGATACATGTTATACATCAAAATGTCCGCCTGGTTCTTAGGATTCTCATGATGTAATTGTTTAAACTGTGTGAGTAAAACTCTGGTTAGTAGAGCTAAAAGTATACGACCATGTCTGAATCTTTTGAAATGATAGACAGTGAAGCAGCATTTTCTGGTTGTTGATTGGCTAAATAGTAGGAACATTCTGGAAGGGGCGGGGGGAAGGAGGCAGCGCGCTCTGATATCGATGAGAACAGCTGGTCCTCCTGACAAAGGCATGGCTGCCAGGCAACAGCCACAGACACTGCAATCAACAGCCACAGACATATCCTGCTGCGATTTTTGGTGTTTTTTGTTCGTTTGTAAATTGTGATAGCGCCTACATTTCCGGGGTTACAGATACATGTTATACATCAAAATGTCTGCCTGGTTCTTAGGATTCTCATGATGTAATTGTTTAAACTGTGTGAGTAAAACTCTGGTTAGTAGAGCTAAAAGTATACGACCATGTCTGAATCTTTTGAAATGATAGACAGTGAAGCAGCATTTTCTGGTTGTTGATTGGCTAAATAGTAGGAACATTCTGGAAGGGGCGGGGGGGAGGAGGCAGCGCGCTCTGATATCGATGAGAACAGCTGGTCCTCCTGACAAAGGCATGGCTGCCAGGCAACAGCCACATACACAGCCACAGACACTGCAATCAACAGCCACAGACATATCCTGCAGCATGAATGAATGGGTAAGTTCTTTCTCTGGGTCTCTGTTTACACGTTAGCATGTTAGCTAGCGTTAGCATGTTAGCTAGCGTTAGCGCGCTAGCTAACGTTAGCATGTTAGCTAACGTTAGCATGTTAGCTAGCGTTAGCGCGCTAGCTAACGTTAGCATGTTAGCTAACGTTAGCATGTTACCTAGCGTTAGCGCGCTAGCTAGCGTTAGCGCGCTAGCTAGCGTTAGCTACTACTGTAAGGTAAGTGTATCCATACATTCAGACAGCCTGCACCAATGAATGAATGGGTAAGTTCTTTCTCTGGGTCTCTGTTTACACGTTAGCGCGCTAGCTAACGTTAGCATGTTAGCTAGCGTTAGCATGTTAGCTAGCGTTAGCGCGCTAGCTAGCGTTAGCTACTACTGTAGTAATGAGTAATGACTGATAGGTTTAACACATTGTATACTATGGTGCTTGCAGCAGTAGTGTGTATTCATGAGCAATGACTGATAGGTTTAACACATTGTATACTACGGTGCTTACAGCAGTGTGTATTCATGAGTAATGACTGATAGGTTTAACACATTGTATACTATGGTGCATGTATACTGATAGGTCTAACACATTGCTATTGTGCATGCAGCAGTGTGTATTCATGAGTAATGACTGATAGGTTTAACACATTGTATACTATTGTGCATGCAGCAGCAGTGTGTATTCATGAGTATTGACTGTTGGTTTAACACATCACATACTATGGTGCTTGCAGCAGTAGTGTGTATTCATGAGTAATGACTGATAGGTTTAACACATTGCATACTATGGCGCAGCAGCAGCAGTGTCACCTCAGTTTGGCAGTTGATATCAGTACACAGTCGACTACGGGTGGCCGCAAGCACACATCATCACAATTTCTGCAGAAATTGTACGCTATCTAGTTATTATTATTATATCACTTTTGTCCACCCCTACTCCTCCCAGAGTTTTTGCACTAGATGGACAAAAAAGGTGTCAAAATGTGCGTCCCGAACTCTATTTAGTTGGCATTGTTTTGTAGAAGGATTCGTTATGTAGTTTACGAAATATTAACGATAATGTCGCTAATTAATCCCCATTGAAATACATTGACGGAATCTTCAAAACTAGAGTGTGAGAGCCCATTCAGCAGAAAATGTAGAGAACATTTGTAAACTGCTACTGCTGCCTGAGTTTCAACCCTTTACACACAAATGGCATATCAAAACGTTCATCTATTTGTGCTGTCACTCAAAATGTTCAAATATAAGCTGTAACATATATATTTATTTCGTTATGTCCTTTTGTTTCCAACTTGCGCCTCCCCATAGACATCCATAGAAACTGTGATTTTCTCCACTCTAATTTGAAAGCGATTTTTGGTGTTTTTTTGTTCGTTTGTAAATTGTGATAGCGCCTACATTTCCGGGGTTACAGATACATGTTATACATCAAAATGTCCGCCTGGTTCTTAGGATTCTCATGGTGTAATTGTTTAAACTGTGTGATTAAAACTCTGGTTAGTAGAGCTAAAAGTATACGACCATGTCTGAATCCCATTCGTTTGACACAGACACTAAACAGGAGGAACATTCTGGAAGGGGCGGGGGGGAGGAGGCAGCGCGCTCTGATATCGATGAGAACAGGTGTTCCTCCTGACAAAGGCATAGTTGCCTGGCCACAGCCAAATACACTGCCAGGCAACAGCCACAGACATATGCCTGCAGCAATCAAAGAATGAATGGGTAAGTTGATTCTCTTGGTCTGTGTTTACATGTGAGCATGTTAGCTAGTTTTAGCGCGCTAGCTAGCGTTAGCGCGCTAGCTGGCGTTAGCATGTTAGCTAGCGTTAGCGCGCTAGCTAGCGTTAGCATGTTAGCTAGCGTTAGCGCGCTAGCTAGCGTTAGCTACTACTTTAAGTGTATGCATACATTCAGACAGCCTGCAGCCATGAATGGATAGGTAAGTTCTTTCTCTGGGTCTCTGTTTACACGTTAGCATGTTAGCTAGCGTTAGCGCGCTAGCTAGCGTTAGCATGTTAGCTAGCGTTAGCATGTTAGCTAGCGTTAGCGCGCTAGCTAGCGTTAGCTACTACTGTAGTAATGAGTAATGACTGATAGGTTTAACACATTGTAAACTATGGTGCTTGCAGCAGTAGTGTGTAGTCATGAGCAATGACTGATAGGTTTAACACATTGGATACTATCTTGCATGCAGCAGCAGTGTGTATTCATGAGTATTGACTGATAGGTTTAACCCATTGCATACTATGGTGCATGCAGCAGCAGTGTGTATTCATGAGTAATGACTGATAGGTTTAACACATTTGTATACTATGGTGATTTAACACATTGTATACTATGGTGCATGTAGCAGCAGTGTGTATTCATGTGTAATGACTGATATGTTTAACACATTGTATACTATGGTGCATGTAGCAGCAGTGTGTATTCATGTGTAATGACTGATATGTTTAACACATTGTATACTATGGTGCTTACAGCAGTGTGTATTCATGAGTAATGACTGATAGGTTTAACACATTGTATACTATTGTGCATGCAGCAGCAGTGTGTATTCATGAGTAATGACTGATAGGTTTAACACATTGTATACTATTGTGCATGCAGCAGCAGTGTGTATTCATGAGTATTGACTGATAGGTTTAACACATCACATACTATGGTGCTTGCAGCAGTAGTGTGTATTCATGAGTAATGACTGATAGGTTTAACACATTGCATACTATGGCGCAGCAGCAGCAGTGTCACCTCAGTTTGGCAGTTGATATCAGTACGACTACGGGTGGCCGCAAGCACACATCATCACAATTTCAGCAGAAATTGTACGCTATCTAGTTATTATTATTATTATTATATCAAATTTTGACCACCCCTACTCCTCCCACAGTTTTTGCAGTAGATAGACAAAAAATAGTCAAAATGTGTGTCCCGAAACCTATTTAGTTGCTATTGTTTTGTAGAAAGTTTCGTTATGTAGTTTACAAAATATTAACGAAATTGTCGCTAATTAATCCTCATTGAAATACATTGACGGAATCTTCAAAACTAGAGTGTGAGAGCCCATTCAGCAGAAAATGTAGAGAACATTTGTAAACTGCTACTGCTGCCTGAGTTTCAACCCTTTACACACAAATGGCATATCAAAACGTTCATCTATTTGTGCTGTCACTCAAAATGTTCAAATATAAGCTGTAACATATATATATTTATTTCGTTATGTCCTTTTGTTTCCAACTTGCGCCTCCCCATAGACATCCATAGAAACGGTGATTTTCTCCACTCTAATTTGAAAGTGATTTTTGGTGTTTTTTTGTTCGTTTGTAAATTGTGATAGCGCCTACATTTCTGGGCTTACAGATACATGTTAATACATCAAAATGTCCGCCTGGGTCTTAGGATTCTCAGGGTGTAATTGTTTAAACTGTGTGATAAAAACTCTGGTTAGTAGAGCTAAAAGTATACGACCATGTCTGAATCCCATTCGTTTGACACAGACACTAAACAGGAGGAACATTCTGGAAGGGGCGGGGGGGAGGAGGCAGCGCGCTCTGATATCGATGAGAACAGGTGTTCCTCCTGACAAAGGCATAGTTGCCTGGCCACAGCCAAATACACTGCCAGGCAACAGCCACAGACATATGCCTGCAGCAATGAAAGAATGAATGAATTTGGTAAGTTGTTTCTCTTGGTCTGTGTTTACATGTGAGCATGTTAGCTAGTTTTAGCGCGCTAGCTAGCGTTAGCGCGCTAGCTGGCGTTAGCATGTTAGCTAGCGTTAGCGCGCTAGCTAGCGTTAGCATGTTAGCTAGCGTTAGCATGTTAGCTAGCGTTAGCTACTACTGTAAGTTTATGCATACATTCAGACAGCCTGCAGCAATGAATGGATGGGTAACTTCTTTCTCTGGGTCTCTGTTTACACGTTAGCATGTTAGCTAGCGTTAGCGCGCTAGCTAGCGTTAGCATGTTAGCTAGCGTTAGCATGTTAGCTAGCGTTAGCGCGCTAGCTAGCGTTAGCTACTACTGTAGTAATGAGTAATGACTGATAGGTTTAACACATTGTATACTATGGTGCTTGCAGCAGTAGTGTGTAGTCATGAGCAATGACTGATAGGTTTAACACATTGGATACTATGGTGATTTAACACATTGTATACTATGGTGCATGTAGCAGCAGTGTGTATTCATGTGTAATGACTGATATGTTTAACACATTGTATACTATGGTGCTTACAGCAGTGTGTATTCATGAGTAATGACTGATAGGTTTAACACATTGTATACTATTGTGCATGCAGCAGCAGTGTGTATTCATGAGTAATGACTAATAGGTTTAACACATTGTATACTATTGTGCATGCAGCAGCAGTGTGTATTCATGAGTATTGACTGATAGGTTTAACACATTGCATACTATGGTGCATGTAGCAGCAGTGTGTATTCATGAGTAATGACTGATAGGTTTAACACATTGCATACTATGGCGAAGCAGCAGCAGTGTCACCTCAGTTTGGCAGTTGATATCAGTACACAGTCGACTACGGGTGGCCGCAAGCACACATCATCACAATTTCAGCAGAAATTGTACCTTATCTAGTTTCTTTTAAAATACTTCCTCAATGTCCCTGCATGAAATAATAGTTTCTTCTTCCACATTTGTAACAAACACAAAGATTATATGCAGCATATAAAGGTATGTATATAAGTACACAGATGAGTCAACCCATTACGCTGTTGCTCTTGTTAGGAGATGATGAACTTTATTAAACTGTATCCATGTCTTCAGACTCACATTGTGCACAGGGTGACAGTCATGCTGGAACAGTAAAGGCGCTTCCCCAAAGCGCCACAAATTGGGAAGCAACTAATTGTTTTGGTAAATCTCAGTATCATGTAGCATTACAATAACCTTACCTGGAACAAGAGGGCTTAGCCCAAACTCTGAAACCCAAACCCAGACCATTATTACCACTCCTCCACCAAACATTACATTAGGCACTATGCATTCCAGAAGGTATCAATATATCCACCACACTCAGATTGGTACATCAGACAGTCAGACAGTGAAGTGTGAGTCATTAGTGCAGAGAACCCATTTCTACTGCTCCAGTGGCGGCGTTCTTGACATCAACGCTTGCCATTGCACATGTTGGTGTTAGTGTGGCGTACAGCTGTTCAGCCATGAAAACCAATTTTTGTGAAGCAGTTATGTTGCATTCACGGTCAGAGTTTGTATTTTTGCGCTACGTGCATATGCACTGTAGGCTACACAGCAAATGTTTGTCTAAGAAGATTTCATGTTAATATCCTGGATTTTATGAAAACACCTGAACTCACCTGAAACACCTTTTGTCGGTGCGGAACAGACATGATAGCCTTTGTTGTGCTCGCACATGATGCGCTTTGGGCGGTTTGTGGTTTGTCCCTCCTTGGACCACTGTTGGTAGGTGCTCACCACTGCTGAGCATCCCATAAGCCCTGCTCTTTCAGGGATGGTTCGGTGAACAACATGTGCCCTTGTTAGGAGATGGTTTGCTTCTCCTGTGAACGTTTATCGCTTCATTGATATACATTTTATGATGAAAACATTTAGGGAATCAACTATAAACATCACATAATTGAGATGCAGCTATACATTGGATGGACTTCCCCTTTAAGTACCACAGTAAACTTTGCCACAACGGAAAACAGTCTAATAAGGCTGATAGTATTGCTTGGCTGCCTAATGTTTTGTTCTTTGTCATAAAATTATTAAATAACAAATTGTGTTGGACCAAATTACATAATTGACACTTGCACCATGCTTTTGGCAGCAATGACTGTGGAGTTTACAGACATGCTGAAAATCCGGGAGTGAGAGGGGGTGCAGGGGAGGTTGTCATAAGAACATTATCATAGCAATGATAGGCTACACTTATTTAAACATTTTCCATGGATTCCAGCCATTGATTATGTGGCTACTAGTCACCCTATCTACATTTTAGTTAGACATTTATCTGGGATGAATTCCGAAGTTGTGAAGTTGTAGTGTTTTAGAGTTTGACTGTTCCAGCAAACTTTTTCCTTTCTTTTAGAAGTGTATCGAAAATATTTCTATTTTATTTTTTGGTGTTTCTGGGCACATTTTACTGTTTGTATACTTTACGGAATCAGAAAAATGTAAGTTTTTGTTTTAAAATGCTTTATTAAGTTTATTAGTTGAGTGACGTCATTTCCACTGCCGGGTCCTCCAATCGTGTCTCGCTCAATGCGCTCAATGCTCAGAACAACTTTGGGCTTGAGCGAGACAGGTATGTTGTAAGTGAGCTCAGAAATAGAGTGTTTAAATGTAATATAATAAGTAAAAATGACGATCAATACCGGTGGATGGCATGTTTTAATGATGGATTGAGTCACTTAGTGTATTGGAATATTATTATTTTTATGTGGATTCCGAGTTTTATGTTAATTAGCCTTTAGTATGTTGGTTCAAATTGCCGCGCACCGTTTTGAGTGGTGGGTTTATAAGGTGGCACAGTTCATTAAATATCATTAATCCAGGGTGGATTACGCTTAAATAACAAAATACAGTTACTTTTGTCAAAGTATATTGTCTTTAGCTGTCTAATATTGTGTATTTGTACTTGTATTGAGGTAATGTAGAGCAGATGCAGTTACAGTATTAATGGGGGCAGGGTTTCACTTTTCTATTCTTTTTACACTCCTCACAGAGACAACAGAATTGAGAGTGTTGAGTGTATTAATCCCTGTCCTGTGTTTAATAAACTGCAGGTATGTAATGTTCACAAAATACCACTATACGATCACTTGTCATTGTAATGTTCAGAAAATACCACTATACGATCATTTGTCATTGTAATGTTCAGAAAATACCACTATACGATCATTTGTCATTGTAATGTTCAGAAAATACCACTATACGATCATTTGTCATTGTAATGTTTAAATATATACATCATTATATGTGTTTATTATATGTATATATTGTCTTGATTGAATGAATATGTGTTGGAGATGTGTGATATGTAAGTTGTGATGTATGTTGTGAAAGAACAAACAAGAAGAGTGTTTTGTTGATGTTTCATTGAAATGCTCAGAACAACTTTGGGCTTGAGCGAGACAGAGACAACAGAATTGAGAGTGTTGAGTGTATTAATCCCTGTCCTGTGTTTAATAAACTGCAGACGTGACCCCCACAAGAGACTCTCACAAAAGAGGTTATTTTGTGGTGCCGGAAGAAATCCGCTACAAAGTGGTTTTGCGCTGTGTGATCCATAAGTTGAGGTTGTCTAATGGTTTGTTCAGTATCGACTGTATGTGCACAAAATAAGAATGATTATGCATTCAATGGGGAACCATCCAAGCCGTGTACATTAAGGATGGGACACAGTTGACCTCAGCTGAGAAGGTAATCGGGCAGTGGAAGAATTTTGAGGAACTCCTGAATCCGACCTACACGCCCCCTATCATTAGTGAGGCAGAACTGAAGGCTGATGGAGGGGCACTGTCAATTAACCTGGTGGAGGTCACTGAGGTAGCCAAATAACTCCACAGTGGCAAATCACCAGGGACTGTGGAGATCCATCCGGAAATGCTAAAAGCTTTAGTGGGGAGAGGCTGTCTTGGTTGACACGTCTTTCCAACATTGTGTGAGCAGTGCCAAAGGAGTGGAAGACCGGGGTGTTGGTTCCCCTGTTCAAAATGGGGGATCAGAGGGTGTGTGCTAATTACAGGGTTATCACACTTTCAGCCACCATGGTAACGTTTACTGCAAAATGATTGAAGAAGAACATTGCAGATTTTGTCCTGGCTGTGGAACAACAAACCAGTTCTTTATGTGTTTTGTAGGTCTGGAGAAGGTGTATGACTGGGTACCCTGGAAGATACTTTGGGAGGTGCTGCAGGAGTATGGGGTGTGGGGGGCTCTTTTTAGGGATATCCAATCTCTGTACGCTCAAAGCTTGTGTCCTGTATCCGGGTTCTCGGCAGTAAGTCAAATTCGTTCTCTGTAAGGGAAAGGCCTCCACCAAGGCTGTGCTTTGTCAACAATCCTGTATGTGATATTTATGGACAGGATATAGAGGAGTAGTCATGGTGGGAAGGGGTTGCAGTTTGGTGTCACTGTTCTTTACTGCACTGTTGTGACAAAAAGAGAGCTGAGCCAGAAGGCAAAGCATTCGATCTACCGGTCAATTTTCGTTCTTACCCCCATCAATGGTCATGAAGGCTGGGTGATGACTGAAAGAACGAGATTGGCTGCACAAGCGGCCAAAATGTTTTTTTTCTCATGAAGGTGGCTGGCCTCCCCCTTAGGGATAGGGTGAGAAGTTCAGTCATCCGTGAGGAACTTGGAGTCGAGCCGCTGCTCCTTCGCATAGAAAGGAGCCCGTTGAGGTGGTTTGGGCATCTGGTAAGAATGCTTCCTGGCATTGTCCAGCTATGAGGAGGCCTCAAGGAATATCCATGACTAGGTGGAGAGATTATATCCGAGTCAAATTGTGATCTCATACATCCTGTTTCTTTCACAACTGTACTATTTTTATTTTTGCAGGATGTTCATAAGAAATCAATCCCAGTTTACATGTGTATGTTTGCGATTGTTGAACCCATAGGATTTGGCACATGAGCGAGTGGCGGACAGCAATACATCATGCGTCAGGAACAAGACTGTCTTGCTAAATTATCCTCACCTGTCCCTCATTCGGTTAATTAGTATATGTATATATGTGCCTCTCGATTCCGGGTCTTTGTTTTCTGTATTGAGTTGCTGCCTTGTTTGGTTGGTCAAAGTTCATGCATTGGGAAAGCTATGCATTTGCGTCTACTTCATTTCAGCATTGTGACGTCATGAATATGTCGCCACAAGGTAACGTACTCCATATTTATTCATTACTATGTAGGTACCTGGCTAATTAGTAAATATTGAAAACAGTTTGCCTGGAAACACAAAGGTCAACATCTAATAGTGCAAGCATGCTAATTAGGCCAGCAAACATTTTTAGATCCTAGGATGTCTGTAAAATGTTACAAAGGATATGAGTTGTCCTGTAGAAATGTGGTGAAAAGAAAAAAATGCCTGTGGTTTGGAATTGCATCCAACCGTATTGAGGTGAACAGGACACAGCATATGAGCATCCTAATGTAACCTACATTAAGTTAGCACCTCACAAGTACCCACAAATTGGAAGGCTCACCACACTGGCATTGTACATATTCACCATATTTCTAATCAAAAGAATTAGGGTGATCAGATAACTGCTACGTAGCCCATAAGCTTATATCCTTGGCCAAGTTTTCTAACTGTCACGGTCCGTCCAAGGTGTAGTGCGTGAGGAAGCCATGTGCAGAGTCGTATATCCGTTTTGACAGGTTTATTTAAAGACACGAACTTAAAACAAACCGTAAACGGCGACAAACACTAAACTGTTGATAACGAAATAAAAGGTGTGCATATAGCGTCTTACACAAATCCCATATAACGACAACAGTAGTCTAACACACTCACCTCTAAAATAACGTGTGACATGTAACAATGCGAAGCAACGGGTGCACTGCTCGCGACCCTCTTATATCCCAGTGATTACAAGTGCAAACAGCCGTGAGACAAACGTAAACACGGAAGTGAAACAAGGAAGTGCATCACCGAAATATGTCCGTGTAGCAACGCCACCACACCAATCGTGACAGTATCCCCCACTAAAAGGCTAGCTCCCCAGATAGCCGAACGGAAACACAAAACCAAAACAAGGGAGCAACAGGGAGAGAACCCGCAGTCAAACCCAAAAGGGTCAGTCCAGGACCGCAGGTCCAGCCCTGAAAAGGCCTCGGTGGCTGAGAGGCCGCCATCTAGTGCGGCAGAGAGACCGCCATCTAGTGCGGCAGAGAGACCGCCATCTAGTGCGGCTGAGAGTCCGCCATCTTGTGCGGCTCAGAGTCCGCCATCTTGTGCGGCCCAGAGTCCGCCATCTTGTGCGGCTCAGAGTCCGCCGTCGTGGGCGACGTGGTGGCGGAGGCCATCGTGGGCGCCGTCGTGGCGGCGGCCATCGGGGGCGCAGTCGTGGCGGCGGCCATCGTGGGCGGTGTCGTGGCGGCGGCCATCGTGAGCGTAGTCGTGGCGGCGGCCATCGTGAGCGTAGTCGTGGCGGCGGCCATCGTGAGCGTAGTCGTGGCGGCGGCCATCGTGAGCGTAGTCGTGGCGGCGGCCATCGTGAGCGTAGTCGTGGCGGCGGCCATCGTGGCGTAGTCGTGGCGGCGGCCATCGTGGCGTAGTCGTGGCGGCGGCCATCGTGAGCGTAGTCGTGGCGGCGGCCATCGTGAGCGTAGTCGTGGCGGCGGCCATCGTGAGCGTAGTCGTGGCGGCGGCCATCGTGGCGTAGTCGTGGCGGCGGCCATCGTGGCGTAGTCGTGGCGGCGGCCATCGTGAGCGTAGTCGTGGCGGCGGCCATCGTGAGCGTAGTCGTGGCGGCGGCCAACGTGAGCGTAGTCGTGGCGCCGGCCATCGTGAGCGTAGTCGTGGCGCCGGCCATCGTGAGCGTCGTCGTGGCGCCGGCCATCGTGAGCGTCGTCGTGGCGGCGGCCATCGTGAGCGTCGTCGTGGCGGCGGCCATCGTGAGCGTCGTCGTGGCGGCGGCCATCGTGAGCGTCGTCGTGGCGGCGGCCATCGTGGGCGTCGTCGTGGCGCGGCCTTCGTGGGCGGCGATGCGGCAGCCATTGTGGGCGGCGATGCGGCAGCCATTGTGGGCGGCGATGCGGCAGCCATTGTGGGCGGCGATGCGGCAGCCATTGTGGGCGGCGATGCGGCAGCCATCGTGGGCGGCGATGCGGCAGCCATCGTGGGCGGCGATGCGGCAGCCATCGTGGGCGGCGATGCGGCAGCCATCGTGGGCGGCGATGCGGCAGCCATCGTGGGCGGCGATGCGGCAGCCATCGTGGGCGGCGATGCGGCAGCCATCGTGGGCGGCGATGCGGCAGCCATCGTGGGCGGCGATGCGGCAGCCATCGTGGGCGGCGATGCGGCAGCCATTGTGGACACTGGCGTGACGGCGGCAGCCATCTTGAGCGCTGGCGGGACAACAGCAGCCATCTTGAGCGCTGGCGTGACGGCAACAGCCATCTTGAGCGCTGGCGTGATGGCGGGAGCCATCGTGGCCGCTGGCGAGACGGCGGCAGCCATCTTGAGCGCTGGCGGGACGACGGCAGCCATCTTGAGCGCTGGCGGGACGGCGGGAGCCATCGTGGACGCTGGCGTGACGGCGGGAACCATCGTGGGCGCTGGCGTGACGGCAACAGCCATCTTGAGCGCCGGCGGGACGACGGCAGCCATCTCAGGCGCTGGCGTGACGGCGGGAACCATCGTGGGCGCTGGCGTGACGGCAACAGCCATCTTGAGCGCCGGCGGGACGACGGCAGCCATCTCAGGCGCTGGCGTGACGGCGGGAACCATCGTGGACGCTGGCGTGACGGCAACAGCCATCTTGAGCGCTGGCGGGACGGCGGGAGCCATCGTGGACGCTGGCGTGACGGCGGGAACCATCGTGGGCGCTGGCGTGACGGCAACAGCCATCTTGAGCGCCGGCGGGACGACGGCAGCCATCTCAGGCGCTGGCTTGACGGCGGGAACCATCGTGGGCGCTGGCGTGACGGCAACAGCCATCTTGAGCGCCGGCGGGCGACGGCAGCCATCTCAGGCGCTGGCTCCTGTAAATCCAGCCATGTCCTCCACCACGTCCTAATAATGGCCGTGGGCTGGTCATCCAACCCCTCCGGGGGTTTCTCTGTCCCTGACGTCGGCGGCAGAAAAGGGTCTTCCCACGGCGGGGGTAGTGGCTGTAGCTCCAGGGGTTTTCCTCCCCCTGTCTGCATTCCGGAGCAGTGGGTGGCCGTTCCTGCAGCACCAGGACCGTGGGTGTACTCTCCGCGGTCCTCCCGGAACACCTCCTTAGCTCCCCCCCAAAAACCTTCTTGGGACGCCTTCGGGGTGCCCTCTTGCTTTCCTCCGGGAAGGACCGCGGACCCGATGTAACCAGCCCTGATAGCTGCATAGGTGGCTCATACCCGAAGTAAGCACGGAGGCGCCTATACTCCTCTTCGGGCGTCTCCGGCTTACCCCAGTCCCACTGCTCCGTGGGTTGACGGTGAGCTTCATACCTCGGAGCGCTATAGCTTGCCCCTCCGAGGAATCCACTCACCGTCCGGCTCTGCGGGCTTCTTGGGAGGCTTCGCATTCTGTCACGGTCCGTCCAAGGTGTAGTGCGTGAGGAAGCCATGTGCAGAGTCGTATATCCGTTTTGACAGGTTTATTTAAAGACACGAACTTAAAACAAACCGTAAACGGCGACAAACACTAAACTGTTGATAACGAAATAAAAGGTGCGCATATAGCGTCTTACACAAATCCCATATAACGACAACAGTAGTCTAACACACTCACCTCTAAAATAACGTGTTACATGTCACACGTTATTTTAGAGGTGAGTGTGTTAGACTACTGTTGTCGGTATATGGGATTTGTGTAAGACGCTATATGCGCACCTTTTATTTCGTTATCAACAGTTTAGTGTTTGTCGCCGTTTACGGTTTGTTTTAAGTTCGTGTCTTTAAATAAACCTGTCAAAACGGATATACGACTCTGCACATGGCTTCATCACGCACTACACCTTGGACGGACCGTGACACTAACATTTTTCTAAGGATAAACAGTGGTTTTATGACAAATAACCGTAGGCAAAGTACAACTGAACTGTGCCCGCATGGAAGAGCATCAAACTAGCCAAGGAGCTCATTGTAATGCATGACAAATATGACTAATGTTTTTACTTCCTGTTTTTGAGAACCAAAAACCTCAGAGGTGTATCCGAGTTCTCAGTGAAGTAACGTTATACTTCTCTAGCAAGGGTATAGAAGCGGGTTTGTGTGTGTGTGTGTGTCTGCATGTGTGTTTGTGCACGTGTGCATTCTAACGGGTAAATAGGCATTATCTGTTCCCACTTTTTGATCCCCAGACAGACAGTGTGCGTACGACGTGCGCCAGGCTGGTAATTGTGGTTGTGGACAGAGGCTTTGCCATGTTTAGCCATGTTATTAGCATTAGCGAGGTTTACCATAGGCAGCTATGTTATTAGCGTTAGCGAGAGTTAGCTTGTTGTTTCTGAATTGGCTAAAACAGGGAGAGGCTCCCCAGACACTCTAATGCACGTAAATCCCTCTGTGTACATCAGCTCCTCCAGCGTTCTCTGTTTGGTTTCTTGAAGGTTACTGGTTTGTTGCACGGGTAACGATTCTCTAATGTCTGTTTATCCCATTTTCAGAGTGTTTTCTACGAGAAATCAGTCCAGCAATGTTTTCATAACTGCAGGAGGGAAAACATTCGGGAACAAACAGCCTTGACAGACAAAAGATTACGAAGCTGCCTTTTGCTCGATGGGATCAGTTATTTCTCAGTAGGACAGTTTTGTGGATGTTCTAGAAAGATTCCTTGACATTTTCAAGCTGCCACCATCCTGTTCCATAGACAATACTCAATGCAATGTACACACCACCTTGAAGTACTGTACAATGGGGTTTTGTTTGTCTCTGGCGTAGTGGCACAAACTCAACCTCCTCTGACTGAATCAAGGCCTATGCTGCTCAAACACCTGGCACTACAGTACAACACCTGTTTTCTAATCTAGGTGTGTGTGTGTTGGCATGCATGTGTGTAAGGTGAGGTTTACAGGGATTTGAGCAGCTGTGCTCCAATCCTGTTCATAATACAAAGTTTTGGCAGAGATGTACAAAACTCCATACTTTTAAATCATCTCCAAAAGTAGCACTCAATAAGTCTGTATTTCCCCTGCTCATACACTCCAGTGTTGTTGTCAATTTCTGACAAATGAAAAAAAAGAAGTATTAAAAGCGAATTGCAACTTTAAACCCAAAGACAACATGAAATCGTTCGGCATGCTTTATCTTCAACTAAATCTTGGTCTTGATTAACATTTTCATTGTTACATGGGGTGTTTTTTCCTGAAAAGGAAATTTTATTGAGCACAATTCCAAGAGACCTATTTATTGGAAAAATATGTTTTTGATGTTAGAAGATAAAGGAATCCAACCTTATTTGGACCAACAAAACAAAGAACGAAGAGCAAAACAACCGCATGGAACAGTGGTAGCTTTATCAATAGAGATGTTCTCCCTGTGAAAACATTCATAAATGCCAAACAAAACACATAGCAGGATCCAGAGGAGCCACTTGTTGTCGTCAGTTTCCTGGCAGCACTTAAACATTTTTGGAAACTGATGCTGCTGTGGGGACAGATGACATTTGGAGTTTAGGCATACTCATCTCTCCATGCACCACCTGTTTTCTCATGCAATCCAAAGTATTTTAATTTTTAAAAGAACGGAAAAAACCCTGGTTTCCACATTATACAGGTCGCCAATATATATATAATTGGATCCACTATTGTTTTTCAAGAAGCTATTTGGATATCTCAGAAATGTTTTGTGGTGTTTTACATCACGAGATCGCCTTCTGTGGGGAACATCGATCATTTATGGTGTGCACTTGGTAGTGGCTTGGAAGAAATCAAATGTACAGCAACTGATCATTTTCATTTGCAACATAAAAAAATGTATGTGAATATTTATTGACAGAAGTCAGATGTTCTAAAAGCAAATAAAGACAGACAGGGGAAATGTTTGTGTGCACGTGTATGTGTGTATGCATGTCTGTTTGTGCAGAAGTCAGAGTGTGTGTTAGAATAAATAGGTGCCAGACACAACAATACAAAGGAAAACAATGAGGGAGTAGCTCACAGAAATATTTCCAGCTCGTTTCAATCAGAAACAAGATCATGAAAATGTGTGTGTTTGCATTTTGGGAGAAACTAGCACTGCATCTATGTTTCTAACACCATAAATTACATTCCATTGAATCTCCAGAGGAATTAGTATGTATGCATTCAATTGTGAAAGTTGCTCTGAATAAGAGTGGTCAATAACCGATCAAACATTTACTCATATAAGCTAGTTTACGTGACTAAACAGGGAACATCCTAAAGACATTCTGAAATATTCCTCTTAGATCCTTTAGTTTCAACTAGACGTGTAACGTGAATCGACCCCAACTGGCTACAGACCAATATTCAACCTGTCTTTCCAAGGTATTTTAAAAGGCTGGTCAACAAACAGATTGCTCGTTTCGAATCCCATTGTATCCTTTGCGCTATGCAATCTGGTTTCCGTGCTGGACATGCCTGCACCACGGCCACACTTAAGGTCCTCAACGACTTCTCATTCATCATTGATAAAAAGCACTACTGTGCAGCCGTTTCCCTTGATCTGTCCAAGGCAGTTGACTCTGTTAACCATCGTATTCTAATCAGCCGCCTCAATAGCCTGGGCTTCTCTCATGACTGCCTCGCCTGGTGCTCTAACTATCTTAAATCAGAGGGCCTGCTGTTGGGACCCATGGCTGTTTCTATAGGTGTGCCACAGGGTTCGATTCTCTGGCCGACTATATTTTCTCTCAACATAAATGATGTGGCTCTTGCTGTTGGGGATTAGCAGATACTATGCAGATGATACCACTCTGTGAACATTGTTGGACACCGTGCTATCAAATTGTCAGGAGAGTTTTATTGCCATTCAGCAGTCCTTCTGAAACCTCCAGCTACTACTAAACTCTGTTAAAACTAAGTCCATGCATTTAAACTGATCGCACACCTGCCTGTCTAACTTGCATCGCCACCAGTGGTGGAACAAGAGTTTTATACATGGGGTGGCCAAGGGCTGTCCACGGCTACTTCAGGGGGTCCATAGACCAATGCATGAACAAAACATTTTCAGGAAACCTAAAACCGATGCAAACCTTATTACTGACTTCAAATATTATGCTTTTGTATTGCGAAAAAGCTAGAAGGGTCTGAATTTAATATGTGGATGCATATGAATACATAGGTTCCTTGATAGACAGCTCTCTCTCCTTCCTGCCCCACATAAACAAACTTAATTCCACAACAGGGCCTCCTTCACTCATGCTGCCTAACTTGCCTTGGTGACGATGACTTTTATACCATTGTTTGAGTTTGCTGATGTCATTTAGAATCAGAAGAATCATATTCAGGTTTATTTCCAAGTTTGTTTACGCGAACAAGGAATTTGTTCTGACCCATTGCTGCAACATTTAGGACCAACAAAATGTATTGAACTGCCTCTGGATGGTTATACGCTTTGTTACCAGTTCTCCATACAACACCCACCACTGCAGCCTTTACGTATTAATCAGCTTTTACGTATTAATCGGCAGAGTTACGTATTAATTCATTTACAGGTCCCTGCTAGGCAAAGTTCTGCTGTACCTAAGCTCTCTAGTCACCATAGCTCTAACCACTACGCTCAAGCTGGTACATTGCCTTAGTCACCTTAAAAGTCTGCACCTCCTTTGGCCACAAATTGGAACAAATTAAAAAAATTAAAGTATATACTAAAACTCAAAACCCTTATCTCACCTATTGCCCTTAAACTATTATGTTATTTCATTATTTAAACAAACACACATCACATCCAGTCCAGCCTCGGCCAGCTATTTCATACTATGAGCTAATACTACACAAATCCTATTAATGATAATGAACAAGTTTTAGATAAGAAATAAATAACTGCCTCGTTATTGTTGGTACCAGCAAGTCAGTGCACCTGGACTGTATGCTCTTGGAACATTGCCACTGCAGATTTACAAAGCAGCTTCTGGTGCTTGATACATGTAGGGTAACTTTAACAAGGAAACAGACAGGGAACAGACATAGAAAATGTGTTTAGGTACCTGACGGGCATCTTCAGAAAACAGGAGAGTAGACAGAATAATCGAAATCAACAGATGAACTGCTCATCTGTGGAGACTGCAGTTCAGCTTCAGACTGCAGTTCAGCCTCAGAGTGGAAGTTGAGAAGGAACCCTCCGTCTCTTTGCTCTCATGTGTTGTAGGAGATGATCTCTCTATATAAAAACAATGGCTTTTGCCATGAACATTTCATTACAGCTTTTACAGGCCATGTTTCTTCATAGCCCATGTTGGTTGTGGAGAACGTGGAGAAAACTTATCCCGTTCCAAGTAGAACACTTTTGGGTACCAGTTAGAATCCTTTATGGAAATTTTTAAACAAATAAGGTTTTAAATTGATCCAAAATTATTTGAAGGATTCTCTTTGTTGTTTGCTGCCTTTCCACTGTAGGTTTATACTGGTTGCTATCGTGAAATTCACAGTTCAGTCTTTTTTTTCGCACAGCGGGCACAAACTAAACCTTACTAGTAGACCTTACTGAGTAGACCTTGAGTAGACTGTAGGTACAGATGGCTACCAAACATTGATGTATGCACAATGTAATAGCGCTATACTGAACTTAACTACCCTGTAGAGACCAGGCACATTCTGTAGCTGGTTAAATATATTTCGCTGGCTTGTCGTGCATATCACAGAGTCATAGGTGCTCATGCCAGGTAAGTATAAAAAGATAATTAGCAACACGTGCAATGTTTTACTAAACTATTTTGGGCATTTTTTGATATGCTTAACAATCCTCTCCCTATCTCTCTCAGCAACATAACAAAGCAACACATGTGAACAGCCGAAAAACATTTTGGTGTGTTGTGTCATAATAAGCCAAGCATCCAACAACGTGGGTAATGTGTAGTGTAATCCTCCTAAATTCCTCTCAGTAAAGCTATCAGAGTAAAGCTATAACACGATTTGTTTTGTTTACCTGGCTATGAAGAATAGATACAAATCTGGAGGGCTAAAAAACATAATCATTAAGATAAAGTGGTCTGAAGGTTGTCGTGATTTTTATGAAAATGCTGTATATGAATCTGTATCTAGTATATATTAGTTTTTATTGTGTATTGTGCTTTTTGACATGACAAATGTAAAATGATCCACTGATAAGCCAGGCGATAGATAGATATGTTACATTTTTCAATATCAGAGAATTGTAATCATATTTCTGTGGAATCCACTACTGTGTTCACTTTGATGTCATGTCAAGATACACTAAGAAAAAAACGAACTAATGAAGTCAATATTGTCAAAATCATCACTAGCTAATTAGAAAAGCAAATGAGACTTTTTTCAAGCAAATAAAACTTCTTTTAATAATATGAAATTCACAAAGTTACTCATTGCACTTTTCACAGGCACGTTTTCATAGCAATCAATCCATGAGAGAGGCTGTTTATACAGTCCGCGCATTTGAACATCACACATTTTAACGTGCGACTTACAGACAGTGAACAAAAGCACCCCTCTGGTTGCCTGCAGAAGGCCACCTTGATGTGTTAGAGTGGGGGGGGGGGGGGTCGAGGGGGTTGCGGTAGAGGAATAGCAAACAACAAGCTGGGCCCCTAGGCCGTTGAATTCCAGCCGAGCATTCTGCGGACATGCCCAGCCCTGAGATTGAGACTAGCCCAAACCTCCTGGGTCACTGCAGCTCTCCACAACACCTCAGCACGCACATGCCCCCACATACGCACCAGACAGACCCAATACCCCCGCCACTCTTTTCCCTCTTTGTTGTTGTTTTCTCTCCTCTTCTCTGACAATGGAATGGCGTCCCATTTCTCTTCTCGGGACTCTTTCTAGGGGCCACAGAGATTGATTTCTCACTGCTGCATCGACAACAAAACCTATCCCCCCATACCCAGTGGATCAATGGATCCAATGGTTTATCTCCAGAACACTGAACTTCAATAGTGTTTGCGGGGTGCAACGAGGGCAAAATAAATTGTTCAGATTTGTGCTAAGGGCATACACACAGGACATTCCGCAATCCCTGACAATCAAGGTTTTGTAAGTTCCCACTGCTGGCTCGCTGCATAAGCAGCACCACAAAACACTTTTCAGGGACTGGGCCTTGTTATTGCTTCTATGATTACCAGGCAGTCTGCTATCTTACAATGGCCAAGCCGAATTCTGAGCAAAGATTCGACCTATGACATCAGGCAGTCTGCTGCCGTAGGGACAAAAGTCTGCTCCAGGGCAAGCAGCTCTAAACCTGAAAGCAGAGGACCTTTTAAAGCCTGGGCTTTGAAGACTTCTAGAGTTTTGAGTTTCCTAAATAACTGGTCTTTGACCTCTCTTTTAGCCAGTCACCGACAGACGCTCGCAATCAGGCACACAACGTTTGCCCGTGCGTGCACGCACACTCACGATGATGAGGGGCAAATAGTGCAAAAAAGGAAAACAGAAAAAACGTGAGAACGGAAAGGGGAGTAGAAAGACTGACTAATCCTCTTTACTGTGCTTCTTCTCTCCTCTGGGTCTACGATTTAACCTCCTCCATGCTCTCATTCTCTCCCTCCATCTCTCACATTCTCTCTCACTTTCTTCATCTTAGAGGTGGTTTGCTGTCCCATTCTTTCCCATCAAAGGCACCTTTGAATCAATTACCCCAACAAAACAGAGTGTTTACTGAGGGACTGAGAGTGGCATTGGGAAAGGCGTAGGGGGGTCGTGGGGGCACAGGAGGCAAGCCCCTCGTAGCACATTCCTAGCTTCTCATTCCTGGGAATTTGTTTCCTGTCAGGCTCCTCCGCCGACAGATAATACGTTATCAGAGACTGGGCCCGCCTCTCTGTTCTTCCCTCTGCAAGAGAGCAAAATATATCAGAGGAAATGCTTTTAAGTGAGCTGTCCTCTTCAGTCATGTGCCGAATGTATCCACCGGGTGCAATCATTCAAAGACAATTGGTAGTTTAGGAATGTTTTGGGGTGGGGTTTATGGAGGCCTAGAATTATACTAGCAGGAAAAACATAAGTATCACAAAATATGTTTATGGCCATCCCTGGGATCTGGATGTTTTGGTGTATTATTTAATAGCTATTCGGTCTACTTTACGACGTGCTCCACACATGAGCTCGTTGGATTTTACAGCCTTGTTTCCCAGTGTATGAGCAGATAGATGTGTGCATGTGTGTGTTTCCGGGTTCGTGGTGATTTGCATGCATGCAAATGTGTCTGTACGAATGTGTGCCCGTGTGTGTGTGTGCGTACATGGTGCTAACGCACATCTTGAACAGGGTCAACCTGGGACCATTCAACTATTCTAAGGCTGACTCACAGGTAACCACTCCAGGTGTCTTTGGAATCATATTCTATCAAACTGTATTATTCTCTTTATTAGTCTCCAGTCTCCGCTCTTATCGGTTCCTGACAACCGTTTATATCTGTTTATTGTTTCATGTCTTATTAGTTTTGTCTTTAACTAGCACTATACCAATGCTAAATTAATGTTTTTATTTAATTTTTAACATTAAAAAAAATGACCCCGACAATTTGGCAAAAGACAAGATAATTGAAAAAGGTATTTTTTTTTTTTTTTTTAAACGTTGGCATCATGTGTGAAAAAGAGAAAAGCATAATGTTACATTGACAAGAGATGTTGTAAACACTTCTAATATGATCCACTAGATGCCAGCAAAATGACACATGGATGCCACAGTGGAATGTGTGTGTGCGTGTGTGTGTGTATGCGTAGGTGTGTGTCTGTATGCATAGGTGTGTGTGTGTGTGTGTGTCTGTGTTGTCACTGAGAATAGAAGCTGATCAATTATCAATTAGATATGCATCTGGATGCCTCAAATAACTGTATTAACAAGAGGTGCACATCTCTAGCTCCAGGCCTATTGTACCCACTGTAAACATGTGAATACCTATGCATACCTATAGAAAGCCCAGGTCACGTGCATACCTATAGAAAACCCAGGTCACGTGCATACCTATAGAAAGCCCAGGTGACGTGCATACCTATAGAAAGCCCAGGTCACGTGCAAACTTTTGAAAGCCCAGGTCACGTGCATACCTATAGAAAACCCAGGTCACGTGCATACCTATAGAAAGCCCAGGTCACGTGCATACCTATAGAAAGCCCAGGTCACGTGCAAACTTTTTGAAAGCCCAGGTCACGTGCATACCTATAGAAAACCCAGGTCACGTGCATACCTATAGAAAGCCCAGGTCACGTGCATACCTATAGAAAGCCCAGGTCATGTGCATACCTATAGAAAACCCAGGTCACGTGCATACCTATAGAAAGCCCAGGTCACGTGCATACCTATAGAAAGCCCAGGTCACGTGCATACCTATAGAAAACCCAGGTCACGTGCATACCTATAGAAAGCCCAGGTCATGTGCAAACTTTTTGAAAGCCCAGGTCACGTGCATACCTATAGAAAACCCAGGTCACGTGCATACCTATAGAAAGCCCAGGTCACGTGCATACCTATAGAAAGCCCAGGTCATGTGCATACCTATAGAAAACCCAGGTCACGTGCATACCTATAGAAAGCCCAGGTCATGTGCATACCTACAGAAAACCCAGGTCACGTGCATACCTATAGAAAACCCAGGTCACGTGCATACCTATAGAAAGCCCAGGTCACGTGCATACCTATAGAAAGCCCAGGTCATGTGCATACCTATAGAAAACCCAGGTCACGTGCATACCTATAGAAATCCCAGGTCATGTGCATACCTATAGAAAGCCCAGGTCATGTGCATACCTATAGAAAGCCCAGGTCATGTGCATACCTATAAAAAGCCCAGGTCATGTGCATATATATCGAAAGCCCAGGCCTCAGAACTGCACACAGTAAGTTGTGACCAATGTGACACATGCATTCCACAGTGGAGTGTGTCTGTCTGTGTGAGTGTGTGTGTGTGTGTGTCTGTGTCTGTGTGAGTGTGTGTGTGTGTCTGTGTGTGTTTTCACTGGAATAGAGTCTGAGTTAGTATCAACCGGACATACATTTGCATATTCAGTTATCTATCTATAATTATTATCTCTATTTATCGTCTGAATATATATACATTTTATATATCTATGTATTTCATCTATTTATATCAATCAAAAAATGATCATGCGCTATGTAAACATTTGAACAGCTGCATTACTAATGCGGCAGCATTAACATTGTGACATAGCAAGTTGCCCAAAACTTTATGAAGACCTGGATATCTTGTGAGATCCTGGGTAATCAATGAGAATGTGGGAGACTAGCCATGGACAGTCTAGTGCTAGAGGCTGCTTTGGGGAAAAAACTGTTCTTGTGGCTAGAGTTTTTGGTTCTAATCCACCCCCCCCCCACCATCAAGGTGAAAAAAACTTTAGTCGTTCTGTCCTTGAGCAAGACAGTTAACCCAAAAATGCTCAACGGGGGTCGTTGACGTGGAAGTCAAATCAGGTAACTGATTAGGGCTGCCCCCTGCACCTCAGGGTTGGGTAAAATGCAGAGGACACATTTCAGTTGAAGCCATTCAGTTGTACAACTTACAACAGCCTAATACTGAAATTACCGGCTTTCGACACATAATTCATCATCCCGGCAACATCACTTCTGAGATCGGTTGTGATTGGAGGACGAAACTGGCAATCAAGTGAGCGCCCCAGTGGTTGTGAACGGACATAACAGGTAGAACGACGACAGACAATACAAACAAAAGAGACCATGCATAGCTAGAATATGTGATATGTAAAACATATTATGAAATATATGTAAATGCAATTGTGCATATATGTGCAATGTCTAGTTAGAGTTCAGATGTCCATTAGAGTTTTGTATCTGTCATGATAGTGTACTGGGTGGGTAAGCAATGAGAATGTGGGAGACTAGCCATGGACAGTCTAGTGCTGGAGGCTGCTTTGGGGAAAGAACTGTTCTTGTTGCTAGTGTTGCCAAGAAAGCGAAATGAATACTTTGTGAAGGGCTACTGTGGAGCCAACCAGGACAATGGGACGAAGGAACGCTGGGCTTCTCTAAAAGTCCACTCTCATCTCCACTGTATTTTGAGCATTGAGCTCCAAGGTGTTCATTCTGCGCAAGGACACTAGATGTCCAATCTTGCTCCCTCAGGCTGTCTCTATCAGAAATAAGTCCAATGACGGTGGTGTCATCCGCAGAACATCAGAAGTTTGACCTAGTGGTGTCTGGAGGTGCAGTTAATGTTGTACAGGGAGAAGAGTAGAGGGGACAGAACACAACCTTGAGGGGAGCCAGGGCTGTTGGTCAGGTGCTTCCCCAGTCTCTCATGCTGCCTCCTGTGGAAAGGAATGTGATCCACTTGCAGGTGAACTTGGGCACTCCCAAATAGGAGAGCTTGTCCTTGAGCAAGGCTGGGATTATGGTGTTGAATGCAGAACTGAGGTCCAAAAATAAGATTCTAGTGTAGGTTCTGGGGGAGTCAAGAATCTCGGGATGAAGTAGACAGAAATTAAATGCCCTTAGCTGGAGGTTTCTAATTAGTAAAAAGTTTTGTTGAACCACCACCTAAACCACCACCTAAACTGAGATTAAGTCGAGACCAACATCAGAGTGTATTGAGTTGTACTTTGTACTGAGTCAAGAGCAGGGTAGGGCTTAACAGGTCAAAACAAGATCAAGGTAGGGCGAGACCGGGTCAAGACCAGACCAGTGCAAGGGAAGAGAAAGATCAGTCCGAAAAAGTGAGAAGAGATTAATGAAGAGTTTTGACACAGAGGCAGATTTTAAACGTTATGTCGCAAGTGCTAGCTTTGCTAACATCACATACATTTAGGTTACCTTTGTTTCCTTTCCAATTGCTGGTAAAGGTTTGAATTTGTTCCAGCTGTCTCAGTGAGCTTTTCACTACAAAATGTACACAGATGTTTTTTGGAATGGTTGTGAACTCAGTTTGTGATTCAGTTACCCAAAACGAATAATTGCTGATTTCGCCGACAGCCAGTCAGCCACTGCTTCACCTATCTGCCCTCACACACGTTTGGGGTGAAGGGAGGGGTGATGGGTAAAGGAAGCCTGTAGGCCATGGCCCTATCCACCCATCTCCTTCCTCAGCCATATTTGTTTGGACACTATGTCATATGACCTACCGCTCACCCTTCTGTTCCTGCACATTGTAAATAGCGACGTTTTCCTTCTTTACTGGGGGGGGTCAAATAATTGTATAGAGGGGGTGTTTAAGGAAACCAAACACGTTATAAAAAGATGTTGGTAAAGGGCCAACAGTCAATGATTGATGATGGGGTGAGCTGGGGTTCAAGGACATATAAGTCAGCTTTAAGGTGTACCAATTAGCAACATACTGTACTATATAAATAGTGAATCACATTTGACCTGAAGGATATGGATGCTAGTACCGCTTTATAGAGGGAATGACATGTCATTTAGGGCAGGGGTTCTTAACCTTTTTGATGTCGGGGCCCAAATTTTACAGTACAAAGTGGCCCAGGGCCCATTCAAATATTAGCACTGTATTGGTTTATTGATCTCACCCTGGGTTTGATTTGTACTCAATAACTAAACGAAATCCACCTGCAGTTTAACAGTTTATTTATGTATGTAAACCTGCACATTCATTGAACAAATCAATCTGCAGGAACACATTTAAAGGCTCAAGTCAGGCATATTAACACAAAAATTAGTTCGATTTGACAAATCGTACTTTGTGTGTGTGTGTGTGTGTTAAAATAGTCTGCATCCCATAAGTGAAGATAATGAGGTTCTTTACCCACAAACTAATATATTCCCTATTCTCTGTCCTGTCTCAGCTATTTCTCTCTTATATATCTCCATCCCTTTCGATCTGTTTTCTGCACGATTCAAGTAAAATCATCTGAACATGTTATGCTCACAGGACCAACAAACACCGTGTTTTGTTTCATAATGCCGTTTGACATTTACACTCTTCACAACTCCAAGTGTCTCGTTAGAAATCAAACAGAATGGCTTCGTGCTGGATTGGGGCAAAATGAACGCATACCTCTGTCCAATCATCTTTAAAAACTCTATTTTCTCCATCAACTTTTCTTTTCCTGGACAATGACATCCTCCACACCCATTCAAACGCTTTTACTGCGGTGAAGTGTCGTGGTTCGCGCCCGATTACTTCAAAAGTATACACTTACTGGATGTCATGGCAACTGAATCACGGAGGAAAACTTTAAATATATCGCCTTCGCTTTAATTTCAGACCATCTCCAAAGAGTAATAAACACTAGACAAATGGTTTTGACAGGCAAGCGTTTATCAAAGTAGGAAATCCATACTTTTAATTTCTTACACATAATTACTGCTGTTGAAATACGAAATGGAGGCGGGTCCGGATTGAATTCCCTCCGAGTCCGGACTTTCAGAAGTGCTGGTGTATTGTAACGTAATTCGCTGTCATGGATAACAGTGGTCATTCTTTTAGAAACGCTGTAATTCCATATTCTAATTTTTTTCGGAAACGCTATATCCAAAATCCATCATTATTTTCCAAAAATGTATGGTTTGTCTTTTAATTCGCCTTTGGCTAAGCCACACCCTAGAATGCAGATTGACCAATCACAGCACAGCCAAGAATGAGCTCGGCCAGAGGAGTTTTTCACAGCGCTCCATTGACTTTAACATGGGGCGTCTCATATTTCTGGTCTCGGCAGGCTGTTACCGTCGTAGTTTTATCAAAAATATAGTTAAACGTTGTTATACTCGCATAGTCAGTTTGCTTTGTAATAACGATTAGATAAGTGAATAGAGACCTACCCAGCTTTGCATGAACAGTGTTGCTCCTTGATATTGTTAGTCCCAGCCTCCGTCTCGATTAATAGGATATGCGGTGGTTAATTATTTCACTGTGACCGGTATGCGTTTACCTCTTTGGATGCCTTGTTTCACCTGTATGTCTTGAATATAGCCTTCAAACGCATATTGCAGCCACTCTTGCCTACTTCTACCGGACACTTTATTTGCTGCTTTATAAAAGTTTGATACAATTTCAGCAGGAAGAGCTGTCACAGCATAATGTTGATACCAAACCAGAGCCCATATGAAGTTGTCGTAGCAACAGTAACTAAGGGGGGCGGGGCTTAGCCAAAGTGTAAACTTGTTTGGTCCCGCGGCCCTCGCGGCCCACAGGTGAAAAACGTAAAGTTTTTTTGCGGCCCTCCAGGAGGCGCTCGTCGCCGGAATAGGTGATTTTAGGGCACTGTCCGGAAAAGCATCTGCTAATGAATCTGTTAGGGTAATGAGGGAGGAGGTAACGACATCTATTTGTCAAGCTTAAGATATTTTTTTTTACTGTCAATGTAAATAGAACAAGTTCTTAAAGTTGTGCGTTGGAATCCAATGTTGGTCCAGATGGGAGAAAACGTCTATGGATTAAGTGAAGTAAAATATCTTGTGCACATAAATAGTAATATCATTGGCTATTGAGTTCAAATTGAGCCTGTAAGAAGTGTCTTTTGATCATGCTCAAAATGTCTCTAGAACGTGATTGGATTCCACCTGTGGCAAATTCAATTGATTGAACTTGATTTAGAAATGCAAACATTTGTACATTATAAGGTTCCACGGCACAATTCACAAGGTCCAAATAACTCTCTGTTGACTTCTGAAGTGGATAGAGGTGAGAGAACCTCCCAGAGGAAAAACACCTCTGCAGCACTCCATCAATCCAAGCTTTTTGGTAAAGTAGCTAGATGTAGAGTGGCTAGATGGAAGCCACTGCTAAGTTAAAGGAGTAAGACAGGCTGTTAACTTTGAGAGCATGAGAAAAAAAATCTCTAATTGTATGACAGCAAAATTGCACTATTAGGCGAAACAAGGAGAACCATGGTGTGGGAATTATTATTCTATAGGGATGCTTCTCAGTGGTAGGGACTGTGAGACTGCTCAGAATTGAGGAATAATTAAAGGGCAACTACACCGAAAACACATATTTTTTCTCACTTATCGTCGTCACTTATGTAGTAGAAATGTGAAAGCATTTTTGAAATTGGTGCCATCTAGGCAGAGAAAAATATTAAAATGTGTTTTTGGCTCATGTGGATGAAATACACCAAATCCCAGAATGCACTTGTTTCGCTGCTCTAAGAGTCCACTCCCAAGCCACGCCTACCGGCTCGAGAGGGCAGGCAGAAGGGAAGGCTAGCTACTAGCTTATTGACTGGAAAACAGAAGACACCGGTTAACATGAGTCTCCGTGACGAGTGTCTTGATAAAGTAATTTAAATACTAGCCTTGCGTTGTACCGGGATGTACATCTAACACAAGGAAATGACATGTAGTTAGTTCCATCGTTTTCCCGTTGAACATTTACAAAACAGTGGCTGCGGGCTAGTATCAACCACCCCAAGTTCCGAGAATATTTGTAATTAATAAAAGTATATACATTTCTTCATATTTCCCTGTACTTGTTTGTAAATCAAAGTAATACATTATAAACTTTGAACTTTTATTGTTTTTAAACATAATATAAACAATTTCACACTCATAGCTCTTCCAGAGCTTCAGCAGTTTCTTGATAGCCACATTATTGTCTGTCACTAGCTTGGAAATCAAACAAACAAATAAATACTCACTTATACTGAAGCGTCCGTTTTTCCCTGCGTGCTTTGGCTGGCGTTTCCCATTGACCTTCGGAATCCTGAAATAAGTTTCAAAAACTCGTGTGGATCAAAGCTGGGGTGCTCTATTACGCATGCTGGCGGTCCCGTTTCTAATGCAGATTCAGTTATTTCTTCAAGAAGAAAATGGCATCGCTGAAATTCGCAACAGCAGCAGGACACCATCTGTGTCCATAGGCGCACAGCGAGAGCACTGGCACCAGCAGTCCGCCCCAGCTCGACTCTGTACGGGCTCTTCCTCATGACCGCCAGGCAAGCTTCGCTCCTCTGCAGCAGCAGCCTCTTGTTCCTCCGTCAACCGCAACTGTGTTTCGCTGTATTGCGGCTCGTACAGGCAGCCACGAACATCGGATTCGCGCAACAGATCTTCAAAATCCCTTTCTTCCAATTCGTCTTCAAAATTACTTTCTGCCATTGTGTTTAGTCTAAAACTAATTTCTCCAAAAGCCCGATCGGGTTAGCAAGATGGCGGACACTGTTTTGAAAATCTGTGACGAGGCCCCACCCCATATGGGCAGGTTGATAAAAATGCGGAAGTAGCATCTACTTCTGTCTGTAGTTCATAGCCTCTTTTAAAAAATCCTCCAATGACGTAAAAATCGTCATTGGAGGATTTTTTCCTGACCGAAAATCAAGATATGCCTTTTATCAGATGGAGTTGAGGGGTGGGAGTAAGGTCATTGGAAAATGCTACCATTTGTCTACTGATACAAAGCTAAATGCAAAATCGGTGAAGTGGCTCTTTAATGAAATAAAATACAGAGGTCGTTCTAAACCTGATTGAGAAGAAACTGAACATGCCCAAGCATGCCCAAAAAGACTGAGCTGTCATCACTAGCCACGGCACTTCTACAAAGTACTAAATGATGGGTCTTACTTTAATAAAATTGGCACACATTGCAAAAAAGTGTTTTCTATGTCTTATCATAATCAAATAGGTGTGGAACAAAGTATCGAATTTCGATGTACAGTGATACCATTTTTATTCGGTTCCTATTGAGAATAAAATCTAAACAAGTCCTACATTTTATTCCAATATTGTGTTGTTTAAATCAGTAATTACAAATTTTTGCCGACATTTTGCATCTTAAGAAACTGCCATCTGGGCAAACTTCATTGCAAAAGAATTTTGCTACTATTCTCCCCCCGGCTAGCCAACGATCAAAATAAATAATAGAAATCAATTCACAAATGTATAGCCCATGACATGCAGCCATTTTCTGTTGTGGAAAACAAAGGTTTTAAACAAATGCTTAAAAACTGGAACCAACATGTCACATGTCTTCACAAAATAATTTCTTCACTGTTATACCACGTCTCTAAAATTTATTCAAAGATCTTAAAAAGTCTAACCTTAATCCGGATATATTAAAGAATTACTGACCAATATAGAACCTCCCATTCCTCAAAAAAATCTTGAAAAAAAAAAATATGTATGAAAAGCTTCTGTCCGGTTTCAGACCCCATCATACTACCGAGACTGCACACATTAAGGTGGTAAATGACCTTTTATTGGCTTCAGATAAGGGTTCTGCTGGTTTTCTCCTATTGCTTCTTGACCTCAGTGCTGCCTTTGACAATATTTATTACTCCCTTCTCTTGAAAAGGGTGGAGACCCATGTTGGACACGTTCTTGACTGGTTTAGATCTTAATTATCAAGGTATTATTATATATAAATTTTATCAAGGTATTAATATAGGTATTATTTACCTATCCTCAAATATATGCTTTAATTTAAAGACCACTTTGTTCTCACTTTATATGCTGTCTCTGGGTGATGTCATCCGAAACCATAATGTCAAATTTACTGTTGTGCTGATGACACACAGCTGTATATTTCAATGAAACATGGAGAAGCCCCTAGGTAAGCTACTATGGAAGCATGTGTATCAGACAAATCCAAAGTGGATGACAGAATACATTCTGCTCTTAAATTCAGAAAAAAATGAAATGCTAGTTTTATAACGTAAGAAACATAGAGACTTGTTGACAAAATGTGAGAAGCCTTTGCGTGACCCTCGACCCGGATCTCTCTTCTGACAAACATATACAATTTAAGGACAGCATATTTCCATTTTTGGAATATAGCAAAAATCTGAAACTATTCATCAAATAATGATGCAGAAAAATATAATCCATGCTTTTGTTACCTCAAGATTAGTTTACTGCAATGTTCTATTCTCTGATTATCCTGATACATCAGTAAACAAACTTCAATTTGTGCTAAATTCAGCTGCTACAATCTTATCTAGAACAACAGAATTTTACCTCATTACCCAGTATTATCCTTTTAACATTGGCTGCCTGTTCAAGCTAGGGCAGACTTTATCCTCTTAAAAATATACATTTCCGCCTAAATGACATACCCAAATATAAATGCTTGTAACCCCCTCCCTGAACCAGCTAGATACCTATACTTGGTCTCATTTGAAAGAAGACACTTTGACATTTTTGTAAATAACACAGTACAGCTGGCAAAAGAAAACACAAAGGTAGTACACAAAGGATTTATTTTATTTTAAATAGTTTGAATGGCAATGGCAAAATGACATAACAGGCTGGATAGACTTTTAATATGCTCCACTGGAAAACATTCAACAATGCAAGGTTCATTACACAAAAGGGTGTACACACTCCCAACACACATGCATGATTGATCATTAGCTTCCTATAAAAGGTACAACAATATTGCAGATCCAATGCTCCGCATCACACAGCTATATACAATAACAGCTAAGTAAGCAGCCAACGTTGATCTAGCATAAATACAGATACTTGGCATAAGGAGTTGAAGGAATAATACAGTGCACTGTTAGTGATCACTCCTCCCCTGATCAAACGGCAAATATGCTGAAGGGTCTTCAGTAATCTATCCATCTATCGTTATTGTAGTGGCATGTGTTGGCCACAGGGGACACTGGAGGGTGAGAGGGTAGGACAGGAGAAGAATAATAATAAAATGTTACTTGTTTCATCCTGATGGTTGTGTCCTTGAATACCGAGTATAGAGGAACAATACATGGTGTCAGAGACCGATAACCCACGACAGAAAGAGTCTAGTCTAGTGGTACCGACATGAAGTCGGAGAGGCTTTAATGACGTGTAGAGTGAAAACGTGGGACCTGTAGAGCAAGAGAAAGAGCGAGTCGGCGAGAGCGATAACAGCTAGCGGCAAGCTAAAAGCACACAGGATGGACCACATATTCACTATCACACCACCGGGACCATTTGACTTCGAGCCAAGCTCGTGGCCCGCATGGATCAAAAGGTTTGAACGTTTCAGAATGGCGCCGGGACTGAAAGAGAAAGACGGCGCATACCAGGTGAATTCTCTCAACTATACAATGGGCGATAAGGCTGATGATATTCTGAGCGCACTGCAGTTGACGGATGAGAAAGAAGAGGATTTTGAAGAGGTAAAAAGAGCCTTTGATGAACATTTTGTAGGAGTACATAATGTAATTTATGAACGAGCCAAGTTCAATAAACGATGTCAAGACGTCGGCGAATCTGCAGAAAACTTTATCACCGCAGTGCACAAGTTAGCTGAACATTGTAAATATGGCGTCTCACGTGAGGAAATGATTCGAGATAGAATCGTTGTCGGCATACGTGATGCTAAATTGTCTGAAAAACTTCAGCTCAACCCAAAGTTAGATTTAGCTACAGCTATAGTTCAAGTGAGGCAGCACGAGGAGGTGAAAAGGCAACAAGCTGTTCTGCGGTCAGCTGACTCACCATGGACAAATTGATGCACTGGCTCATGACAGTAAAAGACAGGCTTATAGGAAACAATCTTTTCAGCGCGGAAGCTATTCTCAGCCTCAGTCTACCTCATCAAAGCCAAACCAGTGTGGGAAGTGTGGTAAAACCCCAAAACATTCATGGACAGAATGCCCAGCAAAAGATGTTGAGTGTAGAAAATGTCAAAAGAGGGGACACTTTGCGGTAGTGTGCAGATCAGCTCAAAAAATGGATTCAATTGAAGTGGATGAGGCGGCTTATCTGGGTGCCGTTGACTATCCGCGGTCATGCACATGGACTGAAATACTTACCATAAATGGCGGCCCGTTGCGCTTCAAAATAGACACAGGTGCGTCTGTGACTGCTATCCCAGAGACAGAATTCAGACCGGAGAGATATTGCGGACATTTAGCGCCATGCAGACCCCTGCTGGGCCCCGCCAACCAACCTCTGGACGTAAAAGGGCAAGTGCATGCGGTCATTCAGAGAGGGGACAGAAAGATTGAGGAGGAGGTGTTCATTGTGAAGGACCTGACCATACCCTTATTGGGCCTCCCAGCTATCCGCAGACTATAGATGATCCCCCAGATCAATAGCATTGACGACGCAGAAAAACACTTTCGCTCCACTTACCCCGAGGTATTTAAAGGCCTCGGCAACCTTAAGAGGGGTACAAAATTAAGCTGAGAGACAACGCGGCGCCCTATGCCCTCTCGGCCCCGCGACGCGTAGCCATCCCTCTCCGGGCCAAAGTCAAAGAGGAACTAGGCCGGATGCAGGGGTCATAGATCGTGTGGAAGAACCGACTGAATGGAGTGCAGGCATGGTCCCTATAGTGAAAATTCGTATTTGTGTGGATTTAACCCGTCTGAACGAGAGCGTCATCAGAGAGAGACACATCTTACCGGCAGTGGATGAGACACTGGCCAAGCTGGAAGGAGCCAGAGTATTCACAAAGCTTGATGCAACATCAGGCTTCTGGCAGGTTCCACTCCACAAAGACTCCAGGCTGCTTACTACGTTCATCACACCAGAGGGGCGCTATTACTTCAAAAGGCTACCTTTTGGGATATCTTCGGCTCCCGAACATTTTCTATCTCAACTGATCGATGGTGTAGATGGAATCCTATGCCACGCTGATGATGTCCTGGTCACAGGAAGAGACCGGGCAGAGCACGACGACAGACTGCACAGGGTGCTACAGAAATTCAGAGAGGCTGGGCTCACTCTAAACGAGAAATGCCAGTTTGCCATGTCAGAGATCCGTTTCCTGGGTCATGTCATAAATTCTCAGGGCATCAGAGCAGATCCAGGAAAATATGCCAGAGCCAAAGGAGGTGGCAGATGTTCGCCGTTTCATGGGCATGGTGAACTTTGTAGGTACATTTTCGTCACGCCTGCCAGATCTGACAAAGCCCATTCGTGATCTGTTGAAGACTGAGAACAGCTGGACATGGGGAGCACCCCAACATAAAGCATTCCTGGAGACAAAAAAAGAATTGGGATCAGAGACTGTGTTAGCCCAGTACAGCCCAAATCACGAAACCATGGTATCGGCAGATGCTTCGTCATATGGACTGGGAGTTGTCCTGACACAAAAGCAGACAGACGGAGTGTGGAAACCTGTCGTCTTCATTTCGAGGAGTTTGAGCAAAGCCGAATCAAGATATGCCCAGATAGAAAAGGAGGCTTTGGCTGTGACCTGGGCCTGTGAGCGCTTGCGTGGATACGTGAGTGGACTGGACTTTACCATAAGAACTGATCACAAGCCACTTATAACACTCCTGAAATCCAGAGCACTAGACGACCACCCGCCGAGGATTATCAGATTCAGACTCAGGCTGCTCAGATTCTACTTTAACATCATCCATGTTCCGGGTAAAAATCTGATAACAGCCGACGCCCTGTCCAGAGTACCTCTTCCAGCAGCCGCGTCAGAGGCGGAGCAAGATCTGGAAAGAGAATGCAATGCTTACCTGGACAGCATTGTTGAAAGCCTGCCAGCCACTCCAACAAAGCTGGAACAGATTAAGAGTGCACAAGCGTCAGATGAGACCTGCAAACGTCTCAGCCGATACATTACAAATGGTTGGCCGAGACACAGACGAGATGTGCATGAGCAGCTGCTGCCTTACTGGCCCAATAGGTCAGTTCTGTATGAAGGAAGAGGACTGCTCATGAAAGGAGAGAGACTTATAATCCCTGAGTGCATGAGACCTGATATCCTGCAGAGACTGCACCAGGGACATCAAGGTATCAACAAATGCCTAGCAAGGGCCAGAGAATCAGTCTGGTGGCCAGGTCTCACGTCTGCGGTAAAGCAAATGGTAGAGAGATGTGTGATTTGCGCACGTGAAGCTCAAACACCAGTCGAGCCTCTGCTCACAACAGAACTACCAAACAGACCATGGCAGAGGGTGGCTGCTGATCTCTTCCAATGGCAGAATGGGAATTATCTAGTTGTGATAGACTACTTCTCTCGCTATATCGAAGTTTGTTCCCTACCTGGCAGCACGTCAGCAAAACAGACTATTGCCAGACTTAAAGCGGTGTTTGCCAGATATGGATGCCCAGAAGTGCTTGTCACAGACAACGGTCTGCAATTCTCCTGCCACGACTTCGCACAGTTTGCACAGGATTATAACTTTGCCCATGTGACAAGCAGCCCCCGTTACCCCTGCAGCAATGGGCTGAACGGTTAGAACGGTGAAGTCTCTGTTGGAGAAAGAGGGAGATTTTCATAAAGCTCTGCTGGCCTACAGGGCCACTCCATTGGCACACGGGAGCTCCCCAGCACAATTGCTGATGGGGAGGAGAATCAGAACGCCAGTCCCTATAGTATCGGAGCAGTTAAAACCACAGTGGCCCGATCTTGAGAAGTTCAGAGAAAAAGACGCGGGAAAAAGACGTAGGAATATCCCCATGATATTCCTACTTAGTGTACTTGATTTCCGAAGTCGATTTTTGACTTCTAGTAGCAAGTTTTTTGATAATTTTAGTACAAAATAGTGGCATTACCGTCTTTCGAGACATGCGTAGTTTGCCTTCGTACCCTGGGCCAAATTACATGTAGGAACGAAGGTGAACAAATGGCTGGGAATTCATTTTCGCCCTGCTGTCACTGCCAAACGGGTGTTCTCTCTCCAAATCCTACTCGGGGGGTGGTGTAACTGGCCCGCTATTGTTCTATTTTGCCGTTCCCGTCAATTTGAGTAAAAGTAAACCTTTCTAGACTTATAGCATAATTTGGTCTGCGTCTCACAAAAGTAATTCTTTCTGTTCCGAAAATCTTCCTCTGTTCAGTGTCTGCATTGTTTTGACCATCTTAATGTTTCCTTTTTATTAGCCAGTCTAAAATATGGAGATTCATACCTCTTGATGGTGAGATCGGTGTAATGCGGGTACTATTTAATAAAGCTGTCAGCCTCCCACTCCTTTTATTATTCTTGTGGGAGACAATTTGCGCTGTTCTGTGAAGGGAGTAGAACAGAGTGTACAAGATCTTCAGTTTCTTGGCCATTTCTCACATGGAATACCCTATATTTCTCAAGTATAGACAGAATAATTTCAAGAACAAAGTTATTTGTTTTTGTCTAATATGACCCTGTAATAGAACACACAGTTAATTATGCTCCAGACATTGAACTAGTCAAAAGAAGGCACGATTTATAGCGTTTAAATCAGCAGAACTGTTTTCAACGGTGCTAACATAAATGCAAAATAGTTTTTGTAATAATCAATTTGCCTTTTTGAAATGATCACGGGGTTTGAAGTAAGGATTTCTTAATAAGTAAGTTGTGTTTTAATGTCTCTTTACCCTATTTCTACTCATAGATAATTATTTTTTAGCCGATTCCAGTTCCACTCCATCCATGTCAACCTGTCAGATAAATCTCACAGAACGTCAAACATCTCTGTCTGACGCCGCACAGGTTGTTTTCAATGCTGTGGGGTGCAGAATGTGTATGATCTCCCACCCATTCCCCTCCCATCAGTCTCAGGAGGGCAGACAGGGGGTTGAGGGGTTAGTAGAAGGTTACTGGGGGCAGGGATTGTTCTCCCAAGGGAAATACTGGGGGTCAGGATTCATTTGGGGTTACATCCAGCCTCTCTGTTAGGGCATGGACGGTATGAGAGGAGCTGGAGAGGGACCCCGCACACCCACACAAAAAAAACATTAAACCCGCTCTCTCTCACCCACATGCACAGACACACAAAGTAACCACACAAGCACACAAGCTCTTCAGACCTCAGTAGTAAAGCCTTCCACTTTATTACTGTTATTCATTGTCCAGTGTGGCCTGTTATTGAGTACAGATGTGGTAGGGTAATGAGTTTAGGGCCTCGTAGCAGCTGAACTGCGATGAACACAGAGCTGCGCTGTGTCCAGAGAGAGCATAGACAGACAGCTACCTTGGGAAAGTATTCAGACTGTCACATTTCACATTTTGTTGATCTTAATTAAAAACGAATTTGTTGTAGTCCCAAAATTAATCATTTTCTGTTTACAAACCAATGTATTCATTTAAAAACATTGTGCAAGTTTGAAGGGAAATTAAAACACACAAACAATCTCTATCATAATGTTTTAAAGTATAATTTTTATGAATTCTTTATTGTAATTTAAAGTTGTTACGAATGCAAAGTTTAAATGGGAAAAGCGTATTTAAATGATGCTTTGGTACAGTTCTGTATCACAAACCTGTTGCAAAAGCATGAAAGCTGGCATCTGCAATAAATGTTTTTACATAATGGGTAGAATGCTCCTGTAAAGCTTTATTACATGTCTTTATTACACGTCTTTAAGCCTACTCCAACTGCAGCGAGCAAAAGAACTACAGCGAAGGAAGAAATTATTGGATCCCCTGCTGAGTTTGTATGTTTGCCCACTGACAAACACTTGATCAGTCAATAATTTTAATGGTAGGTTTATTTAAACAGTGAGAAACAGAATAACAACAAAAATCCAGAATAACGCATTTCAAATTTATTTGCATTTCACTCAGTGAAATTTTTATTTGACCTGTTTGCAAAACATGACTTAGTACTTGGTGGCAAAACACTTGTTGGAAATTACAGAGGTCAGACTTTTCTTGTAGTTGGCCACCAGGTTTGCACCCACCTCAGGAGGGAGTTGTCCCACTCCTCTTTGCAGATCCTCCTGGGATAATGGTCTGTAGACTGGCCAGGCCAATCCAGGATCTGAATGTGCTTCTTTTTGAGCTATCCATTTGATCACTTCAATGCCCTGGCTGGGGGCAGGAGGTTCTCACCCAAGACGGTACATGGCCCCATCTACTGTCCCTTTGACGCAGTGAAGTTGTCCTGTGCCCTTAGCAGAAAAACACCCCCAACACATAATGTTTCCACCTCCATGCTTGAGGGTGGGGATGGTGTTCTTGCGGTCATAGGCTGCATTCTTCCTCCTCCAAACACGGCAAGTTAAGTTGATGCCAAATAGCTTGATTTTGGTCTCAACTGACCACAACATCTTCACCCAGTTTTCCTTTAAATCATTCAGATGGTCATTGGCAAACTTCAGATGTATAGCATAGTGTGTTACCAATTGTTTTCTTGGTGACGTTGGTCCCAGCATTGACAAGATCCTCCCATTTAGTTCTGATAGATTGATTGATTGCTTCTGTGGACACGTGTTTTTTATACAGTTAACACACTGAGATTCAGAGCATTTCGTTTAAGAGAGTGCTCATAATCTAAGATCGTTACCTGTACAAAAAATCTTGCTCATTGACAGGGGATCAAATACTTATTTCACTGAGTGAAATGCAAATTAGTTTATATTTTGTTTGAAATGTGTCATTCTGGATTTGTTTTCTTCATGTCTTGATTGATCATGTCTTTGTTAGTGGGCAAACGTACAAAATCAGACGGGATCAAATAAGTTCTTCTTTCACTGTAAGTAGCTGATGACCGGAATTTTTTTTCCTACTTTCAAATATTAAAATGTACAATGTATTTTAAATAGATAACTAGCTAGATGTAATGTCATAATCATCATTAATTGTTTTTCTATTTCCTTGTATACCTTACAATCATTGATTTCGAATGTGAGTGTTTTAATTCAAAATTTCAACAGTATAAAATTGCAAAGTTCCATTAGGTTTGATCAGTGTTGGAATACATTTAAAAGCCATTGCTTGAACAGTGCTGCTTGAAAGTATGTGATCCCATAGGGATTGTCAGTCATTTGTTTAAAATTAAAATGAATTAATAAAATCCGTAACTAAACCCCAATGCATAATACAGAAATTTCTAAGAAAGGGCAAGAACAAAACATATTATATTTTTTCATTGTTCAGTTAACAAAAGTGGTAAATTTAACAAAAGCTCAGATTTTAAAAAGAGTGCTAAAATATGTGTACCCTTTCATTAAAGAGGAATTTATACCAATTGAGTGAGGATTGAGATTGGTCTGAATCACACCTGCCTGCTTCAGGTCATGCCAAAGAAGCTCGATCTGATTCACGTATAAACGTTGACACATGTAACGCAGATCCTAACATTCACACTACCATACTAGCCTGCTTAAATTAAGGTTATTTTGGTGGTAGGCAGTGTTGTTTTAATGAATGGTTTGGATTGCACATTTTTGAATTTTTGTCAGAGAATGGACTTTCATAAACCACATGTCTCTCCAGGTGCTTCTGGCAAAGATAGGACAGGCAGTTTGATTCTATTTTGACAGCAAAGCAACCCTACCAGGAATGCTCTTTGGATTCAGTGTTTTTATTTTTAAAGCATGCAAAGTAACATGAGATGCCGAGAGTGAGGTCTGCAAATCACCAGATGTTATGCTTTGGTTGTCACGCTATCGTTTAGTGTATAAAAGCCATGTGCAGAGCCAGGTATCTGTTTGAAACAGGTTTATTTCAAATAAAAACATAAAACAAACTGTGAACGGCGACAAAAAGTTCCCTATTTTGAAATATTAGTGCGCATGTACAGCGACTTCTAAACAACATCAAACAACAGCAATCTTTTTCAAATACACACACCCACCTCTAACTAAACATCGTCAACTTAGAAACCAACAAATGTGAATCCCAAATACAGTGACTTTTAAACACACATTATCACCAAATCACCAACAGCCCTGACACTTAAACCCCAATGTAAACCAGCTGTGACTGAAACTACTAACCAACACCCTCCTAGCCCACCAGGAACCATGACATTGGTTGGCATTAAATTTATTTATTATTTTTCTTGTGGCTCTTATGTTTATTTTGGGAGGGTGTCTGCTATTTGATGTTATATGTTCTTAATTTGTAAATTATTTGTCTCATAATGGACTGATGATGCTTACATCTTTTTTAGATGGTTCCTCAGACTAATGACATCTAACTACCCTTCTTCCTGTGTCATGAGTATGGTGAGTTCTGTTCCACACTGGGAGTTTATTGAAATGCACTTCCAGTTTCTGCTGATGGTTTTGTTGTTAGCACAGCGGACGCTTGTTAGGTTATCACTGGAGCTACATTTCACGTCAGTATTTCAGTGAGTGTTTGCAGGTTCATGTCACTAAATTTGTAATGTGTTAGTAAGTCGCTTGATTGCACAACTTTAGTCAATAGTATAGTGTATATATGTTTTCCATTCAGGGTTTGTTTGATTTTGTTTTAATAAAACCCCACAAACGAGATATTAGCCACAGCTCTATTGAGCCATCTATTTCTATAGCTCTAAGTAGTGACGACTTCATGAGTTTCTTTTATTATAACAATTAGAGATACTATTCATCACGTCTTGCCCTCAACCACTAACGTTTCACCTTTAACTGACAGACTGCTGGAAAGACCGACTAGACCTGACATATACTTAGACTGCTTTTATGCTATAAACCCTCAACAATTAATATTAAAGGTCTCTTCAGCAAAGACATCTACCTGTCTCTTAGACCCCATCCCAACGAGGCTACTTAAAGACGCGTTACCCATGGTTAACACTTCATTGCTAGATATGATCAATATGTCTCTATTAACAGGTTATGTACCGCAGTCATTTAAAGTAGCTGTGATAAAACCTCTTCAGAAAACCCCCATTCTCAATTCTTGAGAAGGTAATTGCCAATCAGTTATGTGATTTTCTACATAGCAATAGCTTATTTGAGAACTTTCAGTCAGGATTTAGAAAGCATCATAGCACTGAGACGGCACTGGTGAAAATTACTAACCTTCTAAGTGCTTCAGGCAAAGGGCTTGTCTCCATACTTGTCTTATTAGATCTTAGTGCTGTATTTGATACTATTGACCATACTATCCTGTTACAGAGATTGGAACATTTAGTTGGCATTAAAGGAATCGCACTGGGCTGGTTTAAGTCCTACTTCTCTGATCGATCGCAATTTGTTAATGTTATCAACAAAACCTCAGAAATCTATGAGTTATTTTTGATCAGGATATATCCTTCAATGCCCATCTAAAATAAACCTCTAGAACAGCCTTTTCACCTTCGTTACATTGCTAAAATTAGGAACACCCTGTCTCAAATGATACTGAAAAACTAGTCCATGCATTCCTTACTTCCAGGTTGGACTATTGTAATTCCCTATTCAGGATGCTCAAATAAAACTCCAGATTATCCGGCTGATCCAGAATGCTGCAGCGTGTGTTCTGACAAAAACTAAGAAAAGAGATCATATTTCTCCTGTATCGGCTTCTCTCCATTGGCTTCCTGTAAAATCCATGATTGAATTTAAAATCCTTCTTCTGACCTACATAGCGCTAAATGGTCAAGCTCCTTCATATCTTGAAGACCTCTTAGTACCTTATTGTCCCACTAGAGCACTGCGCTCCCAGAATGCAGAGTTACTTGTGGTTCCTAGAGTCTCTATAAGTTGAATTGGAGCCAGAGCTCTCAGCTATTAGGCCCCTCTCCTGTGGAACCAGCTCCCAATCTGGGTTCAGGGGGCAGACACAGTCGCTACATTTAAGACTAAACTGAAAACTCTCCTCTTTGATAAAGCTTATAGTTAGGGAGTGATGAGTTGCAGTGAACGCCTAGACTAGTGGGACAGGGTGTATAGCTGCAGACACAGAACCCCTGCTTTTCTCTGCTTCTCTTTACAGGCCACCATTTACACTAGTTTGGATTTATGCAACTTCCACAACATCAATCGCTTCTGAGAGGGGGGTGAATTCATCATCACCAGCTGTGACACAACAAATACAGTGGGGCAAAACAGTATTTAGTCAGCCACCAATTGTGCAAGTTCTCCCACTTAAAAAGATGACAGGCCTGTAATTTTCATCTTAGGTACACTTCAGCTATGAGAGACAAAATTAGAAAAAGAAATCCAGAAAATCACATTGTAGGATTTTTTATGCAAATTATGGTGGGAAAAAAGTATTTGGTCACCTACAAGCAAGATTTCTGTCTCTCACAGACCTGTAACATCTTTTTTTAGAGGCTCCTCTGTCCTCCACTCGTTACCTGTATTAATGGCACCTGTTTGACTTGTTATCAGTATAAAAGACACCTGTTCTCAAACAGTCACACTACAGCCAAGACCAATGAGCTGTCAAAGGACACCAGAAACAAAACTGTAGACCTGCACCAGGCTGGGAAAACCGAATATTCAATAGGTAAGCAGCTTGGTGTGAAGAAATCAACTGTGGGAGCAATTATTAGGAAATGGAAGACAAACAAGACCAATGATAATCGATCTGGGGCTCCACACAAGATCTCACCCTGTGGGGTCAAAATGATCACAAGAACGGTGAGAAATAATCCCAGAACCACATGGTGGGACCTAGTGAATGACCTGCAGAGAGCTGGGACCAAAGTAACAAAGGCTACCATCAGTAACACACTACGCTGCCAAGGACTCAAATCCTGCAGTGCCAGACGTGTCCCTCTACTTAAGCTGGTACATGCCCAGGCCTGTCTGAAGTTTGCTAGAGAGCATTTGGATGATCCAGAATAGGATTGGGGGAAAGTCATATGGTCAGATGAAACTAAAATAGAACTTTTTGGTAAAAACTCAACTCGTCGTGTTTGGAGAAAAAAGAATGCGAGTTGCATCCAAAGAACACCATACCTTCTGTGAAACATGGAGGTGGAAACATCATGCTTTGGGGCTGTTTTTCTGCAAACGGACCAGGACGACTGATCCGTGTAAAGGAAAGAATGAATGGGGCCATGTGTTGTGAGATTTTCAATGACTCCAGGTGGGATTAGCATGGACAATAATAAAGTAATGGCTGTACAACATTGGCCGCTACCCAGCAATTTGAAGGCCTTTCAACATTTGCTAACCATTATAGGAGATTCATTCATACATTTTGGATTTCAACGATTTTGAGATAGAGATTTGGGCCTGGGTCTTAAGAGTTAACTCCTCATTATAGGAGTTTCCAAAAAACCAAAAGCAGAGTGACTATGCAGTGAGTCGATTACTGTGAATGGACCCCTCACTCCAGAAACAACACTATAAAGTGGCCAGAGGAGACCAGATCAGAGGACTCGAGCATTGCGCCCTGTTCTGCAACACTGATAACTAAATCAGAATGGGTTGGTCCCTAACAGCACCGGGTAGACCATCAAGTACCACTTCAAAGTAGCCACCTTGAAATAGCCAAAACATTGTCCACCTTTCACTAGAGTATGTATTGGCTCCAAAAGGAGAGGGATATGCTTGCTTGGATGGTGGAAGGTGAAAGATGTGTTTGCAGGAAGGGTTGTCTTGAAAGTAAAGCAAACGTGCCGTGTTGCAAATCAATTCTGTCAATTTCCTCTCTTTGAGTCAGCTACCAGATACCTACCGAAATGCCTTAGTTGACAAAGATCTTTAATCAAAAAATATACTTGGGCTATACCAGACTACTCATACTACAGCCAAGCCCAGCGGATACATGTAATGTAATTCAACTCATGGGCCCCGAACAGCTGCACTCAGACAAAGAGGCAAACTTTGCTGGTGTTATAAATGCAGATAAACTCAAACTACTACTTACGTTTTCTGGATAATGGTACTTGTGAATTGTTTAATCAGACACGTTTTAAAATATGCTGGCCTCTCCAGCAGCAGAGAAACACTCATGGTGGGTGCAATACTAACCATGCAGGTCTAAAAAACTCAATGTTTCCACAGACTACACCCCACATTATTGGATGTTTTGGTGGAATGCTCGCATATCTACTCAACTGTAGCCATTATGGCTACATTATTATGTCATCACTACTCCCATAGGTGGTGAACCGGAAGGGGTGGGTACAGAAGCTCCACGAGTGGCTGTCCATTGCCTTCCATTGACAGCATGACCAAACCAAGTAGGTAGCTACACGTGAAAAACAAAGATATTGGAACGTGAACGGGTCCCTACCACAAAAGAGATGAATCACAGAATACTTGCACCAAAATGGGAAGAGCAAATCTAAGTTGTGGCTGGACAACCAGTACTGGATGTTCCCACATACAAAGTCCGGCCTGAAGGTAAAAATGTCACAGAGTAATAAATTGTAAATAATTATGCCTATGTACATCCCAGTCGACTGAAGATCACCTTCTACAGTTGGCATCCAAAACGGTCAAGAAAAAGACGTAGACTAGAGTATCATGACTTAACAATAGTTCATGCTTTGATTTTTTGGCAGGAATGGCAAAATAATGGCGTCCTGTTTGCACAGTAGGTGACATGTATGCACAGGAGTGTGTTGTTGGCACAAACACTTCCTGGCAATTGGTTGGTATGTGTGTATTTTTGCTGTGCCATTGTTTTGCACTAAATTATGTATTGCAGGTTGCCTACAGCAGGAGACTGCTCTTGAACATACCCCTGTAGATGACTTGATTGATTGAGCAGCTGATGCTAATGAGCAGCTAATGGTTCGTTGTGAGAAAGAGACCATTAAGCAACATGCGGTACATGATGAAGAATGTGTGAGCATGTTGTTGTGAACGCCAGGGTAACATAACTGGAGATACCAATACAAGGAAAGTGATTTTAATCATTTAATGTTGACACTGTCTGTCTGATTTTAGAATAAAACTGTTTTGCAACATTGTAGTGTCTGTTTTGGTCGTAGGGTCCCAAATGGTCAATGAAATAACAAACCTCGGTCCTGGGTTCCTGATTGGTCTCTAGGTAGTGTAGTTCTGCTAAGGCTCTGTAACTAGTGTCTTGTCTAAAAAACGACAGACCTGTAGCATTTCTTTTGGTAATCATGAAAATCTGAAAACCATGACAGAACTCAAGGTCAAACTTGCTTGTATTTTTGATATATAGCTAACAACAGTACTGAATATAACACTAAAGTTCCTAATTTGTTTGTTAAAAAAGTGATTGCACTTGAAGAAATGAGAAGGTCCTCAGCAATAGACAAAACATATGGATTGACATATCTTAGTCAGCTACTTGAGCCGTATGTTGCCAGTGCGAATGTAAACTAAATGCACCATGCACTATTTGTAGGGTTCCCCAGGGTGGTCGTTGCAAGGTGCCCCTCCTTACCGGTTTGAATGATGTTCTTATATTTATTCTTTATTTGTTCCCAAGAACTGTTTGCAATCCTTTTCCGAACTCAAACTTCCTCAATGTGAATTGCAATGCCGTATATCCAACCATTCACAACCACAGCCCCTAGAAAAAACATCTGGTAAGTTTGTTACAGATTAAATATTTTTTATTATAATAACTGCCACATTGTAGAAATTACACTCAAAAAGGTCATGTAATTGTTTTCAGCAACCACTTCTGGACACCTTCTCAACATATTCAACTTCCATTACGTCATTCAGCAATCTTGGTCTGGCAACACTAGCGCAACAACAATACAAAGACTTTTGACTCTCAGGTACTCCCAGATAGATGGCGGAGAGGACACAGGCGTTGTTTGTTTGCCGCTTCTCCTCCAGAAACTAGATTATTACTATTATCATTTCAGTTATCCAGTTAAATCAGACAAGCCTGCATTAAGCTAATTCTCCCTCATTACGTTTTTGTTGCTTTGATCTGATCGCACTTTGGACTACGACTTGTGAGATCTACCGGCGTGCATAGTTCTGCTGTGCAGGTTGGCGTCACGTCTGCCACCACCATCTTCGGCTCCCTCTTTGACAAAGTCTGTCACATCGGACAAAGCTGACTTGCTGACTTTCGCTGGGCGAAAGGTGGTTTACTTCGGGCTGGAGCACTCAATTCCGTCTGTATGGTCAAACAAGCGCAGAACCACCGCGCAATTGGTTCCGCATCATCAAAACAAACAACATGTCCACCACGCCTCCTTACGAAGTTTGGTTATAGCAAAACAGCAAACTCCGATACAAGCCCAACTCAAACTTGCACTCTTCAACACCCGATCCCTAAATAACAAGGGACTCATCCGCAGTGAATTTATTATGGATACAAAACTTGACTTTCTCTGTCTTACGGAAACCTGGCAAAAAACCCTGGAATACTTCTTCCTCAACCAGACTACACCTGTCGGATTCTCCTACATGGAAAAATCACGCCAGCATGGGTGTGGTGGTGGAATAGCGATACTACATCGACAGACCATCCAAACCAGCGCAGTATCCATTCCCAACCTCCCTTCATTTGAACACATTGCTTTCAAACTGTCTGGCCCTTAACCTCTGGTCATACCTGTCATCTATCGACCCCCCCAAGCCTAACTTTGTATTTCTAACTAAACTCTATGCCATCTCAGCGTATATTTTACTTCTGGGTGAATTTTCTATTGAATGTGCTATAACTATATCCCCAACACATTAGCACACATATAAATGTCCTCACCTATCCTGTGTTGTTAAAATAAAAGGGCCCATTTAAATTAACATTTGACTTATACTCAGCCAACAGAAAAAAAGCAGAGGCCGGCAGAACAGGTGGAGGACCAGCACCACCACCTCTAACAGAGGCAGAGGAGCTGGCACTGAGCCAGAATAAAGGAAGGCCAGTGTCAGAGGGAATCTCTGGAGGTAGCTCTTCCTCTGAGCCAGCCACATCTCAGGACCCAGGTGCCTTCATAAGATGTAATGGGCTTATATTGATCTTGTCCCAATATATTTAATAGATTTATTATTTCCCTTTAATAAGTTTGTCATTTGATCCCAACAGATTCTGATGGTGTCCTCTCCATTGTGGATCATCATGCCACAGCAGTAAACTTGTTGAAGCTGTAAGTAGACTATTACATAATCCAGACATGATGCAAGCTGTTTAAACTGTAATGAAACAATGCTCATCTCCACAGGAGGAAACCGATATAATGAATCATTGTCTGCTGTGACAGAGAGGGATCCAGAGGTTTTATCACCACCAATGTTACTGTGAAGGACATGTACAAACTCCAGCTTGTAAAATCTTAGGCAAAAAGTGACCTGGAGATTATATTGTTGGACCAACAGATTAAGAAGACGGATCTGGAAATAGAAATCCAAAAACACAAGTTAGAAGTAGGTGGATGGTTGAAGGTTATTTGGGTCAATCATTGGAACAATATAAAAACCTAACTGTTGCTGTTGTATTTTGTAAGGAATAAAGTTAAAATTAAAAAAAATAGATTTACTTTTCTTTATTTGGGTGGTGCTTGTCTTTTAGTCGGTAAAGTTATTTCTGCAAATAATGTCTCTTATCTTTATCTACTGGATCATCGACAAAAGGACATGAAAATGAAGTTTATAAACAATCCTAATTTATTCATTAAAATATCAAAACTGCAATTAAATACGCTTAACAGACTGAATAAAATAATGAGGAAATGAAAGAGCTCTCTTAAGTAGCCGGGGCCGGTGTCAGAGGGAAGAGACTGTGATGCGATTTTTTTTAAGAAAACCTGCTCCCGACCAGGTTAAGTTCACAGGCTCAATTATAATAGTGACTGACTCTGAGGTTTAGTTACCTCCCTTTCTGAAACAGACAACCCAGAGTTTCCCTTATCTCAGGGCTAACTTACTTCCAGTTTTCCCCTGGTCTCCTTCTCACTCTCTGCTCCATGGTACACCACTGAACTTTGCAATCTGAAAATTAGGGCCCGCCTACTGGAACAACGTTTTAGAAGAACAGGACATACTGTTCATCTGGATGCTTAAAAACTTCACCAACAACTAGACAAAAATCCTAGAGCAGGTTGTTGCTGCCCAACTCAAATCCCATCTAGACGCCAATAACCTCTATGAACTCTTTCAATCTGGCTTCCTCCATCCTTACCGCCTGTCTTCAAGACATTAAATCCTGGACGCAACTGAGTTCTCAAACTCAACTGGAACAAATCTGAAATTCTCATCATTGGACCAAGTCACCTCACCTGTCTCATTCTAAATTTCTCCCTAAACATCGACGGCTCCATCGTGACCCCCTCTACCAAGATCTGCAACATTGGAACAATCTTTTATTCCACCTTATCCTTTGTGCCCCATGTCAACCAAGTCACAAAAACATCCTTCGTCCACCTCAGGAATATCACCCATATCTGGTCCTCTCTGTCTTTCAACGCTGCCGAAATTCTCATTCATGCTCTCATAACTTCCAGACTGGACTACTGCAGCAGTATACTCTACAGCCTTCCAGCAAAAACCATCAATAAGCTCCAATACGTGCAAACACTCTGCTGCCCGCATGCTCACCTCCTATCGTCGTCGAAAACATATCACCCCTGTTCTCCAAAATCTTTACTGGCTCCCAGTTAAATACAGAATTCATTTTAAAATATTGGTCATCACGTACAAAGCCTTAAATAACCTCACCCCCACTTATCTCGCCGACCTCCTCGGCCTAGCAGCACAGAACCAGATCTGTCGGCTAATAAATATCTGAATCTACCCGAGCACTGAGACTTTACATTTTCCTTGCATCTTGACTTTTTTCAATACCAGAAAATTCATCCTATCGAATTGACGTCAACGAACAGGATCCAGTGACAGAGAAAACCGAGATAAGCAGATGTATTACTTATTTTTTTAATTGAAGTGATTCTGCTTAATTAGGATGATGTTTGCACTGGATAGAATGATACAATTCTATACATCTTTCACAAAAAAGGGGAATGGATAATTTTTATGTATTTGACACCAAGAGAATATATGTTGATGAAATTAGGCTTCTTCAATGTCGAACCCTTGCTCACCAATCTCTCAGAATGGAGCGATTTGGATTTAAATAAGAGAAATTACAAATTGCTTGCACATACATATTTGAGAATAATGTTGTAAGATATCCGAAATTGTTCCTACCTCATATGCAAAAAGCATTAAATGTTATACTCAAAAAGTTATCTACTCACATTGAAACCTACAAAAAGCATCTATCTACAATTTACAGGCTTAATCATGTAAAGGAAATGTAGAACACAATTATCTGATGTACGAATGGCTATTTTTAGACTCTGAAACATCCCGAAGAGATCAAGAGTGCATGGAATGTGAATTTAGAAAACAAATTGTGATTTTGAGCAAAAGTAATTATATATTTGCGCATAAGCTCATTAAATGATTTGTGGGAGGGGTCGAATGTTATGAGAGGCAAAACGAACTAACTCTAGATCCCACATCACAAGTTAAACCACATGATGTGCATTGAGTAATGTCTTGCATTTCTGACAATGAAATGAAGTGAACTCATCAGATTGTTGCATCGATAATGGATTTTTAGGAAGTAGTGAGAGACTATATAGTGCAGAAAGTGGAAATGGTGACTACTTCAGCCCTAGTTCAGAAGTGGAAAAACTTCTGCAAGAAGTGAACAGGCAAAAATATGTAATATTTAGCAGCGTCAGTAGTGGTTGCAAAATCAAATACAAAAAGGATGCATGTGATTTAATCTCTCGTTCTGTGAACGCTGTGTCAGGGGAAGGGCGCACTAGAGCTGAAGATCTTTGCCCGAACCCGACCCGTCGGGACCCGACGGCTCGGTTTGGGTTCGGTCACCGGGCACCCAAACTCAATTTCCGCCTAAAATGACATACCCAAATCTAAATGCCTATAGCTCAAAACCAGAACCATGTAGGAACATATGGTGAAGGTCATTTGAAAGAAGACACTCTGAAGTTTGTGTAAATGTTCAATTAATAAAGAGAAAATGTAACACAGAATATCTGGCATGAGGTGAAACACAAAAAAACAACATAGTTTTTTTGTTTTTTTATATTTCATCCACTTTCAAAGGCAATATCTCCCTGATAATATGAGGTATCATACTGCAGACACCTCACATGTGTTCCCCTAGGGGACAACATTATGCCACCAAAAGGACAGGCTAATTGAATATTCAACCAGCCCACAAGCTAACATTTTGTAAGAGGACCCCTAAGTGTCCTTTTGACGGTGCCAAAATGTACCCAAGTGGCCAAACTGGTCAAATGATGCATTTGTGCTATGAAGACCATACAAAATGCAAGGGGAATGACAACTATTTAGTAAAGGTCAAAGTTATCAACCAACACTGGCATTTTCTTTTGTAAGAGGACCCCTAAGTGTCCTTCAGACGGTGCCCGAAATGTACCCAAGTGGCCAAACTGGTCAAAGGATGCATTTGTGCTATGAAGACCATACAAAATGCAAGGGAAATTACAACTTTATTAAAGATCAAAGTTATCAACAAACACTGGCATAGGTGCATAATCAAAACAAATGGCACACAGTGAGAATAAAACTATATACAAAATCCCTGCAGTGGGGAAGTGGGCAGGAGCTGTATCAGTGTCTGGTGCTGGTGCAGGAGCTGAGTCTGCAAGCTCCCGAACAAGCAGCTCTCGAAACTGACCTTGTGTCAAATGAGTCTGCCTACAACTCTTTGACAGTTCCTGATGTAGGTTGAATGCATTCACCACAGCAATGTCAATAAAATGATAAAAGGTATTGTATTACTTCATCGACTTGGAGAACGTTGTAATATCCAATCAGTACATCAGATATGTCCTCCCTCAGTGGTGCTCCCTCAATGGGCATCCATCTGCTTCTGGGCTGGCCTCTTTGCACCTCTCAATGGCTGGGCAGGGAAAAAGTAATTCATTACAGTTATAGTTTCACTAGAATTATCTATTTCATCCAACACACACACACACACACACACACACAGATTGAAAACAGAAATTCATTCAGTGTTGTTTGACTGGAAAAAGAATCAACTTTCTCACTTTTGAAAAAGTAATTAATTACAAATATAGTTTTATTCTAATTATCTATTTATCTATTTCATCCAACACACACACACACACGAGCGCGCGCGCACACACACACACACACACACACACACACACACACACACACAAACTACGGTTGAAAACAGAAATTAATTCAGTGTACTTTTACTAAAAAAATAATCAGCTTTCTCACTTTTGAAAAATTATAATTATCTATTTCGGTATTAACAACAATAACTTATTTCACTCACCCATGTAAATGCAGCACCCATTAGAGTAAACATTGCTTCTTCCGTCGAGTCAAAACAATGCTTGCTCATTGACTTCTTCATTGAGTCCTCATCAAACTTCACTGGACTTTCCATCTGTATTTCCTCCAATATCTTCTCTTTCATGTACTCCTTTTCCACTGTCCGCTTTTCCACTCATATAGGAGCCATTTTGATGTAGTACAGTCTGTTGCTCTGCGTAAAACAAACTTGGTCGAAACTCGGAAGATCCCTCTCCTGTTGTTGCTCGCGTTGCGCACTGCCATAGCTCTTACATAATAGAGACGAGAGTAAAAAGTCGCATATCGACAGAAAGGCCTGCTCATTGGCAAACTACCAAGCTTTGTTTCAAATCCGTACGTTGTCATTGGACCGAAATATCGCCACTCAAACTAGGACTGCCCCATCTCCCCACGCGTAATAGTGAGTTTCTCTCCTTACATGAGTCACTCCTACTGGGTCAAATTACAAGCTAGAAGGACGGGGTCAGTTTCTATGGGTAAATGAGTTTCTAATCTTCACAAAGACTACAATTACTCCCGGATAAACAAGAGATGAAGCGGTGTATTTGAGCAAAGAGTGCCGCGTCATGTTGTTCAGTTTGAGAATTACGTTTCCAACTCGGCAAAGAAAATGGATTATTTTTGGTCATTATCATGGATTTTATCAAAAGAAACACTGCTGGTTATATCCCTTGGACTATCTGGAATGCAAAAATGATCGACTTTGGCTGATGTAAGTACAATATTTTCATTATGGATAACAAATGTCGGCACTGGTGTTGGTCGTGTTTGTCCGCCATCTTGTATTTCATTGTCCTTTCAATTGCTAATAAAACGGTCTGTGTTTTAGTTATTTGGAAACGGAAAACGTTGTCAGAAAGGGGAGATTCTTACCTTTATGGAGAATATAAACATGTCATATATTATAAAACGGAACGTTTCGTAATTTCGCAATCTGTGTGTAAGAGTTGGTGTAGATTAGTGTACTGTCCCGCCGGCGGGACACCGGTCTAGAAGAGGTTAATTTATATCATTAGACTCGGGCTCGGTCTCTTGCGCTCCGGGTTGCACGGTGAATTAGTGGTCAGGTGATGCATTTCATTTAGCATAATAATGGATGCTGAGGAGGTGAAACGCGCAGGCAGGACTGTGGCGATTACAGTGGTTTGCACCGGCAAAAAGATTAAAATCTCACTTTTAATGAAAAAAAATGAGCCGGTGGGTTATGCCAAACAAAAAAATTGACAGTCTCTTAAAATATGACAGCAAAATGACACAGAATTCGTGGCTGTAAAGGCATGTTGATCTAAGCTGTTCAACACCTGCCAGTGGCCAATCAGTGCTGCTGGACGCACCATTAGAGCGCCGGACTGGCTGAACGTATATACTGGGGATTACATGCTTATCCTACACTAAAACATGTAGCCTAATCTTGGTGAGTAAAGGTTTTCAAATAAATATTTTTTTATCTTAAATGCAAATTGGAGACAGAGTACATAGGCTAATGTTGCCATTACTATTTTATTTTTAGCTGCTGTTCACCGTATTGGCGAACCAAGTGGAGCCTTCTCTTATATATTTGAAATAATTGAATATTATTCATAATGTTATTCTTCATAATATTTAAATCACTGTACAATTGATGAAAACGCAAAGACTAATGATTTGTCACGAAAATGTCAGCGCAAAAAATCTGCATAAGAGTGCTTTTCACTGTGCGTAGATTCTGTTCGTTCCTAAGAACAAATTCCAGATAAGTAAACATTGGTGAATGTCAGAATCTTCGTGGAAACTGCGTAAGTGGGTTTTAAGAACGAATTTCTTCTTAAGAATGGTTGAAGAATATGGCCCAATGTCATGGGACCATTGCTTGGAAGATCGTGTTTAAGGAAAGCCATTAACATTAGCGGAAATAGAACTTATCACCAAAAATGCTTCACCACCGATAATTAACCCAAAAGGATTCATAAACTATAATAAGTTCACCCAGCACAGCCAGAAGAGCACAGGCCACCCCTCAGAGCCTGGTTCCTCTCTAGGTTTCTTCCTAATAGAATCATGTGAATATCTAGTGTCTAGGGATACGGTCCGTAGGAGTGGTCCTGGATACCATCACAGTACATACTGGATCCGGCACTAAAGATCTCCTTCCATGCTGACCACCCAGATCATCCTGCACCTCGGCCATGGGGAAGACCGCCTGTTTGATTGTCTGGGGCGTCAAGAGCTGCCCGTGGGGAGGGGAATACTGTGAACAGAGGTTTGTCCTCCTCTATGCCCGTGTTGACAGTCCTTCGATCAACAGAGAGAGGGGAGCAATCAAGCCCGATCTCTGTCACCTGAGTTCTAACATACCTGTGAGTGATTGAGTGACTGTCGCCTGTGCCCTGAGTCCTGTGCGAGGTAGATCGTCTACGACTTGCTGAGCGTTTCTGAATCTCTTATTATCTGAATAGTCTGCCCGTGTACCAATCCTTTGCTTGCCCGTTTACTCCGTACCTGCCTAACCTCTGTTTTGTGATTCCTGTGTGTTGACCATCCTGCCTGTCCCTTCTGTACCGTATCCTGTCTCTGATATCCCGAAGACAAACCCTGCCTGCCTGACTATTATTCTGCATCACTATTCTGTTCAATAAACATCGCTACCGCGATTAGAACCTCATCCCTGATCTGAGTGTGTTCGTGACAACATCGTGATCATGCATTTAGTATTATTTTCCAAGACTACATATATGATGTGTGCAAATCAACTGCAGTAATCCTCTTGAATTCAGCATAAACCTGCAAAAACAAGATGTGAATATGGAGGTAAACGTTTAGCATATTCAGCATATACATCATATAAGGTGTATCTTCTTACCTGTTGAACTCAACTGTTGCTCTAAAAAGGGACAATCTGCTTTATATCAGACATGGATAGTTGGACATCAACAAAATATATTTTCTTCTGAAGCGGAAAGTCCGGCCCATTTTAGCATTGACCACAGGCGTGTTTACATTCCTTCTCTGGAGTTCTTCAACAAGCTAGGCACACTCTTTCTCCAGTATATTTTCGTTCAATTGGGTGATCAGGAGGAAAGACATCCTAGGTTCTTTCTGTTGCCCATCTTTGCATCACTGGTTGATCTGTACTTTAGAGCAACCTACATACACAGAGTGTGGTTTCTGCCCACGATTAGCCATCTTAAGCATTTTCTCATTGTGACAGAGAAAACCCTTAAAAATGTGAGAGAAATATTTCACTGTCATTTTAATTTTTGAGGCTTTCCATACAAAGACAATGAGAATTAAGGTGGTCTAGGTCTCCCACAATGCTCTCGTTGTCTCGCATTTCTTATGCCTTTTGAGTAGTTGCCGCTGTCAATCCAGCTGGGCCACCTGGATCGCTCTGCTCCTATAGATCGAAATCTTTCATCATCACCATTTCTACTTTTACAAAATTTGATTGATTATGCCCAAGGCCATGTTTTCCCTTTTGGTTTTCCTGTCCTTTTGCACCCCCCGCTGGTCCTGTTGTGTTCCTGTCATGCCTGGATCCTGCAACCAACCTTATATCAACCCCGGTTTAACAGCCTCGTCAGATTGTTGCTTCCACGACATTGGTAGCTATTCACGACAAGATCAAATCTAATCTGTGTAGTACTTTCCAGTGTTGTTTTTTGACTGTTCTCTTTTTCCCTTGTCTTCAGAATTTCAACTATTGTTTTCCCCGACCACCAGGCTGCCATCATCAACCAGCATTGTTGTCCGACCTGCCTTCAAACTGTTTTGTTTGTTCATCACCTGCTGACCACCCTCTCTTCAATAAACATAATGATTTTTTTCACCACTGTGTCTCTGTGCTGCGTTTGGGTTCACTCTGGAATACACCATAACATCATCTTGAAAGTTTGTTTCTGGGCCAGTCTGATCAGCTGCTGACTCCAGGCGGCAAGCGAGGGTTGGAGTTCTGCAGGCAGCCGGAGGGTGATCCGGATGGAGTGGGGGTCAGCCAGAGGGACAGTCTGGGCCTCAACCTTAGTAGGAGTAGGTAAAACACTTTAATCAATACAACAATTACACCCTTCACTACACTGTTTTCCAAGCTCTTCTTTCCACATATCGTAAGCCTTCCTATCACCTTCCAATTTACCTGTCTGTAACTTCTACATTACCTTGTCTTCACATACCATAATTTTTGCCTTTACGTCTCCCTTAGCTCAGGGCTTCCACAATTCATTAAGCACAATACATATACATGTTCACATTTCTAGATCCCATATAAGTTTTGGAAATCCATTGTAACGCTGAAAAACAGACAAAATGTCAGAACTCCCTCCGAGGCCGTTCTACCGCCACCTGCAGACAGGTTCCGGTGTTTGTCTTTGCCGGCCTTCTAGCTGGCATAACTGATCCTCCCCCATCACATCTTTGTCTAGTCTCATCATCACTACACCTGATGTCCGGTTCGGTTTCTCATAAGTAGAGTATTCACGTCCCCTGTGTTTGGTCTTGTCTTTGTGTTGAATTGTTACATGTTACTTGTCAATGTTGTAAGCTGTCTAATGCTGTGCATGCATTCTTTTCCATTCCATTTCCAAGTTGTTATTGAGTTCTGCGTTACGCTGCGTTAATTATTTAGTACCACGTCATCTCACTATGAATACCTTGTGACGCCATAGGGGTTGATGAATGCGCCGTCAGTTTTCCAGTCCTTTTTGAACAATATCTTTAAAAATATGATTGGCCACGGGGTGATTGTGTACATAGATGACATCCTTCTGTATTTGATCGACCGTGCTGATCATGTTTCCCTTGTTCACAGAGTACTGGAGCGACTGATGGCGCATGGTCTGTATGCCAAACTGGTGAAGTGTCTGTTTTTTCAGCGAGCAGTCTCCTTTCTTGGGTTCCACAACACTACTGGCGGGGTGGAATCGGAGGTTGATCGCATGGCGGCTGTGCGTAATTGGCCCGTTCCAACCACGGTTAAGGCGGTTTAGTGATTTATTGGGTTTGCCAACTACTACCGTAAGTTTATCAAGTGTTTTTGCAAGGTAACAGCTCCTATTACATCTCTTTTGAGGGATGAGTGAATCCAAGACAGACTGTGCGAATAGTACATTAAAAAGGCTGTTTACATCCGCGCAGGTTTTGGCTCACCCTGATCCATCGCTTCTGTTTATAGTGGAGGTGGATGCATCAGAGGTTGGGATTGGTGCTATACTGTCCCAACGCAAGGCGCGCCTCCAAAAGTCTGTCCCTGTATGTTCTACTCACTAAACTATGTTGTTATGATGTAGGTGATAGAGAGTTGTATGCTGTGGTCAGAGCCATGACAGAATGGTTACATTTGCCTGAGGGAGCGAAACACACGTTTGTAGACTGGACTGACCATCCTAATCTGGAGTACATCCGGGCTGCTAGGATACTTAACCCTCGCCAGGCCAGGTGGGCATGGTTTTTACCCGGTTTGAGTTTACATTATCATACATCCGGGTACAAAAAAAGCCAAAGCAGATGCGCTGTCTTGACTATATGACACAGAGGAGAGGCTGGTTGATAACTCACCTATTCTTCCTGCTTCCTGTAAAGTTGCACCGGTGATGTGGGAGGTAGATGTGGACATCCTCTACAGCAGTGTTTCCCAACCTTTTTTGAGCCGCGGCACATTTTTTACATTTACAAAATCCTGGGGCACACCACCAACCAAAATGACACAAAATGACACTCTAACACAGTACATATTAGATTAGATGACCTTTATATTATTAACTGAATGTATTATAATAGTTTTTAAATGTATTTATACTTAGTGGGAAACCTGGGGCTGTTTTGTTGAACACAAAATGGATATCCTGGCAGTAATGGTAGAAAGACACACACAAAGCTCTTCCTCAACAGCTCTCAGTCTCTCTCTGTTTTTAGTTTTTATCGCAGTCAAGCTTGAGAAGCTCAGCTCACACAGATATGTGGTTGAAAATGGGAGCAATGTCAAAATAGCTTTGTTGGCTAGAATGGGGAACTCCTTGGCAACAGATAACCAAAAACTGTCCAAAGGAAGATTAGCAAAGTTTAGCTTTAAACTACGATCTTGTTTCAGTTCAATGAGTTCCTCTTGTCCTTTCTAGCAACGGATGCTGAGCTGTATGGGTCCCCAACCAAGTCAAGGCATTCTGTGAAGGCTGAATAGAAATAAAATCACAACTTCTCCTCAAGATTTTTCAAATGTGTGCAAATCACCTCGCACATTGCAGCAGTGTTGCCATCATGCAGTTTCTCGGTGAGTGGGAACATCTCAAGGTTGCCACGCTGCACATGTTGTTGCCAGAGCTGCAGCTTTAAACGGAATTCGTTCATTTTATCAGTGCTTGTAAGCAGGTTTTCATTTCGGCCTTGCATCCGTGTGTTCAGTTCATTCAGATGACGAAATATATCAGCCAGGTCTGCCAGCTTTGCACACCACTCATCACTCGCAAGCAGCTTTGAGTAATCGGACCTCTCGTTTGTCAGAAAAACTTTAAGTTCCTCTTGTAGCTCATACACACGGGCCAGCACTTTGCCGCGCGACAGCCACCGGACCTCCGTGTGGAGCAATAAGACTTTATGCTCCGCTCCCATTTAAACACACAAAGACGCAAATAAGCGGCATTTCAAAGGTCGCGTCTTCACAAAGTTCACTATGCGCACAACATCATCCAACACAGGAGCTAGATCTGCTGGTAAGGTTTTTGCAACGAGGGCCTCACGGTGCAAAAAACTGTGCGTAACAATAACATCTGGGTTTTTTTCTTTGACCCTACTTACGAAGCCTTTGAGGCGCCCGACCATGGCTGCGGCTCCATCAGTGCAGAAACCTGTGCAGTTTTCCCACGTAAGTCCTCCTTGGTCAAGATATTCCGACGTGACCCGAAATATTTCCTCTCCTGTTGATTTTTCTGGCAGTGCCTTGCAAAATAGGAAGTTTTCTCTAATGGCTTCTCCATCCACAAAACGCATGTTGGCCAAGAGCTGACAATGTCCACTAATATCCGTCGACTCATCAAGTTGCAAGGCAAGTTTCTTACTGATGGGCATCTTTTCTAAAACAACAGTTTCGATATCCGCAGACATGTCATCAATACGTCTGGCAATTGTGTTATTTGAGAGAGGCACTTTAGCTATCTCTTTGGCCGCGTCAGGGCCGAGCATCTCGTTTACAATGGCTTTACAAGCTGGCAGTATTAATGTTTCTGCCACAGTATGGTACTTTTTTGATTTAACTACAAGTTCAGCAACAAGGTAGCTAGCTTTGAGGGCTCTCTCGTTTACCTTTGTGGTTTTTGTAAAAAAAAAATAGTCCATCGGCTTTTTTTGAATGGAAGGGTGTTTCGTTTGGAGATGGCGTTTAAGCGTGCTTGGCACCATGGAGTTATTGGATAGCTTCTCACCACACACCAAGCACAGCGGAGTCGGTGCCGTTGCATCTCCGGTGAAAGTAAATCCAAATGAAAGAGAGCTTTCGCTGTATTGCCTCGAGCTCACGTCTTTTCTTTTGTCGACCACTCATACTAGGGCCTTCACCTGGGTCCGAATTTTGTCCAGGGCCCTGTTCGGCATTTGCATTTTCTCTTCTCAAAAATGTCTCCATCACTGTCACTTGCTCGTCTTGCTGTGATCCCAAACTGCAACTGTCACGTGTCGCGACAAGGATGACCCTCCTTAAAGGGGAACCAAAGCACTCACAAAGTGTATAGTAGGCAAAAGCCAAAGTATGACAAAGTGTTTTTTGGGAAATATTTGTTTTCTGTTTTTTAATAAATACCTTTTGGCATTAGAGATGCCCACCAATGATAGCGGGGGGGGTTCTGGTCCGGGTTCAGGACAATGGGCAATGCCGCAAACCGTAGTTAGCTAGTTAGCTTGCTCTTGGATCCGTACCAGGTAGCTGGATGTGAGTGTCCGATGGTGAGTATGGGGCAACCTCCGGTGTAGAAAAGAAAGTCCGGTAATGCAGAAGTCCTGTTGCCGCTGAGCTGGTGGTGGTGTGTTGCGTTGATTAGCAAATAAATCCGGGGAGTAAGCTAACCGTAGCTAGATAGTTAGCTAGCTTACACCAGTTCCTTTTCTTGCTAAAATATGAGAAATCAAATAGTAAAAAACGAAAATACCAAGAAGTATTGGTATTTATTCCCCCATGCACTCCATCGACCAACCTTCTAGAGACACTTTATTCTGTCTACCTGCTAGGCACACTTTAATCTTTTTACATTCTCTATTTAGATACTCATTGTATTTTGTATATATATATATATATATATATATATATATATATTTGTGCGGGTACAAGCGGCCGAAATGGGTTTTCTCAGAAAGGTGGCTGGCCTCTCCCTTAGGGATAGGGTGAGAAGCTCAGTCATCCGAGAGGAACTCGGAGTAGAGCCGCTGCTCCTTTGCGTAGAAAGGAGCCAGTTGAGGTGGTTCGGGCATCTTGTACGAATGCCAACTGGGCGCCTCCCTAGAGAGGTGTTCCAGGCACGTCCAGCTGGGAGGAGACCTCGGGGAAGACCCAAGACTAGGTGGAGAGATTATATCTCCACACTGGCCTGGGAACGCCTCGGGATTCCCCAGTCAGAGCTGGCTAATGTTGCCCGGGAAAGGGAAGTTTGGGGTCCCCTGCTAGAGCTGCATTATCTTGGCCAGGTCGCCGTTGTAAATGAGAATTTGTTCTCAATCGGCCTACCTGGTTAAATAAAGGTTAAATAAAAAAAAATTAAAAAAATTAACTGTGCCCTACAAAAAAAATTGTCTCCTCTTTTCCACCTCTCCAACAGAAAATGTTTAGGCTACCTCACATTTAAATGCAAAGACAAATGTATTGCAGTTTTTTTTCTATCTCAGCTTACGTTGCCATGGTTTTTGCTCTCGGCCTTTTTTTGTAGTTGCGAGTTCAGGTTTTTGCTCTCGGTTTCTTTTTTTGCAGTTGCGAATTTTTTTGACACAATTGTAACGTGTGGGCGGGGTTTAGATGACTTCCAAGAAGACGGGTCTCCATTGGTCAGCCGGATTTCGAGCAGTAGATTTCTTGCGGATCTCGATACCTTTTCGTGGATGTTTTGCGTTCAATATGAATTTTTTTGTTTGCAATACATATTTTTTGGGTGCAATAGTTATAATTTTGTTTGTTCCGTACGCATGTCCTACCTTCAAATTGTCTTGCTACACGGTTTCATGTCCACGTGATGTTACTTCTTCCCCTGAGATTGATTTACCTTGATGTGTCTATATAATACATCTACATTGCGCTTCTGCGATTGGAAAGATCATCAGTCTGTCTGTGCGTATTACCTATTACCAACCTACAGGTAAAATGCATTTGTTCAAAATTGAAATGCATTCATACATTTTAACATACGTTTCGGTATAAAAGATTGAATACATTTTGTTTCTTGAAATTTATTTTCAATTAAGTTAAATGCATTGAACATATACTCATCATAAGTTCTAAATACATTTTGCATTTCAAAAATAATATATTTTTTCCATTTGGGTTCCATTCATGTGTATTTAGTCATTTGTAATTGTATTTGATCATATTTGTCTATCGATGAGAGTTGTGTGATCAAATCGTTTATCATCATGCTGCTAGGGTACCATTGTGTGTGCCTGCATGTTTTCAAATTTGGTGGGTGTGGCCAAAGGGGCTTGCTTCTGACTGCGTCTGCATCACAGCTCCCATAGATCATTGGGTCCCTGTTAAGAGTTTCCTCAACTCTGCCAAGCGCCTCTAGCTGAATATCTCAAGTATTGCCAATTTTAGTATGAGTCTGTGTGTGCATGTGCTCGCTCAAATGTAATTGCTTCAAGAATGGAGATGGTGGTTGCAATTTATCTGGAATTTGAACTCGGGAAGTGACAAGGTCATAAGATAAGATGTAGTGTTCTGGTAATGTAATACTGAATACTGTAAAATACATTTGAGGTCACTAAGCTGAAAACAGCAGTAGGCAGCAGAAGGGGAAGTATAGTTCAAGTTGAATCACCCCATTGAGACGACAATCATTTTGAAAAACACAGAGACCTTCCTAAGCAGAAACATACGATTGCTTCTGTTAAGGTATCCAGGATTCACCTGAATCTTCATGGGGCGGAACTTCTGATTAAAATGGGATAGAAAGCAGTAGAAGAGCAAAAAGACGGATTGGTAATGGAGGATGGATTTTATAAACCTTGCACCTCCTCACCCAACATAACCCTGCTCAGATGTTTCTGCACGTCTGGCTTGTCTGCTATATTGTCCAGGAGAAGGAAACGTCTTTGTGAATTGAGTGTGAAACACCTCCTCTCTTATCGCTGTAGCTATTATGCTTTGTTAACCAGTGTTTAGCACTAACCCACTCTGGTGGTTTTCATTAAAACAGAATCACCTTGGCCTTGCCATAACTCCTAATATGAACCAGACACTAAGGACATAATTGAAGCAAGATGGACCTCCACGTCGTCCACAACACTCTCCATGTGACAAGTTATCCCTATCGCCACGGCACTGCTTCTCATCCGTACAGAAAAACATCTCCCTCTCTCGTCAAAGGAAATCTCAGATTTTCTCAATATTGCACTAATTTAGAGTGCTCAGTCTCGGTTAGAACAACAAGGGCTTAGTTTTTGAATGTACATGTAATGAAGATTTGTGAGGTCGCAGCATTTGTGTGTACATGCCAATGTATGGATGTGTGGTGTGGTGTGTGTGTGTGTGTGTGTGTGTGTGGGGGGGGTAGGTGCGTCATGTGTTTCTATACTGTAACTACATCCATCTTGTTGGTTGAGTCTGTTCCTAAAGCCAGTGGACTTGATACAATACCGAGAAGCGACCTCATTGTGAGACTATCCACTATACATGCCAGTGTTGGACACTACGCGGCTCTGAAAAACAAGGACTACAGTGAACAAAGAGAAAAGGATAATCTGTCACCTAACACAGACCACAGACGCTCCTCAAAACTGCTTATCCAAACTCTCTTGTTGTACTCTAACTAAAAGCTGCAATGGAAATTGACTTGAGTAGACGGGGACGAGACAGCTACTTTGCTGTGAAAACAACTCCCATCAATCCTTCACCCCACCCATTCTCCTATTTTACTTTTCGGTTCATTCCTTATCCTTTCTGCTTGTTTGATTTCTACATTATTAATACTGTGGAATTGTGGATGTAGTGGCTCCTGCTCTAGGCCTTTTTTCTTTTCTTCATTTCCTCCACAAAGCTGCCTTGATATGGGTATTGTTGTCATATTTTACTGGTATGTGAGAGAACACTGTGTGTTAATTATAATGCCTCCTGGCCCCTCCATAACAAAAACCCAGAGACCATAACAGACCTGGTAGACTACAAATGGCCAAACGTTGGCTTCGACAGCCAGGTTCCAAGTGGTTGTTGAATATTGCTGAGGAATAATGTTACCCTGCCAATAAATGTCCCTGTTGTTTGATATCGTTGTGGTGAAACTCATAATCGACCCGCTCTGGTGTAGGTTCCGGGTGATCTTGGAGCCGGTACTTCCACTTCAGGTAAGTCTTCGTCATCTTAAGGACCTGGCTCCCCCCGTGTTTTTTGAAGGCATACAAGTGTGCATGTCACAACTCACACCGAAGCCCTAATATCGCCATATACAGGCAGGCTTCTTCTAGCCACATCGCTCCTCCCATCACTTCATTGTCTTGTCTCGTCATTACACACACCTGGTGCACATTCAGTAAGTGTATATAGGTTCCCTGTGTTTGGCAGTGTCTTTGTGTGGTATTGTTTCATGTTAGTTCTCCCGTGTATCAGTGGTTGCTTGTTCGATGCTGTTGGATCTGTTCTGTTTTGCACAGTTTATTATTTTCACAAGATTACTAATATTTGTATGTACTATGATGAGCGTTTTCTTTGGTGCGTGTCATTGATGCGTTATTAGCTCTAGACCCTAAGAAATCTTTAGGGGCAGAGAAATAGGATCCTGGGGCCTCTTTTATAAAACTTTACATACGATTTGCGTCAGAAGTGGCGTACGGACGAAACTTAGGACGTTCGTACGGACAAAAATATTTGGATTTATAAAACTGTGCGCACGCATGTCCTACATTTTCTCTTAATAAATCACAATGAACTCTAAATATGACACAGCTTTTGCGGCTCTATGTCACGCTCATATTTGCCCATAAATAGACTGAGAAACGTCCTAAATTAATATTAATTGATTGAGACGTCATGGCAAATATGGAGGAAAACCAGAAAAGTAACATTACTCAATGTGAAGTAGCTTAGAAGTTTTCTGTTGGAGAGGTGGAAAAGAGGAGAAAATGTTTTTTGTGGGGCATCTTTAATGCAAATAGGACGATTTAGTTGCAAAATGTTCCTGATGCTATGACACAAATTATTTTGGTGGACATTGATTGAATGAAAATGTTTTCAATTTATGAAATTCTCACTCGGTGCACCGATTACATTTGGGAAAACAGACATTGCTGCAAATTGTGCATTTTTTCACAAATTACGCAAATTGCGCCTGTTCACCCCCAGTGTACGGAAACTTTATGTAATTATGAGACAAACCTATTATACATACGAACACGTCTGGCATAACCCGGCTAACGGTTGGCTGAGATATCCCTGACCTGTCTGACCCTCTGGAAAGTGTGGGACTTCTCCGTGTGCTCCTCTGTAACGCTGGGCCCAAAACAGTGCGGCCCGAGGAAGTCTTCTTGTTGTGTGAAAATGCATTCCCTCCGAATCCTTCCATTTGCCACATCTTCTAATGCAAGAGCAGCATTGTGCATCATTACACATTGTGATGGCACAGCTTTTTTATCCATTTGATTGTATTTGATAAGTTAGAGGTGTCGATATTAATCTAATTGTAAATGGAAAATAGTTCTGCAAATAACATTTGTTGCACCATTCAAAAGGGTTAAGACATGCTTCACGATGAAACACATTTAAAATAGAACCAACTAAAGGCATATGCATGAACACTATTATTCTGTAGCTGATAACGACATCTACACTATGAAATACACTTTCCCCAGTGGACAATGAAGACTAAACTTGCCCGAGTGGTTGTGGTTGATTGGTGTCCCTTGGTTGATGCTCGGTAAAGTGGGTGGGTGTTTTCCGGCCTATTGGGCCCTGTTTCGGGGTTTACCCTGTTCTATCCATATACCCATCTATTCATATACCCATCTCCTCATCTATCTGCTCCGTCAGATGAGACATCGACAAGAATATCCGTTTTGTAGATGATTTTGTTCTGTTCGCTGTATTATTTATGAGGATGAATTGCACATGACAATATCCTTAGAGACTATATTTGAGTTATGTTTCGGAAATATATCTTCATTTGAAATTACGTTATCTGATCTTGTGGATCTGTTCCTTGAATTTCTTGGCACATCTACTGAAATACAGGCCATTCTAGTCAAAGCTGCATCTGCTCTATGCTTCTGGAGGAGCTGAAGGAGAGGAAGGCAGGCTGGAGCACTCGTTTGTGCCAGATAGAGGGGACTTAAAAAGACCCGTTGTCTGGAATATTCGTCGCTAACTTGTGCTCACTCAGCAACAAAATGTTGCTTTCGGGGAAATGCAGAGATCTCTCCTCTTTGCTACCCTGTGTTTCACGGAAACGTGGCTAGGTGATACCTGATGCTGCGGTGAGCATGCCCAGCTTCTCGCTCTTTCGGGTGGATCTGAGCTTGGCTCTCTTGGGCAAAACAAACGGTGGGGTTTCTGCTTAATCATCAATGACAAATGTGGAAATTACATTACAGTGATCTCACGGTAATGTTCTCCAGAACTGGAATGTTTTTTAATCAACTGCAAGCTATTTTACAGTAACCTCAGCCATGAGCTTCCTAAATACAAACAATTTATTAAAATCCCAACCAGATATGCAAACACTCTAGACATCTGTTACACTACTGTGAAGAATGCCTGCCACGCTGTGGCCCGTGCTGCACTGGGCCTCTCGGACCATGTGATGGTCAACCTACTTCCATCGTTTAGGCAAATCATTGGAGTCATGCAGCGTCCCAGCCTGCTTCAAGTTCTCCACCATCATCCCAGTCTCCAAAAAAACAAAGATCCCAGGGCTAAATGACTACAGACCAGTTGCCCTGACCTTTGTGGTTATAAAGTACTTTGAGCGCCTGGTGCTGTCACACCTCAAGTACCTCACAGATCTAAAATCAACCATTTTTTCTGTTAAAATAATCACTGGAAAAGCCAATTTAAAGTTATCTTGCCCAAATGACATGCTAATGCACTATTCACCATATTTAGTTCATCTGTAAATCTTTTTCTGTCACCAGGTGGCACATACAACAGAGAAACCAAGATGATTATAGACTGCAATTAAATAATGATGTGATGGACCTGATGTAACGTGATATTATCACACTGAATTTACCACACTGATTATATAAGACCAAATTATTTTTTACTTATTGTATGCAATATTGAGTTAACATGACTAACCAGGGAAGTTCTAAACGACAAACAAATGTAGGCTTCACAGCCTACAATATTTTTCTTTTCAATAGGCAATTAATAATAGTTGAAGCGCTGAAAATAGCCAGAACTGACAGAGATACGCTTTCCCCTGCATGTGGAAAATCTGATAATCCTAGCTGGAGCAGTCGCCAATTGAGACGCGCACTGATTATTCAAAATTAAACCAGGTTAAGTATTGTAGGCAATAATGAGTTAACTTCAGTCAGTGGGCTATTTGCTGACATTAATATTGTCTTGTTGCTTCTGTGTAATGTGTGGGACGAGGCAGCATAAAGGAAATTCTATACGTATGTACGCTTCACTGTCAAAGCATCAAGAAAAATCAATAATAACAACATTTAAACATTTTATAGCTAAGGATTGTCTCACTGTTGAAATAAGGTGTATTTTCTTCTGAAATGTATGTTATACTTTTCTTTTCCTATAGTCCCAGGGATATTATTAACATTGTTTATGATCCATAGTATTCCATAATATGGATAACGGGATCTCAGTTGCCTAGCATGTTTTCTCTCCGTTTGGGAGAGGTAGGTAAACAAAGAAACAAAGCCTGGCATAAAGCTGAGACCTATGGGGACACATAGGAAGTGTTTTCAGGTTCGACCAGACATTCAGAGTCTGAGATATACATTTTCAAAGTCACTGAAAAAAAAAAAAAAGTATGTTGTTTTTTTGTTTTAGCTCATGTCCGATATTATGTGTTACATTATCCGTAATTAATTGAACTTTTGAACATTTCCACAAAATTCTGACTGATTTCTTTTAAATGCCCTTTACCAATTATTCCTACATGGTTCTGTTCCAGAGCAATATCCATTTAGATTGGGGTGGGTCATTTTAGGCGGAAATTGAGATCTGGGGCTCTGTCAAGAACAGGTTAATTTTGACAGTGCATGTCTAAACCGAATCCAAGTTTTACTGTCTGTAGAGCTCAGATACAGTATTATGTGAAGGCACAAATCTTGGCAAATGTTCCAACACATTTTTGCGGCATTCAAGGTCTCAAGGTATTTGGTGCATACATGAACACAAACTGTCACATAAAACAATCCCCAACAAGGACTGGGAAGAAAGGGCCAACCTATATACACAGGTGACCAAGGGAACAGGGCATGGGTGAGGAAAATACAGGTGAACACGGTTGAATTTACGACTGAGGACAGAAAGAAAGGAAGCCAAATAGGGGCATATGTTAGGAAAGAGAAGGACTTTTATAATAAACGACCATTACAATGTGCTATAGAGGCCTAATGACTTTTGATGTACGCTATACATAAGGGCTTTTATTGTGATCGCTGGTCATCATTTTGATCGTCATCAGTATATTTTATTTAACTTTTATGTTGTGCAACAAAAGACGGGTGAAGGCAGAACAAAACATGAACAAACTAAACATGACTGGGACCCCCCCTCCAAAAGCGTGGCACTGGATGCAAGTTGTAGGGGAGAGCCTTTTGGACAGGCCCAGACGGATGGAACCACCCGAATGGCTGCTGCCCAGGCAGAGGCCCACCAGCGTTGGAGGGACCGTGCAAGGGGTTCCATGTTCTTGTCTGCAGGGCCTAGTGGTGGCCGCAGGAGAAGGTAGAGGCTCTAAGCAGAGAAGGCAGCTGGGACCATTCCTCAAGTCGCAGCAATGGCGCCAAAGGCTTGCGCTCCCTCGGCCCTCTGACTGCTGCCCTTATCGCATCAACAACCCTGGGTAGACCCTGGGTGGGGGACTGCTGCGGAGAGGGGCTTGTCAGAGGTATCACCCTGGCACAATGGTTGGCAGCAGGGCTGGTGGCCGGCCAGCCATCAAACGGGTGACGGTAGGGGAACTGCTCCATTTCAAACTCATTATTTTGGAACATGATCTCTCTTTTGAGGATTATATCAAATATTTTTGGAGACCTTTTTGGTACAATTAGATTATGCTATTGCAAGTACAGTTACAGTCACCCCTTTGTGACACCAAAAACCTAGAATGAAATAGGGATGCTTTAATCTTAACCAGAACAAACCAACAACCTACTTTTGACCTAGAAAGCTTTAAATAGATTTGCTCCTACTTATCTCTCTGAATACATGCTGTTAGCACCATATTTCATTGAACTGTACTCTAGCACTTTAATTTGAAAGGATACAATGACAAGAGGTTGAAGAATGTCAGCTTTAATTTCAGGGTATTTTCATAAATACCAGATGAACTGCCATTCTTTCTTCTGAAGGGGTGCATGGCTTGCTTCAAATGACCTTTTCACCGATTTGTATTACCCTGTTCAATGGGGTTTTACTTTCCCCAGAGCCGGAAACCACACCACAATATTTAAAGCTATGACGGTAACCCAAAATTGTTTGCTGAGTATTTGGATTCATTTCTGAGAGATGAATAAAGGAGTGGGCCAATGAAAAGCCTGGCAACCTTTCAGATGATAAACCTATCAGGGAGGTCCCGGAGCATAGTGCTTTGGACAAAGGTTAAAGAAATATCCCCCAGCACAATTAATCACAAAGGGTTCAGATCACCCTGTGCTGATGCTTAGATATTCTCTCTCCCTGTATCGGGGGAACTTAAGTGGAGTGGCCGATAAGAATGTGTTACGTGGCACCGTTACGTAGGCTAGTAGTGTATCTTCCTCTTGGCTGTTTATTTGACAGATGATTTAGATGCAGGACACGTGTGGTGTAACACACACACAAAGACACTCAGCTTTATGCAGCCGAATTAAACAGATTGATGCTGTTTAGGTCTGTGGCCTGAAGCGAAGCTGTGCATGTGTTTTGAAGCATGCTTGTGTGTTGAGTTGTGCAGAAAACAAGAGAGGAGTGGACAATTTGGACAAGGTCTGGGATGGACACTTGTCACCGGAGGACAATTTGCTGGTCTTCAGTGCGGTTCTACAATATGCTAAACTTGGGCGCATATAATGCAATTGTGCTCTGGTTGAACGAAAACACTGGAAAACAGTACAGGATAAGGATCTTTTTTCAAGAGCTGGGAAATGCTTTTGTAACACCCCACATTGACAGATGGCAGATCCTTCCCAGAAACCTAGCCTTGTGAACATCTTTATGGCTTATTGTGCAGAGGTGACCAGCTCTGCCCCATCTCTGTAACAATTTGCAGGAGAGGCAGTAATGGGACCTGGGCACAAAGCTCCAGTTCCGGTGGTTCTATTATTATTATTATTCCCTCTCTTGATCTTTGCACATAGGCAGTCAGGAAGCTCATAAATAAACCAAAAACATGCAGACACAGGGTTGGCGAGCATACGGCCAAGAAAATAGAGATATCTATTAGGCAGGCAGAAGCAACGACAAGGCAGGTAAGGGATAGATATAAACGTGCAAGACAAAGGAGAAAAACCAGGCAGGCCGAAAGAACTGCAGGAGAACAGGAACACAAATGATATTTATGAAAGCTCAAGTCGGGTTTCAGACCCCATCATAGCATTGAGACTGCATTCGTTAAGATGATAAATGACCTTTTATTGGCTTCGGATAAAGGTTCTGCAAGTTGTTGACAGATCTGTCATTGTACCACAACGATTATATGGTTGTATCACAAAAAACTGTGAGAAACCTTGGCGTGATCCTCAACCCGGATCTCTCGTTTGGCGAACATATGAAATATGTTTCAATATTCCATCTTTGTAATAAGAAACTATTTATCAAAAAAATATGCAGAAAAACAAATTGATGCTTTTGTTACCTCAGGATAAGATTGCTGCAATGTTCTATTCTCTGGTTATCCTGATAAATCAATGAACAAACTTCAATTTTTACTGATTACGGCTGCTGGAATCTTAACTAAAAAAATAAATTTGACCACATTACCCCAAAACAAACAGCCGGAGGTAAAGCTTTCTCGTATAGAGCTCTATTATTGAATGAGCTGCCAATACGGGTTAGAAATGCAGACTCAGTGCTGACGTTGTCATTATTTAACTTGATGCTTTGACAGTGATCCCTCCTTCCAGACCGCAGTGGCCCACTCGAGGGCTTTCCCCGAAAGGCAGGAGATGAGAGTAGAGACCCTTTCCTAGTTGCCAGATGTAGGACTGAGGGTCTCGTTTTACAGGCCCAGCTGCAGGGGAAACGCCTAACATCTCGCAGCCGCACCGTCATACTCCCGGGGTCCGGTGCAAAGCTCAGACTGGTGGGGGTGGGGTAACTGGCAACGGCATTTGTGCCGGGTCTACTGGTGGAGTTGTCCTCTGCTCCATCAGATGGAGCGTCACCATCATCGTGTTCACTGCCTCCTCCAGCGAGTTGATCATCTCCAGGCGAGAATTTGTGTTAGAGCTCTAGAAGTAAATGGCGCTGCACTGGAGGTGTCCTGCCAGAGGTGCACTAGAGGTGTCCTGCCAGAGGTGCACTAGAGGTGTCCTGCCAGAGGTGCACTAGAGGTGTCCTGCCAGAGGTGCACTAGTGGTGTCCTGCCAGAGGTGCACTAGAGGTGTCCTGCCAGAGGTGCACTAGAGGTGTCCTGCCAGAGGTGCACTAGAGGTGTCCTGCCAAAGGTGCACTAGAGGTGTCCTGCCAGAGGTGCACTAGAGGTGTCCTGCCAGAGGTGCACTAGAGGTGTCCTGCCAGAGGTGCACTAGTGGTGTCCTGCCAGAGGTGCACTAGAGGTGTCCTGCCAGAGGTACACTAGAGGTGTCCTGCCAGAGGTGCACTAGAGGTGTCCTGCCAGAGGTGCACTAGAGGTGTCCTGCCACACTATACCTTCTTCCTGTGTGTCCTGCCATCAACACCAGCCCCCCAACCACTAGGGTCCTACACAATCACCCATTGCAATCATTACCCCCTCTGCTACTGCAACACTGCAATATTCAAGAGGCAGAACCCCCGCAAAGCAGCATGGTTGAAGATGAGGCCTAGGGCCATAGGTGTAATCCTATAGGGGGACAGGGGGACACGTCCCCCACAGTATTCAAAGAAGCACAATTTCCCCCCCCCCCCAATATTTGATCATACGGTATGATTATGCAGGCAATATCGATGTGACTGCTAGTACATAAAGTCTTTTTTTTCAGCACGAAAATATAAAATCTCGGCTGGTCCATTTCCCAAATCCATTTGACTTGCCTTACACTATACATTAAGTTATTTCTCCTGAAATCCATGTCATGTTTTCTCTATACCTTTGTGCTCTTGTGAGCGTGGATTGAGACAGACATTTGGCACATGGATGGAAAATATTCAATATAACATATTCCCTTATATAATGACTAGGTGCATTTCACTAGAATTTCCAATTGTAGAATTAGTGCAAACTTCGATTGCAATACTATACAGCTTTTATGAATGGGAATTTAAACAAGCCAGCTGATACCTACTACCCAGGGACAGACTGGGACTAAAAACGGCCCTGGACTTGGACTAGGCCCCGGCCCAAAGCAATCGGCGTGCAGAAACTTAGTTAAAAAGTAAAAGCACAACATATTTCTTAATATTAGCTACTGCATGTGGCATTTTACAGCTAAAATATGGAAGTTAATCTGTTTTAACTACATCATACACATTGGCAAAAATAGAATTCAGAAAATAAAAGCTTAAAAACTATTTCAAAAGAAAGATTGTGGCATCTGGTGGGGGGAATCGATCCAGGGACTCCCGGCACCCCAGCCAAACTCACTAACCACTGTTCTAACAGAAATATTATGGATGTTTGAGTAGCAGATATTTGTCATACATAGCGAATGCATGCCCCAACACAGAAAGTCCCAAAGCTGCCCACCCCCCCCAATGTGTGACTGACTATTTCGCCCTTGCCTAGGACAGAGGTGTCATCAACAAATGTAAGGATGACGTTGGAACTGTGTGTGGCCACACAGTCCTGCGGGTACATGGCATACAAGAGGGGACTGAATACGCAGCCTGAGGGGGCTCCGGGTGCTCCGGGTCAGTGGTCTCCTGGAGCAGTGGATTGGTGGGCCCATCACTGACAGGAGTTTAACCCTTCCTTGTTTCCTTGTTTCCATCAGCCTCCACCATATTGCCAAGTTCTAGTCTCTCGGACGTTAACAGACTACTCAATAGTCAAAACCCAAGGAAGGCAGCTGGTCCTCCTATGCACTGTGCTGACCAACTATCTGCAGTGAGCACAGACATTTTCAATAAATCATTGGAGCCATGCAGCGTCCTAGCCTGCTTGAAATCCTCCCACCATCCCAGTTCCCAAGAAACCAAAGATCACAGAGCTAAATGACTACAGACCTCTGAGGTTATGAAGTCCATAGAGCGCCTGTTGCGACCATTACTAATCCAGTACTTGACTCTTTGCAGATTGCCTACAGAGCCAACAGGTCTGTGGACAACACGATCAAAAAGGCCCTACTCCTCATTCTCCCGCATCAATCCAGTTTTTTGGACTTAAGCTCTGCTTTCAAGACCATAATCCCAGCCCTCCTCCAAGGTGAGCTCTCCAACATGGGAGTGTGCGTGTCAAAATGTAAATGCAAACGTCACCACCCTCATTGAACTCTGATCTCCGAAGGGGATGAGGCCACCTACATGGGGGAGATCAACCGGCTGGTGTCCTGGTGCAGTGTTAACAACACGGATCTCAATGCTCCAAAGACAGTAGAGACGAGAGTGGACTTTTGGACAAGCTCAGCTGACCTTTGTTCCATTGCCCAGGGCCCTCATCAAAACGTGTCCCTAGTATCAACCAGACTTGCATTTGTCATAAGCTTTGGACATTGTGTTTGACTTACAGAGAAGAAATCGAGACACTTAGCTTTGTCGACTTTTACCACCACCAGCTGGTGACATCACAATGGATGATGAGTGGGCAGAGATTCTAGGCATTAGGAGGTCACAGTGTGTGTTTCGGTGTGTGTGTTCTACAGATTAGCCCACACATACAATGCTGCTAGTGACAAGACTAGTAACGAGACTACAGAGACTACCCCTACCAACCCCGCTTGACTTGCGGTAACCACCACACTTGACACATGTTGAAATTAAATGGGATGTGGAGAAATTGGCAAGAGAAGTGAGGAATATGAAAGCAAGTTGTGATGTCTTTTGGACTGGCGGGAAAATGAATGGAAAAAATGTGCAGAGAAAGTGAGAAACAAAATGCCAAAACTCGGTCACGGTTGGACTTCAAAACCTATGTAATCTAATCTAAAGAAATGGATTAGGAGAAATAATATTTTTCGTAGAGGGTAAAATAAGCACACAAACATACTATATTGTACCCCCCCCATCCCCATAGAAATACAAAAACAAGCATGCAGACATACACACACGCACAGATGGAATAAGTTCAGAATTTTTGGTGGGGAGCCTTTTTTTCTATATACAACTGCCCCTATTATCTCATTCCAGAAAAGGTTGTTTACGTTACTATAATAGCTGATTGTCGGATTTCGACAACGATCTGAGCACAGATTAGGATGTTGATACTGTACAGTCTACAAAAACAAACAGGCCCTGGCTTCAAGCCACAACCAACTGTGCGCACACACGCACATACTGAACTTATTATGGTTTTCCTGCATATGCTATGAGTTTAGGACGGATCCCAAGCTGTACTGACACTCAAGTGCGAGCACAGGCAGCCGTGCTAATAATCAAACAATCCAATTGCAGAATTGCGCTCCTGGAATGGAATCATTTGAAATGAGAGACTCTCATGACTTCCCCCAAAGCTCTGCGAGCATCGACGAGCGGACTTCGGAGTTTGTCGTCACCGGCCTTATAGCCGTCCCCGTTTCTTTGTTAAAGTTTACTAGTGAGTACAGATATTGTTACACGTTGTTTGGTGAACTGCTGAGAACAAATACACTAAGAAAGCTAATTCCCTTGCGTTTGGCTTCACCATCTTTGCTCATCGTTCTGCGTAATGGAGCCAGCAGGAGTAGCGGAGCAGTTTAAAACTAACCTTGATATTATGAACTCGCTAAGGGAGGCGAGGAACCGCATGATGGTTCCACTACAGAGAATTGAGAACAGGGAGACTCCACATGTAGACACCTCTCAGAGACCAGTTACCCCACCAATTAGCCTGTCAGGGGTTCCTCGCGCAGCTGGACTTGTACAACGAGATCCTCAGTCCTGCACCTGGTGACCTGGAGAGGGTCTCTCCTCTCATCTCCTGCATCTGGGCCACCGTGGTCTGGAAGATTGGTGGAAGAGTACAGTCTACGCGGATTTCGTCCACCTCTTCTGTGCCATGTTTGACCACCCACCTGAGGGCAGAGAGTCAGGAAAGCGACTAGTCTGGCTGCGGCAGGACACCCGGAACGACCAGGACTATGCCCTGGAGTTTTGTGCCCTGTCGGCGGAAGCAGGTTATTGACAAATTCCGCTGCCATCTGCAGGCTGACATCCGCCAAGAGCTGCCATGTTGTCCTGCGATCTGCTGTTTGACATGGCCATCCGGTTTGACGTTGTCAATATGTGTCACTTGATGTTCGTGACCTCTGTATCCCGTGGAGTGGGAGGGGTACGGCCCGGAAGAGCAATGCTGGGTGCTGGCTAGGGACATCCTGGATCCGTCTTTGCTGAAGACTTTCCTTTGCCGTTGCCAGGATCGTCCTGCACCATGTCTTCCGGGTCGGCCGTGGGGCTGGTGTCGACACACTGCTGGAGCCGCACATCGGGGGGGCTGTCAAGACTCCCCCTAAAGCGTCTCGAGCATCCACAAGTGGACTTCGGCGTTCATCATCACCGGCCTTTTAGCACTCCCCGTTTCTCTGTTAATCAATTCTATGTCCTGCAATGTCATCTCACACACCTGGTGTCCATCCCTCCATTAGAACAGACTATATAAGTTCCCTCTGGGTACGGTGTCTTTGCGTGGTAATGTTCCATGTTCAAGTGCTGTGAGTTTGAGACGCTAGATGAACTTTGGTTCATTCATTGTTTCTTTATTATCTACGCTGTGTCGCTCGTTTGAACCGAGATTGTTACGCGTTGCTTGGTGAACTGCTGTGGATAAATACACCACAAACGCAAATCCTCCTGCGCTTGGCTTCACCCTTTTTTGCACCTCACCCAGTCGTGACAGAGACATTCTTCCACTAAATGTTTATCTTCGTATGACATGAATGTAGCAACGTATATCAACCGTCCGTTGCGAAGAAAACCATCCAGTGTAAATGGCCCTAAGCAATACAATTTTCCGAGAGCTGCAGAACGATTTCAAGTCATAGTGCACAGGCTTACATTGTTTAACCCCCACAGACGCTGAGGCCTTCTTCAAGGCCATTCAACAGTCTCTGCCAGACTGTTTATCAAGGAGGTGAGCTGAGGAAAAAGCAACACACACTGACACAGACATGCAGAAGCCTGCATGCCTGCAAGCCACACTGACACAGACATTGAGATACACACAGACACACATGCAGACACCCAAATGGAGAGAAAAGAGACAGTGGGGCTGACAACTAGCCTGTCACCCCCCTCTGTCTCTTAGCTCTACTCTATCCATTTCGTTACTTGATACTTGTTTTCGGGGAGAGAAACAATGAGAGTATTTAGTCAGATGTCACGCATAGTCTACTCTGTCTCTTTCGCAATTCAACCCCCTCACCACATACACAAACACACACTTCCTTCCTCTAACCACCAACCCTTCTTTTTCCTCCCTCCCTTGGTAGCTATGTGTGTTTTCAATTACGCGCCCTCCATTCGCCCTCGTTTCTGCAGAGTGTATATCGCCAGCCGCCACGTGCGCCTCAGATAAGCAACTCTCACCGTGACTTTAAAAGCGAGCGAGAGAAAATGAAGACAACGACACACAGAAGAGGACCTGAGATATATCCTTGTGAGATCAATTTCTCTCTGACACAAAACATCTAATGCACACACACACACACACAATAGAGCTGTTGTTTTCCAATCCCTCGTGTGGGTGGTTTCCTTCGTCCCAGGTTTGCCAAAGTCACATTTCACTTGGTAAGGTTGTCTCCATTGCATCTCACTATCACACACACACACATACAGCATGCTATGAAGGGACTGGTTTCTTCAGGAATGCGCTTCCTTGGTTCCTCAGTCCACATCCTAAATGAATTCAATCCACATGCTCTCTTTCATCTTGCTCTCTCCGTCTCCTTCTCAAAGTTTCAGAGCTTTCATCGCCTCAACTGCAGACATTAAAGATCATAGAACGTCAAATATTCTGTAATCACAGTGGTGGAGCCAATGCATTCATGTATGGAATTACAAGATTTATGAACAGACCTTATTGACGTGCCAATAACCAGACATACCAAGCCTAAAAGTGTAGATATCTTGGTCTAGCTACCCCACGAGTGTGCCCTAATAAACCAAGAGGAAAAGTTTTGCTTCTGCACTTTTTAAGCAATCCAGCGAACATGGAGTCGGAATAATACAGTGTATTGCTTAATTAATGACTAAAAGCACTCCTGTTTCTCCATGAACGCAGGTGATGTTGCTTGTAAGGACCTTGCAGTGGGTGCTGGTCCAAAAACAGGTAAGGCTGAGTCCTCTGATATGAACTCCTGTGGATAATTTGGTAGTGAGCCCAACACAATGCCGGTTTCAACCTCAGTTGGAAGGGTTACACTTAGGAACATATCCTTGTAAGTTAAGTGGGTTTGCTCCAAATGGTACCCCAATCAGAGACCCACATTATGAATTGTAATACGTCAGTTAAAAAACATGTAATTACTTACTGTGTATGTTAACGGGTTTTATTTCTTTTCAATGCATACTACAGACGTGACATTCGCAGTGCAGCCGTTCTTTCTCCCACTTCTCATCTCTCCTCCTGCTCGATCTCTCTGCTCAATCTCTCTGCTTTTCTTCTGAGGGTTTAACTATTACCCAAGGGATAGGGTGGGAAAAAATCATCAATGAGCCAAATCCACACAGTTAATGAAAAAATGAAGGAACCTGCGGACCTGTCAAGTTCCCTGCTGAGAGACACTTGATTTATGCCGTCACAAATCTGAAACCATTCGTGGCTGCTTCGATGAAATACAACCAGACCATAAAAAGCAGCGTTTTAGTCATTGCAAACATTGAATTGCATAAAGCCACAAATGGGCTAAATACTGCTGCTCCCATGTGCTTGGGCTTTAGATGGATCTTAGACAGAGCTTAGGAGAAACACTTGGAATGGTTATTATGATGTGTCATGTGTGGTGTGGGTGGACTGGAAAAGTGAGAGAAAGGCATGTTCTGCTCACAACATTTAGTTGTAAAAAAGAGTTATCGTTTTTTTCTAAAACCTAAGATGTTGTGATACGTGTTTGTTACTTGTTACGCATGAATAGGATAAGTCGAGGTGGATGCTGCATTGGGTGCCTGGAGAATATTACGGGTTGCTGGCCTTATCTAGAACTGGTTAAATAGTGGACAGGACACCTGCTGTGTTATTTTGACCTAGCCAGTTGGGATGTGTGGATGACAGCCATTAGATCAAAAACACTGATAATCTTGTTATCACCTGTCAGTAAGCAGGAAAAAGTAGGTAGCAAGCAGGGAAAATCCAATCGAGCATCTGGGAGCTGCACAAACTAGTCTGGAGGCCAAACCTTGCAACTTACGCTGTACCTAAGCTCACTAGTCACCATAGCTCTACCCACCCGCTGTACCTAAGCTCTCTAGTCACCATAGCTCTACCCACCTGCTGTACCTAAGCTCACTAGTCACCATAGCTCTACCCACCTGCTGTACCTAAGCTCTCTAGTCACCATAGCTCTACCCACCCGCTGTACCTAAGCTCACTAGTGACCATAGCTCTACCCACCCGCTGTACCTAAGCTCTCTAGTCACCATAGCTCTACCCACCTGCTGTACCTAAGCTCACTAGTCACCATAGCTCTACCCACCT